>CM041783.1:90851693-91397097 GCA_023374045.1 Limonium bicolor | reverse complement strand
CTTAAAACTTTGAGAAGATAGGAATGAAGAGCTTGATGAGAGGAAGAGATTGGTGGTGTTTGTTTTTGATTTGGACAAGTGAGCAAGATTTAACAAGTGGTCAAAGATGGAGTTTCCATGGTAGTAGTGGTATTACCGTGAGAGAACAGCAAGAAGAAGGAAGAAGAGAGGTGGGAAACCGTGTGAACAAGGAAAGAAATGAGAGAATGAGATAGAATTTGCTTTTTGAAGATATTTATAATTTGTAAAGTAAAAAGGGTACTTAAGTAGTTTTATTTATTTTCTTAACAAGCTAACAAGGTGGTGTGTCACCAACCTTAAAAACCGGCCCCAAATAGTGGCATGAGGGTAGTATAGTCTTTATTTGTCAATTTAATTACTTAATACAACATATGTTATAAACTAGCTTATAAAAGTCACTATTCACCTAAACAAGGCACTTAGAAGTGAAATTTTTGATTTCCCATTGATATAGACTTCCAAATGTGATACTATATAGTACACATGTATATTTAAGAGTAATGATGGACATTTAGCCACTCAAAACTCGTTTACAAGACAATTTTTTCAAAAACGTGCTTTAAGACTTCTTAAAGCACATTTTGTGTTTTAACTTGTTTTCAAGCTTGGTTTTCTTTAGTAATTGATTTAATATGTTCATTAACATATTTATAAGGTATAGGTATGACCATTAGGTCTTATACACATTTATCCCAAGCTTAGAGCACATTTTTGCTCATATTGACTTTAAGGTATTTATTTGTGTTTTGTTTGGTTTCATTGTCTTCCAAAGCTTCCTAAGGACTTATTTAGCCTTATTAAATCATAATTGAATATTATTTAGTCTTGGTAGGCTCTTTGGGTCCTAACCAAGTTCACTCATAGCTTAGAGCATGTTTTTGCTCAAACCGTGTCTTAGTGCTTTATTGCACTTTACTATGTTTTAAATTGTCCACTGATGTTTCTAAGGCACTTTTTAGCCTTTACATACCGTAGTTTGATATTTAAACCACATATCAAGGTTTGGGGTATTTCAAGGCATATTTCATTACTAGCCACAATGAACAGCTCAAAACTCGTATATTAAGATCCAGTACTAAATTCATGCATGTAAAGAGTTTACCAACTTAAATCCTTGGTGAAAAATACTTACCTATGGAGTGAAAACACATGGGTAATAATAAACTAAATATTATTGAGCCTTAAATACTTGGAGTATTGAGTGTCTAGTGAAAAATTGAGAGTTACTTAAAGATTTGGAAATCCTCATGTTTATTTAGAAGTTTAACCTTATACATAGATAAAATCGTAGAAGTCACACTAAGAGTGATATTTACAAAAGCCACCATTGTCTAAGGGAGTACTAAGATCTAATAATCAGGAGAATACTTACATAGAACAAACTTTAAGAAAAATAATTACCAAGAGTGAGTGAGTTTTCATTAGACTAGCTCATTTGACTTAAAATTTTATATAGAGTCCCTACCTTAAAAAAATATAATATATAAATTTTAAGGTAAAGGAATCAGATTTTGGAAAAACTTCCTAAAATTCTGCCTTGGGTGAAGTTATATAATAAGTAAATTTTATAAAGTAAACACTGAATGAATCGCCTAAAATACGATAGTTCATTATAAAAACAATTGAAACTTGAAAAGTCACAGAAAATATTTATCTTATAGAGTTTTAACATATGGTTGACTAATAAACCTTTGAAGATAATTTTGGAAGATTATTGAGGATTATTAAATGATCGGGAATATTATGTTAAACTACTCAAGTACGTTACACCTGGTTTATAGCTTGGTAATATAATTGATATGATAAATGATCATATATGGACATATAATTTGTATCAGTCATTAAATGAATGGATAATAATCATAAGATAAAATTTTATAACCACCAAGGAAATACAAATACATAACAATCAAGAGATACAGATATATGTAACGATCATAGATAAAATCAACGGTGCAGTAAGATTCACAACAAAGCTGGTTAATAAGGTGTTGAATTCTTTGAATGTGCCGTTAGTAGCGGTACGAGGGCGTACCTTAGCTCTTTTAAGGGGGGTATGCTGGCATACTCCTCCTTCGTTATCTCATCCGGATTATGCCTCGTTGCATTGTTAGTAAAGGGAGAACAGTATTAGCAGAATGAGAGGTGTTTGTATGTGCTTGGTTTTTACATTATGACTCAGTATGTGACTTTTGATTTTCATCATGCTATATCTTGGTATATCCTGGTTCAGTTTGATTTTGAGTAATCTTGAGTGGAATGTTGTTATGGAAATGGATGGAAATAAAGGATTGGTTTGGTATGGAACTTCATTGGAATTATTATTGTCTCAGCACACCCAAAGCGGTGTGAGTGCCTATTAGTTGATTTTCTTAAACTTCGAGGCGAAGTTTCTTCTAAGGGGGATATACTGAAATACCCCTAAATTAATTTAAATTAATTAAGAGGATTTCTTTTGTTAAACCTTTAATAATACTATTAAGTATTAAATTATTATATGGAATTATGAATATTAAATTATTATATGGAATTGTGAAATTTATTTAGGGGTTTTCTCCTATTTAATCCTAATTATTATACATTATTATATAGTATTATGAATTTAATAATAAGATTTATAAGCCAATAAATCTTGGGAAAATTTCTAAACACTCCAAATATATTATAAAGATTTTAGGAAGTGTTGGAACATTGTTTTGAAACATAAAAGTCAATATAAAATTCTAGAAACCTTAAAGCTTATTAAGCCTTCATAGAGTTGACTTTTTGAGAATGGTCAAACCAGGCCATGAAACCTATACCAATAAATAGATTATGGAAAACCATGAAGATCGATAAAAAGAACGTCAAAAACGGATCATCCTAGCCAAAGTTATGCTAGATTGAAGTTTTGAATCAAAATTTTAAGAGATGCCACGTGTCACCCTGTAATGGGTCGCCCACACTTAGCCGATTCTTTCCCTGAATTTCGGTAACTGATTTCAGTGTTTCGACCTAACTTTAGACGGCTATAACTTTTGCATCTCTCCATATTTTTCAATGCCGTCTTCTTTGTTGTCTTCTCCTACATTCCCTCTAAACAACTATAACTCATACAAACCCTAACTCCTTCTGAATCAACAGGAAAATCGAGTCAAAGTAGCCACCTTGCGAAACATGTTTCCAGAATTCCAGATTCTCTTCGTTTTCAGGTAACTTGTGTCGATCATAACTTCTTCGTTACCCAACCAAAATTCGATTTCTTTAGCTCGTTGTAAAGATCTCTAATCCCTCTACAATTTTCGTGTTTATGCCCAAGTCCGATTCGTAACCAGTTGGGAGATATAGAGGTCTAAAGTTTCGGTCTCGCCAGCACATAAAATAACATCGAAACAGAGAGGTAAACTCGTGATTTGCGACTTCAATTTCTTTATGTATAGTGCGAGTTAGGTTTAGTTCTTGCTGTCAATACGTAGAGCTAAGTTTGCTCTTTCCAATGAGCCTTTACACATAGTCTAACTCGTTTTGTACTGCTAGTTATAGATCCTCAAAATTGGCTCCACGAACTGCTTAAAGTTCGAGTTTTTCCCAGTTTTCTGAATTGGAATTCACACAATTCGCACAATCCGGTGAGTCTCCGATCAAATTTCTCCGATATTGTTGTTCTTAGTCATGTTTTCGATCTAACCCATGTCTCAATTTAGTCAATTACATGTTAGATTAGGAGGATTTGTTGGAATTGTACCCGAATCGCATTCTGAAACCGAAACAAACCCTAACATTTGAACTAAACTCGAATTCCATATATAGTGCATTATAATTGGGGAAACCGGTATCAATAGAACCGAAATTCGATTTCGAATCCATAGAAACAAGAATCACTCGATTTCGTTCTGTAGATTAGGAGAAAATCGGGAGTTAGTACTCGAATGGGTTATTGAGTTCGATGATGAACGAGAGACTCAAGGACCGTCCGATCGCAGTTTAAAGGAACGGACGGCCCAGATTAGATCGTGGGAATATAAGAGTATATTAAGTTTTATAAATTCCAGTAAATAGTCCAAACTTGTTAGGTTAATTTAAATATCTTCCCGAATGTATTTTGACTTGAAATTTTAACCATAGATTCCTTATTTAATCTAGTTTATTGGGATGTAAATTATTATGGTTTTGGAGTTTTTAAACATAAGTTATGATTTTTGCAACTTACGGGTTTTCTGGAATTATTTGGCTAAATTAAAAAGATATTTTTATGAAATAAAAATTTTATAATATGTCTAAAATGTTATAGTTACTGTATATTAAATTTGGGAATTTTTGGGCAATGGTAAAAGGTTTTAAAAATTGTGTTTGTGAGTTTTTCATAATAATAACTTATAACATATGGTTTTTGATGTAACCAAAAATTAAAGTATGGTTTGTTAATGAACTTTTTAAGCTGAGAAAAATATGGGAAACTAAATTAACATTTTATAGCAGTAAGTTTATAAATGTTTTTGTATTAGCTTTTAAGAGAAGTGAAATTATTTACATATATGTATATATACTTACTTAAGTAGAAACTTATATAAATTAAGGAATTTAATTATCCTACATTTTATTTACTATATTGTATGGGAGTTAATATTTTTTTTAGTTTAAACTAAGGAAAATATATACATATATATATTTCTATACATATATATATAAGGAATAAAATAGTAACTTAGGTTAAAGCAAGGAACTAATAAATTAACACTTATAATAACTAGATATCATAAGAGCTAGTATCCTAAGATATAGTTAAAGGAAATACTTTATAGAACATACATGGAATGCAGTTAGTAATAAGATAGTTTAAATATAATAAGTTACGTAGGGAATGTCTTAATTAAATTCTAATACAGGTATACTTATATATATTAAAGGGAAACACTTTATTTTATAAACCGTATATCGGTTGTAGTTATGCCTAAAAGTTTTTAAACATAATTAAATGCAATAAATTACATAAATAATGTTTTGAACAAATCCTAGTATATATAAATATATATATATAAATAAAATTAGTTACCTTATAGGAAATATAATACGAAGGAATTAGTAAGTTAAACTAAACCTATACATAGTACTATTAAAAGAATATTATATGAGGTGGTATTAGATTATAGTTACGTATTAGGCTTAAGAGTTACCTTTGAGTTTCCAAGGTTTATATATAACCATATTAAAATGCATGTATAGTATTATTTGTCAATAACCAGGATGTAAATCTAAAATTGGGATTTAGTAATTAATAAGTTAAAACTTAGGAAAAATTGTGATTAGATTACATGAAATGTTGCACAAATAGATCTTATTCTGTAATTAATGATAAGCAAATGTAATACGTTTACATCTAGATGTTCTTAATATATAAACCATAATAAAAATAAGTAAAATACTTTTACATCTAAATGTGAGGTGGATTAGTAAGTCTAGATTTAATCATTTCTTAACATTTATGGTAGTGAAATATAACTTAATGTTTTAAGATAGGGTCATTAAAAAGGATTGTGATATAATCTATATTAAACGATGATTTGGGAATTTATATAAATAATTATCCTTAAGTTCTTAGAATTAGATAAGCCATATAAAATACATTTATTACTAGTATTCAGGGGTGAGTATACAATTAAATGGGGTATTTAGTAGTTAGAGTTTATAGGAGGTTTATAGATAGGAATTTGATACTTAAAACCTTTGAACCTTTTTATTACGTAAAACTAAGTTACATAAGATATTATATTGATATACTTTACGGTAATGGGAAATTATGAAATGTTATTTTGAATATAAAATATGAGAATTTTCATAATAGATTATCTTATGAAATAATTAACAATTTCACTTACGAACCAGAATTTGATTCTTTGATAAATTCTACTCTATGTAGATATATTGTCCATCCTAAATATAATAAAGGAAATTTATTTATTAGGTTATTCCTTTGAAACCTTGGGTTTTGTAAAACAATTTAAAACGTATTTAAGGCTTAAGTTTAATGAGGATTAGTACAAAGGATTATGCATAGTCTATAGAGAGAATGTGCGTAAAAATATAACATTTAGGAAATTAAATGTAAGTAAGGATACATAAAATGTTATACTAAACACCTTATTATATAGGTAATAATTAAGCAAATAATGTACCTTGTGAATACTAAATGTAGGAGTTCGATAAGTCTAAGTTAACTATAATATAGTTGTTTCAATATGAGAGGTAATTCAACATCGTATGACAAGATTATTAGACGGTTATAATAGGAAGTCATTCTGAACTAAGGATATGATAATTGAGTTTAGTGGCTCAATTAAGTTATAATAAATTGTATCTACAACATTATGATTCCAATATACAAGATGTAGATCTTAATTAAGTTAAGGGAAAGACTTAATCATAATGGGTTGTCTAGTAGATATTGTTTAAATACATAATCTTTACATTATGAGATAATAGTATAGTATTCTGAGATGAGTCCATCATAGGTCATAATACAATGTTTATTCTAAATTAAGAATAAAGGTATTGAGCTTAAGATTATTATCGAAATTCTTAGATTTAATTATATAACATAAACACATTTATGATATAGAGGTCTCAAAAGTCTTGAATGTGAGGATTGTGGTTAAGTATGAATAAAGTGGATAGGAGTGGACAATTAGCAAATGTTAATCGAATACATTCCTTGATCTTACCACCTTGGGCTATACAACGTTCTCAGATAACTCAAAGATTATACGTAACACATAAGTGAGGACTTAAAAGACAATTGAGACTTTGGAATAAGAGTAAGGAATTTATTTAAGCTTAACTTAGGCTACAAGTGATTGATGATAGACTACCTTTAATATTCTTCAGAGTACTGTTGATTGTTTGCGCAAGTTGACTAGAACTGCTACAGCGTTACCCAGGTACGATTTTTCGTACTCAGCGTGTTGTGTTTTGGACTCTATGGAATGTTTTGTACGATTTCTCGTACTCCTATACTTTTGCTGTTTGACTTGTGGAATGTTTTGGAAAACGCTAACTGACTTTAAGAGGAATTTCTAAAAAGGAAATGGTTGTGTGACTAACTCAGCTTGTGTGACTAACTGAGCCTTGAATGTGAAACTCACTTGGGTATTGGTTCCTTCTATTTGGTTATTCCATTAGACATTGACTGCTTAGGGTTTACGCTTCTGCACTCTGTAGGACTGAGTGTTTTGGTATTGCTCTGGGTAGTTAGTGATCTGGTGGGAATTTGGAAAGGTCAACTTTGGTAACTCTTCTTTTGACTCTGGGTATCGTTTCATCCATGAGCTGGTTCTTGAGGCTTTGATGTGCGCGCGTCTTCAATGGTAACAGCAGGGGGCTGTATATCCCTCGCCCATAGAGGCATTGATATTTAACAGCAGGGGGCTGTATATGCCTCGTCCATCAGGACATTTTTAATTTAACAGCAGGGGGCTGTATATCCCTCGCCCATAGGGGCATTTATATTTGACAGCAGGGGGCTGTATATCCCTCGTCCACCAGGACATTTAAATCTGACAGCAGGGGGCTGTATATCCCTCGTCCATATGGACATTGATATCTGGCAGTGGGGGCCATCTCTCCCAATTGAATTATTCCACTCTTGAGTTGTTGGTTCTTGGATCTATCTTGTTATTCCTAGTCCTTCGTGACTATCTGAGTCTTTATACTCCGAATGGGAATTGGTTCTAACATCAACAATGGATACTTACTAACTATGTGGTGTGACTACTTAAGTGGATGACTTGTTTTGGAAGTTCTCTATCTCTATCTTTGTCTTGTTTTCTTTTCTCTTTAACTTGATTGTTTTGAAGTGCTTTATCTCTGTTTTACTTTCAAGAGTTTAATTTCAAGTTACTGTTTATTTTGAGGAGTTATGTTTTAAAGATTGTTTTGGAGAATTGTACCAGTTCCATTCTAGGGAACTGACTCACCCCTCCCGGGGTGGGCTGCTTGGTTTCATCTTGCAGGTATAAATTGATTTACAGGTGGCCATGAAGAGCATGAGTGATTGGGATGGGATTAGGCTTATGGAGAGTGAATGTACTTTATTATTGTTATGTTAATGTTAAGTTTTCTCGAAGTTCAGACCGTAACTTAGTTAATTGTAATGGTTGTAATTGGTGAGGTTGGTACCGGGTGTTTGGAGCCCGATGGTCTGTAATCGCCTTAGAGTTTTATTTCCGCTGTATTTATGGTTAATAGGGGCGTTACAATGATAATAATGAGAAACACATAAAATGATAGAAATGATACAATAAAATAATCAAAATAAAAAGGTAAACACTAGAAGACAAATAAAGTTGCAGTAAATATGATAAAATAAGTAACAAAAATGAAATAAAAGGATAACTGGATAAATAAACAAATAAGCAATCATAAGATAAGTGAATAAAACAAAAGGGACGAGTTTAAACCGTATTGTCGTTGGAAATTCGTTTTTGAAGAATTGTGTTTTTCTGAAATGCTTTGAAAATGATTTAAGAATTTTGTCATGAAATGATGGTTTCGTTTTGGCATGCATGTTAATAATTCTGAAAAATAAAGGCAATGACCGCTCTTATTTTATTTATTCTTTTGAGATTTGCTTTATGAGGTGAGAATTTTTGGTGTCTAAACCCGTGTTCTGTACTCCACTCGTATACATATGTGGGGCACCCTACTGATACATTACTACTTACCTGACTAACTCATGAACAAGTCTGTCAGGCCGCAAGCTCCACTGGACTGCGGTCATCCCACCTTTTGTTTTTGTACACTCGTAGTGTCCGTCACACGCCTATGTGGAGTATTCTGTTGTCAACTCCTCTAATATCGTCCTATGTTTCACAAACTTAATCAAGGGAAATTTGTCCACTGTCTGTATTTAGTACGAACTTGATTCCTTCCCTCGGGTTAATACCCTCGGGTTATTCAATTGTCGTCAAGTTATTCGAAAGTGAACTGGGTATAACTTACCTACTGTGTGGCGCTGAGGCCGGTGTAGGTCTTCTAGTTTTGGTTTTAAAGAAAATCTGAAGTTTGAGGGAAATCTTGGGCTTAAAAGAAGATTTGAAATGAATATGAGTTTGGAAGAAAATTTGGGTGTGAAAACGGTTTGAAATAAATCCGAGTTTAGAAGAAAATTTGGGTTTAAAAAGAAAGTTCTTCATGGTATTTAAAATTTAATACCCCGGACTTAAAAATGGTGATTAAATTATTCTAATATGATTTTTTAGAGGCCTAATGGTGAAATACCCCAAATCTTGGTATGTTGTTTAAATGTTTAAATATGGTATCTGAAGGCTAAAAGGTGCCTTAGGAACATCAGTGTATAGTTTAAACCATAGTAAAAACACAAAAAAACACTAAGACACGGTTTGAGCAAAAACATGCTCTAAGCTTGGAGTGAACTTGGTTAGGACCCAAAGAGCCTACCAAGATTTGATAATATTTAATTATGATTTTATAAGGCTAATTAAGTCCTTAGGAAACCTTGGTAGACAATGAAACCAGACAAAACATAAATAAATACCTTAAGGTCAATATGGGCTAAAATGTGCTCTAAGCTTGGGATAAATTTGTATAAGACCTAATGATCATACCTATACCTTATAAATATGTTAATGAACATATTAAACCAATTACCAAAGAAAACCAAGCTTGAAAACAAGTTAAGACACAAAAAGTGCTTTAAGGAGTCTTAAAGCACATTTTTTGAAAAATTGTCTTGTAAATGAGGTTTGAGTGGCCAAATGTCCATCATTACTCTTAAATATATATGTGTACTATATAGTATCACATTTGGATGTCTATATCAATAGGAAATCAAAAATTTCACTTCTATGTGCCTTGTTTTTGTGAATAGTGATTTTTAATAAGCTATTTTGTAACATATGTTATTAAAAGTGAGACAATTGATTAATAAAGTCTAAAATACCCCTAGGTACTATTGGGGGCTGGTTTTTAAGGTGTGGTGACTCACCACCCTTGTTAACATGCTAAGGAAATAAAGAATGACTAACTTAAGTACTATTTGCTTTTTAAGTACAAATATCTTCCAAAAAGCAAAACTTATCTCATTCTCTCATTTCCTTCTTCATTTCCCACGTATCCAATCTTCTTCTACCTCTCTTCTTGCTGCTCTTCTACGATTTGCAATAGTACCACCAAGACTCCATCTTTGACCACTTGTAAAACCTAGCTCACTTAACCAAATCAAAAACAAACACCACCGTTCTCTTCCTCTCATCAAGCTCTTCATTCCTATCTTCTCAAAATTCCATGACCACCATTTTGGTGCCATGGAGTTCCAACATTGATGGAGCTTGAGCTTGTGTTTCTATATATTATTACTCTCCTTTGCTTCTAGGTAAGGAATCTCAAAGAAAAATCAAGTTTCCTTCATGCTTTTGCCTTGACCGAAATTGCACATTAATGGTGCTCTTGGTGTGACTTTGTTCTAGCTTCATTCCAACCTTTCATGGACTAGGTGGAGTCCTCTCTTCATAGGTATTCAAACTCTCTTCAAAGATCAAGGTAAAACAACTACATTAATGTTTTTGAAACAATGTAAACCTAGGGTTTACAATGAGATGAAGCTTAAAGCTTGTATACTCATTTCAATGTTTGAATATTGTGTAGTAGTTGACAAGGAATCAAATACCTTACCGGTTTTGTAAGGAAACAAGAAAGAAGTTTGGGTGGAAAAGAGGTAAATATGCTATCTCAATGTGGTTTTATGCCTTAGGAGAAATGAGCTTATAATGCTTGTTAAAACTACCTAAGGAGCTAATGGTAAAGGACTTAGTGAAAAGTTCTCAAGGAGACTAGTAAAAGGACATATGTAATGTTGAGTGTATTTGCAGGTCAAAGGCATTATTTATGTGGGAAATTCAGTGTTTATGGTTTATGCAATTTAAGGGCCTAAGAGCCATGTTATTTAAGGGCCTAAGTGCCAAGCAATTTAAATTGTGCACTATATTGTGATGAAGTGTAAATTTGGTGAAGTCTTGTGTGTGATGGTGTTTTTGATGGATTTAGGTGTTCTTGAGTGTTTAATGGTGAAAACTATGAGCTTTGGAATGATGATGTGCTAAGAGAACCCATGGCAAAATTTGTAAAATGTATAAGGATTTTTAAGTGCTTGAATGAACTTGGGTGAACTAGGAATTGTTAGGAATGAGTAAATGTTTCACTAAGGAAGAAAACATGCATTAAGGTGTTCTAAGGTGTTACAAGGATTTAGGCATTATCTTGGAAGTTCTAGAAATCAAATGAGTGTTTCTAGGGTGTGTCAAGTCTAGGAGAAGTTTATATAAGGTTTAGGTAATGATTGATGAATAAGGAAGAAGTGATGTTTAGGTAAGATGTGAAAAAGGAGATTTAGGTTGGTAAGAAATAATGCTTAAGAGATGATGTTAAGATGAGGAGAAAACATTTTGGGATTGTAGTTATCATAGGTAAGAAACACCATTTAGAGAGCTAGTATAAAATGTTATAAGTGTTAAGGAATTTTACAAGGAAATGAGTGGATGTTTGAGGAGTTTAAAAATGAGTTAGAACTTGAGTTGAATGGATGTTATATGAAGTATTTAGTGTGCCACAAGGTGTTACAACACATTGGGTGACTTAAGGAAAAATTTGGAACAATTTGGACAATTCTTAGGAAGTTCCTGCAGTAGACCGACCCGGGGGACCGACCCTGGCAGGGTCGGTCGGACTGTAAATGCAAAGTTATGTAACTAAACTAACGGGGAAAAATTATAAGCATTAGACATTAAATAATCATGCAACCCCGATGTTAATAAAAGTATATGTAATATTATCAGTTGTTCGAGAATTGCTCGAGGAACATAAGTGGACGTGGTAAAGTGGACTCCGGTGACAGGTATGGTTTTCTTGCAACCTGTGTCCTACCGGATTACACCGGCTTGTATGCCAGTGTGTTTTTCTGAGTGTTTGCCACCTTGTAAGATTAAATCATGTAATGAGTTTATAGTAATTCATTTATGTGGCGTATCTGGTCTCCGATACCGTTTAACCTCAAATAAGTGTTAAACCTTAGCTAACTAACACTAGGAACACGTGAGAGATCGGTATTCGGAGTTAACGACCCAATCCTTGGGAACGTTCTAACCACGGCTATGCGTGAGTTAGATGTGTGTGGTTGTTGTGTGCAAGTGTGTGAACCTCCCTTGTGTTAATAACCCGGTCATGATACCGTATGGTGTGTGGATGTGATAGGTTCCATAATGGATCTCTAACTACTATTTATAAGTATATATGTACTAATGGGGGGTGAGGAGTCCGGTCATGTTCCGGCCACACGTGTGAGGATGGGGGTCGTTGTCATTCCAGGTTCAACCCTCTTGTATGTTAAGATTGAGTTCCTTTCCCGGTCTTCAATCTCCCACAAGCTTACTCCAAAGCTTTCCTATTCTGACTTATGATTGGTCTAGGGGGAACATGTGTTTGTGTGGTGTGTTCGGGCCTCCAACCCGAACCATCTTAACTTAAGTTACTCGTCTGACTATTAGGATGGTAATGAGTGTTGTTGTTGATTGTATAACGAGCTTACCATGAGGGTGACACCATTCTCTAGGCTCACCAGTGAAATAACTATGTTTGGGTCGGTTCCTAAGAGGACCGTTCCCGTTATGTTATGTGATGTTGTTGTAAAGCAATTCCTATTGCGTTGTTATCATGTGCACGTCGAAACGTGAAAAGTGTTGTTATGTTTGTTATGTGAGGAATGTGATATGTTGTAAGATATGGAGTGTGTGGATCATGGAAATGAATCCAGTTTGCGATAAGAGGCGTTTAAGGATAACCCGATTAAAGGGTAAGTGTCGTCTGTTAAGGAAGTAGCTCCATTAGAGGAGGAACACTCTAGGGATAATGAATACCATGAGTGACTTATCAAGTAAGGATGTATTATCCGTTTGTTGAGCCCATTGAGGTGAAATGTTTTGTGTTGTGTGTTTATAGTTGCATGCATGATTTAAATATAATCAATCGCATGCTAAGACGACAAATAGTTGTGCGTGGCCCGGTAGCATGTGGGCTGCGGGATTACATACCAGCAAAGGTGATGAGCCCCTTGGGGGCCACCCTTTCTCTTCTTTTCTTATTTCAGGTACGAAGAGCTGGAAGCCGTTCGAGAGTAGGACGGGGTAGTTATTTGTACGTGGTAGTCATGAGAATTGTGGATGTATTGTAGGTGTAGTAAGACCGGATTTGTATCGGCGTTAGTTGGAAGACACTCGGTACATTGTAATGTAAGTGTGTAATGATCGTTGGACATGGAACGGGATTATGTGTAGTTGCTCGGGAGTTTAGTCCATCAGACCGGTACAATGTATGTATGTTAGCCTTGTTAGCCATGTGGGTGGCTAACGGCGTGTAACACCAAGGAGTTAAGTTATGTTGTGAGTTGTGATTTCCGCTGCAAGGTGTTGTTAAGTGTGTTATTAGTAGTTGGGGTGTTACAAAAAGTGGTATCAGAGCGAAGTATCGCTCTGATGACTGAATTACCGAGCTTAGGAAGTACCGAGTTAAGATTTTAGTACTTTGGGTTAGGGGTTGAGTGATAGCGTGAGTGATACGCTAGATAGGAACTACCAGCGAATACTGGAAACCTACAGTATCCATCCCGCCCTCCACAGTCCCTGATTTATAACTCGGGAAAGAACGCCAGGGAGATGAAAGTCCTCTCTTACTCGGGAAAACCCGATCTGGCTATGTTTAAGTACTACTGTGAGTTCGGAGAACCTGTCATACGGTAGATCCCGAAGACTGGGAATCCCGGAGACGGTCTCCATCTGAACAATGCTAACCGCATTTCATAACAAAGAATGAAGAATCTTGTGTATGGGAGAATAGAATTTCCGGCAACCTGGGTCGACATGCCGAGCAGTCGAGAACAACCAGCTTGCAACGCACTGACCGTGCAACAGGCAAGAAATTTAGTAATGAAACCCGAGACGAGTGTCTACGGGACTACAAACATTAAATAATGTCGCCAACGGTATATCAACCGATTAAGGAACGACAACGTAGTACGAGGAGGATACAATATTAAAAAAAAGAGGGGGAGGTCTCCCAGAATGGGAAACACCCCAGTTAATGGTTATCATGTGGAGACGGCGAGAAGTACTTAGAAGATTTATTGTCAAGACGGTAAGAACAAATAAGGGCCAACAAGGCCACTTGTGACAGTGCGGGTAAGAACAAAGACACAACCGGTGTGTGCGTTTAACCGATACCAGTTAGCATGGCGCACTTGCCATGGCAAGTGCTGCTATAACAGGGCTGTTCGGGAAGTTTTAGCAACTGCTAGTGCTTAGTAAAGCACCATAAAGTTAAAGGAGGTCATCATAACTGTGGGAGGGCTTAACAGCCTAACCTTTGTAAATGGAAATACACCAGTCAGCAAGAAACCAGACTTGACTAAAGCAAGAAGATGTTGTGAAACCATGAGAATTTTTCTTTCAAACTCAGATTTATTCCAAACTCTTTTCTTTCAAAACCAAAATTTTCTTTCAAACCCATTTTTGTTTCAAACCTCTTTTAAACTAAACCAGCGGACCTATAGCGGCCTCAGCGCCACAAGTAGGTAAGTTACACCAGTTTACTTTCGAGCAACCGGACGGGAACCGGTAGACCCAAGGGTAGTAACCCGAGGGAATGGAAGGAGTTTATAATGATACAATGGTTGATAGACTTTCCCTTGATTAAGTTCGGGAAGCACAGAATATATATTGTCGCGGGACAATACAAGGGAGTTGACAACAGAATACTTCGCCTAGGCGTGTGACGGACACTACGAGTGTACCAACTGTGTTGTGGGACGACCGCACTCCGATAGGAGCATGTGGGCCTGACAGACCTACTTATAGGTTAGTTAGGTAAGTAGCAATGTATCAGTATGATACCCCATATATGTATACGAGTAGAGTCCGAAACACGGGAAGTAGTCGACTCCGTACTACGGTCAGCAGTATAAATCAAACAAGAGCTAAGGATTACCATGAATGGTTGAAGTTAAGGAACTCAGTTAAGTTAACGAGACTAAAAGGATTAGTGAATTCCTTTCAAGGAAATGTTTAAGAGTCAGGAGGTGCGAAGTGCACTAACTGTAATGTAAAGACGTCGTATATGTCTTAAGGATCCTCAGGGAAAAACATGATAGCTGGAACGGAGACCCAGCCTATGCATGGCAAGGCAGATGCCTGATGTGGACACATTAGCGTGCAATGAACGGGATGAAACTCCCAGAATGAGTACCTACACTACCAGGAAATGTTGATCTTCACAGAAGGAGATAAAAAGCCAGTTAAGAACGCAAGCGGCGTGGCTAATGGAATATACCAATAAGTGCAAGCCAAATGTAATGGCATATTTTAATAACACCCAGGAGCAATCCTTGAGGGGTATTTGGATTAAACATTGTTGGATGAAGCAATATAATTGAAACGCAAGAGTTGAAACAAATACTCGGA
Organism: Limonium bicolor; assembly: GCA_023374045.1. Lineage (NCBI taxonomy): Eukaryota > Viridiplantae > Streptophyta > Magnoliopsida > Caryophyllales > Plumbaginaceae > Limonium > Limonium bicolor. The sequence goes on along the minus strand of CM041783.1, from coordinate 91,381,579 downwards.
TTAAACGCTGAAGAAACCTACTTAACAGTAAGACCCTAAGTTGCCAAAGAGACAACTTGGAAGGAATCGTGACCGTAAGGCTTATAAGCCACAACAACTTGTGTTATGTAAATGTGATCGGTTGCAGAAGTATATGTTACACAAGGAAATAGAGCGGAGAACGAACCACTGCATTAAGAGTGGGGATACCTCTCGATATTGTGAAACCGCAGGAGCGGTAGTTAGGTGAACCAAGTTCAAGAGATATGTCAGGGATTAACCATATTGTTGTTACCCAAGAGTGATTTGAATGAGACTAATACGAAAGGAAATGTTTGTACCAGTTGTGTAGACAGGAAGAGTGATAAGTCTGATAGCAACCACCACAGGTGTGTGATGCTCAATGTGTAGCGAACAACGCTCAAGGAACATAAAGGCTCAAAAAAATAGTATATTCAAAAATAAGCCAAATAAGTGGCCAGATAAACCCAGTGTAATAGCGAAAGCTAATATAATAGCGGATGCAGTATAAGTTGATGTTGTATAATGAGTAAGGATACGGTGCGCAATAAGCGACCGTTGTATGAGTATTGTTAGATGATAAAATGGTGAGTGAGCAGAGTTATGAGTTAACCCCAGTGGAGGTACAACAGTAAGTGATAGCAAAGGAACCGAGCAGTAAGCCGGAAGCAAGTGTTATGTGATAAGAATTTCAGTGAAACACAGTGAAAATTCCTATGGCAATCGCATAAGAGATTTACTGTCAAGAGTTTACGCCTCTGCACTCTGTATGACTGAGTGTTTTGGTATTGCACTTGTGCAGTAATGATCAAGTGGGATAGCTAGGATTTGGGAAATGTTAATTGTGGTGGATGTAGGAAGAAACCTATAATACTATAATGATCAATGCATAAGAAATGCAAGGTCATACCAATGGAAGAGTACTTGTACGAAACCAAATGTGGAGGTATGATTAAGAATAAGTGATAACACTGGCACTAAATACCAAATGTCGGTATGAAATATACCCCAGGTGTGGGAAATAACAGAGAGAGCACTACACATTAGGTAGTAGCTCAATCTCAACCGACAGTAAGTCGGTAGAAGCACGTCAATCATTGTGAAATACATAGCAGTTTACGCAGTAAGTTATTGGAGAAGTGGATGGGAAGTGTTGAAACTCACCGAATTCGCTCAGGGTAAGAGATACCATGCGTCGGTTGAGAAACCATTATTACCAAGATAAAGGTAATACATTGGAGATGTACAATATAGTAACAGTAACGAATGGGGCAAACTAGCCCTATAATTATCAGAGTTGCGCAACGAGGCCAGTGAGCCCATGCATCAGATACCGAATATACATTGTGAATATGAATGAATGGCTAGTTAGCAATGCCTAGAAGCCTCACAGGCCAGGACCGAAATCGGTTATGAGTTAGATAAACTCCAAAGAGAATTCTTGGTCTAGGGACAAAACCGCTAATATGGTTAAGATCCTCTAACCAGAACACATTGTATAGCAGACCGCGGGGAAGTTAAAGTACTTCACGATGGCAGAACATTTTAAACCAATGTTTAGTGATTGATTACGTGGGCGTAATCCCTCTTAAGGGGGGTAGAGCGCAAAGCCGCTTAGTGTGTTTTACCGTACAAGTGTACGTGAACTATGTTGTGCATTGCACAAAAATAATTTGTTATGATGGTTGGCGCGTGTGTTATACAAACATACGCATTCATTTATGGTTAAATTGTGGTAATTGCGCACAGAAGATGCGAATACCATTGTGGGAAGTGTGTTTATTTTGTTAACAGTGGTGTGTGAGAGTACAAGTGGAAGGGAGCAAAGAAACTCCCGGGGAACTAAAACCCCGACGGTGCATAAATGTAAACCATGTATTGTATTTTGATAAAAAAATATGAATATATATACAGTGTTGTGATTTTTGAAGGGGTATGAGACCGACATAGAACCTAGTGAGAATTAAATTCCCTAGGTAACTTGAATTAAGTTGGATTTGGGTGATGATTGATAGACGGAGTTCTATCCCTTGGAGATGTAATGATTATGACTAGAAGGATTTAAAGATAGAAAATGGGATATGCTTGAATTAGTTGTTGGTTGAAAATGAAGTGGGAGGTGAAACTTGATTATCATGAGATCAAGGGAAGCCGAGCACAAATTGGGGTGGAAAGATAGTTCAACACTGATGCTGATCACATCAGGGTTGGATGACTCTAGAAGCTCCCGGTAAGTGGTCACAAATAACCACGTTAAGAAAGATGCAAAGAGCATAAACTGAACTTGGAGTTGTGTCACGTTATCAAAAAGAATTTTTTCAATTGGTATGTCTAAAACAGTCGATTAATATTTTGAATAAAGGATTCTCTTATACACTTAACCTAGTAAAGAATATTTTGTAGTACTTGCTCACGAGCTGAGGACTTATGAGCCTTTGTCTTCGGACCGGTGACATGAGAAGTATATTTTAAAAATGTATGTGATTATTTTGACCTCCCAAAGAAACGGGGACCAGAAGGTGTCCATCGCGACCGGGTTCTGCGGGGTCACAGTGTATATGTACTCAACATGGGATTGGAGCCCATGGAGAGATGGAAAAAGGTATTTCTGTTTGTTATACATGCTATGACATGTTGTGTGGTATGAGTGATAAATATTATTTTAGACCTTGAGTCCTAATGTAGTTGGGTTTCGAAAGTGTTATGTTACCCAGACCTGAGAGTCTAAGGGTTGTTATGTAAGTACAATACTGCTAAGGTACCCGGACCATTGAGTCCGAGGTAATCATGTAAGTATGTTACGAGGTGGTTATGTATGGATGTGGATTTTGCCTGGACCGTTAAGTCCGAGGTTGGATGTAAAGGGTGGTTGGTAATGGAAGTTAATTTTGAAAGTAATTCCCGTATTCTAATCCAATGATGCGAGGAAATGTGAACTTCGAGGACGAAGTTCTTTTAAGGGGGGTAGATTGATTTAGGAGTGTTTAATGGTGAAAACTATGAGCTTTGGAATGATGATGTGCTAAGAGAACCCATGGCAAAATTTGTAAAATGTATAAGGATTTTTAAGTGCTTGAATGAACTTGGGTGAACTAGGAATTGTTAGGAATGAGTAAATGTTTCACTAAGGAAGAAAACGTGCATTAAGGTGTTCTAAGGTGTTACAAGGATTTAGGCATTATCTTGGAAGTTCTAGAAATCAAATGAGTGTTTCTAGGGTGTGTCAAGTCTTGGAGAAGTTTATATAAGGTTTAGGTAATGATTGATGAATAAGAAAGAAGTGATGTTTAGGTAAGATGTGAAAAAGGAGATTTAGGTTGGTAAGAAATAATGCTTAAGAGATGATGTTAAGATGAGGAGAAAACATTTTGGGATAGTAGTTATCATAGGTAAGAAACACCATTTAGTGACCTAGTATAAAATGTTATAAGTGTTAAGGAATTTTACAAGGAAATGAGTGGATGTTTGAGGAGTTTAAAAATGAGTTAGAACTTGAGTTGAATGGATGTTATATGAAGTATTTAGTGTGCCACAAAGTGTTACAACACATTGGGTGACTTAAGGAAAAAATTTGGAAAAATTTGGACAATTCTTAGGAAGTTCCTGCAGTAGACCGACCCGGGGGACCGACCCTGGCAGGGTCGGTCGGACTGTAAATAGCAGGTTGAAAATGTCTCTGTTAGAGACCGACCCAGGGGACCGACCCTGTCTGGGTCGGTCGGATAGGAAAGAAAGACGGTCACTAGTAGAAAAAGACCCTACCGCAGCGGTTGTTTGGTACCTATGGCAGCGGTTGAAAACCGCTGCGATGGGTGCCGCTGCGGTAGGTGAAACACCTAACGCAGCGGTTGTAGAACCGCTGCGGTAGGTAGTCTAACGCAGCGGTTCTTACTAAGAACCGCGATAGGTTATTTTTTTATTTTTTTTTCCATTCCACCCTACAATTCTACCACACACACCCAAAATCAATCAAACCTGTTAAGATATAGCAATTAACAATACCACCACAGTGGGGCATTAGATCAACCATTTCACCATTAAATAGCCACCAAACTTATCTACGGGCAATAATCCACTTACATTTACAAATTTGAGCAAATTAATCAAATATCAACAAAATCTTTACAGAAACACAATTTTTCATGAGAATTTCAAAATATCCTACTAATCCTACCAAACCCTAAAGCAACCTACATTAACGTCATGAATTCTGCCCATTCTTCGAGCACCTCGGTTATATGTCCTTCACCATAACCATCTACCAAGTCTTCAAAAGCCTTGAAATTAACACAAAAAGAAATATGATTAGTTGCTAATAATACTTTGAGTTTAAGAATCAATGTTAAAAATTATCTACAAAACCAAAATATTTCGAGAATGCTACTTACCTTGTCTAGAGACTTCTCTGGCAAGAGTCTCGGTCCCGCTATCAAGTCACTCATAAACCGAATGACATAGTAGCCACATTCCGAACCTCCCGGCTGCTGTGGACACTGCACATTATATACGTACATATTCAAAATCGATTTAACACATAAATTATAATACTGTTCCTTAAAACTAATGAACATATTACAAAATTTGAATAAGGACTACAAAAATACCTTGACTACATTCCACGGAATCTCTTAAATCTCTCTCCCGGACATTCGTTAGTACAGATACAAAGGCACTAGAATTCATACACAGATAAAGTAAAAGTTATCAACGGATGATTAAGAAATAACTAAAAATTGATAATTAATCAAGTTAAGTAAATTCATCACCTCATCAACATGTTATATATAAGTGGCCTCTTGGGACGCAGAGATGCTGAGTCAAGCTGCAGGACTCTTGGGCTTTTTACAGAACGAGCAAAGACCAGTGTCGGCTGTTCATAGATTACAATACAGGCAGAACTTAATTCAATCAATTACATAATACAAATATCATAATTTTTAAACTAACTTAACATTAGATAAAATTCTTACCCTTGATGAAGAGGCAGCATTATGTAAGATTTATCTGCAACTGACACGCATGTATCACATTCGACAAGTACTGGACCAACGCTTGGGGGTCAGATCCCATATTAGCTTCGGAACAGTAGTCAGGGCATAAGAACCCGAAACTACTATTCTCATGTACTTGGACCGCCTTGTCATCAATAAACCTGCACAATATAAAGAAACCAATATTATGAATTTAATTTTCAAATATACAGAGTAAAATGTGTACAACGTATGTAATTACTCACATGCAAGCCGATTTGAGAATCGACGCACTCAACCAATCCTTCGTGAACAACTCCACAAAATCAGTAAGATAGATTTCAAAACTCTGAGCGCCTGTATAGTGAAAAAGATCCGGTCTTGGTTCCATTGTAACCGAATCTCTTCTGGCGGCGTCATCAACAGTGTGGAGTGCAATACTCTCAGCTTGGGGGGTAAGGCATTCAGAACCGCCGGTTGTAGCAAATTCGATCTCATCACAACTCTAGTCGCGGATGCCATCGAAGGATTAGCTGGAGCAACAACAACTCTCTTTCCTTTTGCCTTACCAGAATTTGATTGAATGTGTTCCTAATATATTAATTTAATAAGTATATGTTTCTACTCTAGGATATGTTAAAGAATAAGTTTTTTCATGGGGTTACCTGCTGCTCCCCAAGCTTAATCAATCTACAGGGCCACTGTACTGTCATGGATTCAGCTTGACGAAGGGTGGATATGTCTGCAGTGGGCACCGGTATCTGACAATCCGCGTAAGCAGGCGTGTAACCTTCAACAAGCACCCGGCCATGGTACTCTCGGAGCGCTGCATTCCTCACGGTGTCTCCAGCACAAGACTTGAAAAGTTTTCCCCACCCTACTTCGACTTCGTCAACGCCAATCACTTGGAACAATGTGCAGTCAATGGTTGCTAAATTTTCAAAATTAAAGATTTTAGATGCACATAAACAAGTGTATAATTTGTTTTTTTTTTGTATTGTAGTTAACATGTTGTTCTAACCTTGAGAGATGAATATGGAAATGGGTTGACGGAGTGAACACTACTGGGAGGCACTGTTGCGGGCTCTGATGCTTGTGCCTGATCTGGCGGTCTAGAAACCTCCTGACTCATCCTCTCAGATCGGATCATCTCCATAGCTTGAGCGATCGACTCGAAACTCACTTCGTAGTCGCTGCTCGAGCTCCGCATTCTGGCGTAAGTGCTCCTCATATGAAATGCTCCCTCCTGCACCGTGTCTGGACCCAGGATTACCGAAGGCTTGGCGTATACCGACATGACCACCAAAGCCTACTGCACGACCCGGATGATCCTTCTTCCCGAGAGCGCGGGAAAGTGGATCATCCTGCCTAACGGGCTGCCAACTGCCCTGGGTGATCTGGGAGCTTAACTCTTCCTGTTATGGAGTTTAATAAGTCAATAAGGATACTTCGGTTTATTTAACTGCTATTGTTACTCTATAAATATAATAAACATTTTTTAAACTAAAAATCACTTACCATTTGGTTGATGACCTCTCTCGTGGCGTCATCATACTCAGCAGGTGCCGCCGGATTTGAAGGTTTCTTCCGTCGACTTAAGTCCCAAACCTTCATCCTTCGTTCGCTGACATTCGAGCCAGCTGGCAGCAACCCCTCTTTCTCCCACTGCGGCACACGCTGAGCAATACTTGTACTCCCCATGTGATGGGGGTAACGATTTTTTTTTGCATTTTGTTGTTGTTTCTCACGTATAGCCTACATATATGTATGAAAAGACAAATTATGCAAATAATATATGAAAAAGACGAATTAACCAAATGAACTCTAAGGACACTTTAAACATTTATCATACAAAAGAACAACTAATAGTGTGAAACTCACCTTGAACTCAGGGGTCAAACGCTTCGCAACAAACTCATTCCACTGCTCTTCAGTAATACCATCATATTTTTGCCACGGTGGTCTCCGATCATCCACATCTTCACCTTCTGCCTCCTCTATCTCTGCGGGCTCCTCACAGTAAATGTACTGCCTCGTGAGCAGAGATCTGAAGTCTTTGAATTGTGTGGCAATCCCCTTCATCACATCATCCTTCAGAGAAGGATCTATACAGAATCGGTCCTATATGCACAAAAAAAATGGATTAGTGTAAAAAAGTAACTATATAAATCTTAAAACAAACTATTAAGTGTAACAAATACCTTGAGACGTTCAAATATCTGCTCCTTCAACGCCTGAGGCACTTGCTTCCAATTGTGGTTTATATTGAAATATGTACTCACCAAATGCCTGGCTAGAGCAGTGAAATCATTTTTCCAGGTACCCGTGGGCTGATTAAATTCATTGAACTCCAAAGGCTTTGTCGGGGGGCCTCTATTTGCTTTCAGCCCACGGGTTGCCCCTCGTTTTTTGGGTTTCTTGAGAGGCGGAGGAGCAACTTGTACTCTTGTCCTTCCTGTGAAGGCCCTGCTGTCTCGGTCTGCTGTGGGGTGGTCTCTACGTCTGCTTTCTTTGATTTCTTTTTACCACCTCGTGTGGTGCGTTTTGCCGGTCTACTCTGCTGTGGCTGAGTTTCCCCAGTCAGGAGCAGTCGTCCTATAGGATCATCAATAGGATCATCATCCACTGAGGAAAAAAACACACACATTAGATCAATATTCATGGAACGATGTATAATTGCAAAAATAAACATAAATAATTAATTCTGATAACATTGTAACAACAATAATACGAATTATATAATGTAATTTCAACCAATGGTGTTACCTAGACATAGTAACATATATCATGATCTGTTTTCTACCCAAACCCCCTCATTATGGTCTGATCGAGCGTAGATGGTCTGAACATCATCATTTTGTAAATCATCAGTTGAATCATGCAACCCTGTATGCAACGATACAGTTTCATCTATCATCTCATTATCATCATCGTCGTGTTTTCATCCTCAAACAAAACCGGTCTTCTCCCTGGAAGAACAACATGCCATCTACTAGCTTTTGGGTCTTCAACATAAAACACCTGGTCACAGTCTTTACCCAACACAAACTGATCTTCCTTATTAGTTGTAACACGTGAAAGATCAACCAAAATAAGTCCTTTATCATTTTGGAGTCCATGTCGGTTGTCCACCCAATTGCAGCGGAACAATAGAAACGAATCAATGTGATAGTTTAGTTCCCATATGTCCTCTATCACACCATAATACCAACTACTACTGCTCATTGGTTGAACCTGGTTACCTAGACCATATTCAGTCACCGATGCTTCAATTTTTACCCCACTGTTCTGATGTATTGATTTAGCATCTTGGCGTGCAGTGTAGTATGTGCATCCATTAATGTCATACCCTTCAAACGATACAATATCTGTTCCAGACCAACAGCTAGACATCTGATTTCTTCACTGACATCTTCGGGGTTCAATGAAGCTTGCTCAAACACATATTCCTTAAACCATTGGACGAATACTCGATTTTGTTCTTTTTTAAGCCAGATACGGTTTTTGGTAGGGTTTTGTCGACTCAACTAGCAATGTGAATATCGAAGTAGGGTTCAACAACCTCAAGGTGTTGTAGTACAAACAAATGTGCCTGATTATAAGATCACGAGAGATACGAACAACCTTTTTGCCAATAACTCCTTTACCCTTAAATCTACCATGGTGACGTGGTTTGGGAATACCAATTGACTCTGCATCGTTCAAATAACTTGTCACGAATTCTGTGACTTCCTCAGTCACTGTTGCTTCGATGATACTGCCTTCCGGTCTATATCTGTTTTTCATTCTACCCTTCAGAATCCCCATATATCGTTCGAAAGGATACATGTAACGTAAGTAGACCGGACCACACAATTTGATCTCTCGGACAATATGCACTACTAAATGCACCATTATGTCGAAGAAAGATGGTGGGAAATACATCTCAAGCTGGCATATTGTCACAACAATTTCATGTTGCAGATCATCGAGGGTGTCTGAGTCAATTGCCTTGCAGCAGACAGCGTTGAAGAAGAAACATAATCGAGTTAGAGCATTTCTGACATTTTCTGGTAATATCCCTCGTATTGCAACTGGAAGAAGATGCAACATTAACACATGATAATCATGAGATTTCATGCCTAACAGTTTCAAATCCTTCATAGAAACTAGGTTCTTCCAGTTTGAAGAGTACCCAGATGGTACCTTCAATGTGTGCAAACACTTGCAAAAACTTAATTTTTCACTCTTAGAGAGGGTATAACACGCAGGAGGTAGATATGTTCGCTTCTCATCCTCTATTGGGTGTAGTTCTTTCGTATGCGCAACTCTTGCATATCTCTCCTCACCTTCAATCCGTCTTTCGTCTTGCCGGGTATGTTGAGCAAAGTACCACACACTGCCTCACCGACGTTCTTCACAATGTGCATGATATCCAAACAATGTCGAACAGGCATATGCCGCCAATACGGTAGATCCCAAAAAATGGAACGTTTTTTCCAAATGTTCTTCGGCGGCTTGGATGTGTTTCCAAAGACATTTTGAATGTCTTTTACCTTTGCATACACTTCCTCTGCATTCAAAGGCAGACGAGCCACACGAGTCTCGTGCTCATTGTTGAACAGCTTTCGCTTTCTCGAACGGTAAGGATGGTCTACTGGAAGAAACCGTCGATGACACATGTAAACATTTTTGCCGCAGTGCTTCAGACGATCTGAACATGTGTCATCCTCACATACCGGACACGCTTTGAATCCTTTCACCGAGTATCCTGACAAGTTCCCATAGGCAGGAAAGTCGTTAACAGTACAGAACAACATCGCCTTCAGTGTGAAATTTTCTTTCGCATGAGCATCATATACCACTGTCCCTTCATTCCACAACAAGTTCAGATCGTCGATCAGTGGTGCAAGATATACGTCAATGTTATGACCAGGTTGCTTTGGACCAGAAATTAGGAGTGATAACATAATGTATTTTCGTTTCATGCAACCATGACGGTAAATTGTAGATCACTAGTAGCACCGGCCAAGTGCTGTGCTGACTGCTCAACGTGCCATACGGGTTCATCCCATCGGTACACAATCCAAGTCTCAGATTCCTATCCTCATCCCCAAAATGATGTTTGAATTTTCTGTTGATATTTCTCCACTGAGGTCCGTCTGCAGGATGTCTTAATTTTTCATCAATTTTTCTACCATCCGCGTGCCAACGTAAGTTCTTCGCATCTTTCTCCATGAAAATTCCAACGTTTATAATGTGGCATGAATCCATGGGACTTAAGATGAAATCTAATTTCCTCAATGTCTTCATATTTCCTTACGACCCCACAGTCAACACAAGGACATGAAATATTGTCCGCCTTTGTTCTGTCCTTGTGTTGCATTGCCGCTTTGAGAAACTCTTTCAGCTTCTCATCAAAGTAGTGATCCCCTCGATCGCCGTACATCCAGTCACGCTCCATTCTATATGTGAAAACAAAACAAGTTTCAGATTGATTTGTCTTTCAGTTTCGTCTGCATTTGTGTATGGAGCGTGTTTCTACTGGATGTACGGTTGTAACCAAACTCAGCACTACTCTATGGTTCCAACCAAACTAACGTAGCCTAAGTACTCTAACGTTCCAACGTAACTAATCTAGCCTTATTCTAACAATTCTAACACATTTAATTTAACTTCAACAAATCATTGCGTTATTAAAACAAAAAATAAAGTTTAATTACTTACTTGTTCTAAGGTTCTACAGAGGGGGAAGCTAGGAGACTGCGTTGGTAATGGGCTGGGAAAGTACTGGTACAAATCCAATAGCAGATTCAGAAGACCTGACAAAGAAAGTAAAGATTGTTATACACAAATAAACCAATAAAATTAATTAATAAGACTAATACGATTCTAGAAAAAATCGGCATGACCTTTGCGTAATCGTGTTAATCCCATGCTTATCATTAAGCATTCATCAACATCTTATTTACCACGACAAATAAATTCAACAATTGGCAGCAACCATCCTTATTCCCAATCACTCAACCACGACAAATAAATTCAACAATTGGCAGCAACCATCCTTATTCACAATCACTCAATATTAACCACAACCACTTTTTCACAATAATTAATTAAACAAACAAAGAGAAAAGATAGATGAAGATGTTACCTTTTCACTCTTAGTCCACACAGAATAAATAAGGAAGAAGTAGAGACCACCCCAATTACTGCAGACAGCGGGGAAGCAAGGAAATAATATTAGGGGGGCAAAAATCCATTATTATAAGCATTATCATATTAAGAAAATAAAAAAGAGAAAAAATATAGATGAAGATGTTACCTTTCAGCTCATGCTGCACAATAGAAGCAATGAGGAAGAAAGAGACATAAAGACCACCCCAATTACTGCAGACAGCGGGGAGTGAAGCAAGGTAATAATTAGGGGGGCAAGAAATCCATTACTATAAGCATTATCATATTAAGCACGTATATACTGCAATGTAATGGGAGAACATAGATGTTATAAAGTTATAGATCTTACCACTTTATTAATGTGAAACTTGAAGTTAATTTTTTTAATAGTTTCAGAATTAAGAACAAAATGATTTGTAGTTATTCATTTTCTTTTCGTACAATTTCAATCAATATGAATTTAAATTATAAATTTTTTATATATGATTGTTTTAATACCGTACAAGCTGCTCGCAGTTTAAAGGCGTTTAATTAACATCTGTTTGAGCTCTATTTATTTATTTGTACAGTTAGTGTGCTGCTTGTTATGCAGTATATCTCCTCTGTTTTATTTGAGTTAACTTTTTGGTTACATTTTTCTTACGTCCCACGCTCTTCTTTGACTTATAAAGGTTGTAATTTTTTTCAAGGCTCTTTGCAAAAAGTATAATACAGTATAAAAAGTAATAATAGAATATGGCGAGAAGAAAGGGATTTGCAATTCTGCATGTGACTCTCGTTAGTTTTTAATATATTTTTGAAATAAGTATGATGGATCATGGATGTATCTTGTATGATTTTATTTTACATAGTTGAAAGACTTTGAATTATTTGTATAGGAATTATAGGGCGAACGTCATATATAACATGTTTACTTGTTTAGATGTTTAGTGTTGAGATATTTTAAGAGAAAAACTTATTAATTTTAATTCAACTAGTAGTGCAATTTTCTGTAAATAAAAAGTAGTTTATATGTTCACTCAATTTATTAGAGCCTTTGTTATAGATTATTACCTAGGATACAAAAATATTGTTTAAAGTTTTTTTATATTTTTATGGGACATAATTTGATGAATTAATATTTATTGTTAGATGAGTTATTTGTATCATTGAACCGTATTATCCGTACCGTTACTCCCGTACTTCGTACTATTGATAACCCGTATTAAAACCCCGTATCGTTTTTTACAACCTTGGTTTATATGCCTTATTTGTATATTGATTTGCTATTTTTAGTTTTTAATATCTTTCATAGTTTCATAGTCATGTTTATAATTCTAGTTCTATATTATAAACTAAATTTATCATCCGTATCATTAACCCCGTTTTATCCGTACTCGTACTTCCGTATCGAATACTTCAGATGACCTGTACTAAACTCCCGTACCGTTTTTTACAACTTTGGGTTGTATGCAGAGGGCACAAACAACAAAAATATCAACTCGGCATTTTATCGAACACCTTATATGCACAACTATTTAAACTTGTTCAATAATCTATCTATATTCAAATTATGAACACAACTAAAGTAACATTCAATAACTATATTACAACTAGTTATTCAATCAACAAGCCAATAATTAACATATTTCGAAGATCGAATTTGGAAATTGAATTACCTAGGGTTCCGCAGCTGGCGGTGGTGGATCGACGCTTGCGCGACCACCTGGCGGAACGACGGGCGGCTGGAGACGGCGGTGAAGAACGGAGGTGGCGCGACGAGGAAGAAGGCGGTGGCGGTGGTGGATCGCAGGCGTCAGCTGAAATCACCGTCGACCGTCGCTCTGCTTCGTTCTCTCGAGTTTACAGAAGAGAGAATGAAGAGGAGAATGACGGACTGCCCGATTTGGGGTAAAAAAAAAGGACCCTATCGCAGCGGTTCCTACTAAGAACCGCTGAGATAGGTCAGTAAAAAAGACCTATCTCAGCGGTTCTTAGGAGGAACCGCTGCGATAGATGTTTTTTTTTTAAAATGACCCTACCGTAGCGGTTGTAAGTAACAACCGCTGAGATAGGATTGCGGGATTTTTAAAAACGGCCTATCTCAGCGGTTGTTTTTACAACCGCTGCGGTAGGGGCGCTGCGATAGACCATTTCTGTACTAGTGGGTAAATGTCTCTGTTAGAGACCGACCCGAGGGTAGGGTCGGTCGGTAGGGTCGGTCGGACCAAAAACATGGTTTAAGGTATGGAAATGATGAGTAATGTTGGGGATTGATGGTTAATGGTGTTATAAGGTTGTTTAAGACATGGTAGGTGAGTTTTAATGACAATTAAGTAGGTGAAAAGTTGTAATAAAATGTGAAAGTAAATCAAGTTAAAAATGCAAAGTTATGTAACTTAACTAACAGGGAAAAATTATAAGCATTAGACATTAAATAATCATGCAACCCCGATGTTAATAAATTATATGTAATGTTATCAGTTGTTTGAGAATTGCTCGAGGAACATAAGTGGACGTGGTAAAGTGGACTCCGGTGACAGGTATGGTTTTCTTGCAACCTGTGTCCTACCGGATTACACCGGCTTGTATGCCAATGTGTTTTTCTGAGTGTTTGCCACCTTGTAAGATTAAATCATGTAATGAGTTTATAGTAATTCATTTATGTGGCGTATCTGGTCTCCGATACCGTTTAACTCAAATAAGTGTTAAACCTTAGCTAACACATAGGAACACGTGAGAGATCGGTATTCGGAGTTAACGACCCAATCCTTGGGAACGTTCTAACCACGGCTATGCGTGAGTTAGATGTGTGTTGGTTGTTGTGTGCAAGTGTGTGAACCTCCCTTGTGTGAAAACCCGGTCATGATACCGTATGGTGTGTGGATGTGATAGGTTCCATAATGGATCTCTAACTACTATTTATAAGTATATATGTACTAATGGGGGGTGAGGAGTCCGGTCATGTTCCGGCCACACGTGTGAGGATGGGGGTCGTTGTCATTCCAGGTTCGACCCTCTTGTATGTTAAGATTGAGTTCCTTTCCCGGTCTTCAATCTCCCACAAGCTTACTCCAAAGCTTTCCTATTCTGACTTATGATTGGTCTAGGGGAACATGTGTTTGTGTGGTGTGTTCGGGCCTCCAACCCGAACCATCTTAACTTAAGTTACTCGTCCGACTATTCGGACGGTAATGAGTGTTGTTGTTGATTGTATAACGAGCTTACCAAGAGGGTGACACCATTCTCTAGGCTCACTAGTGAAATAACTATGTTTGGGTCGGTTCCTAAGAGGACCGTTCCCGTTATGTTATGTGGGCTGGTAGCATGTGGGCTGCGGTAGCATGTGGGCTGCGGGATTACCATACCAGCAAAGGTGCTGAGCCCCTTGGGGGCCACCCTTTCTCTTCTTTTCTTATTTCAGCTACGAAGAGCTGGAAGCCGTTCGAGAGTAGGACGGGGTAGTTATTTGTACGTGGTAGTCATGAGAATTGTGGATGTATTGTAGGTGTAGTAAGACCGGATTTGTATCGGCGTTAGTTGGAAGACACTCGGTACATTGTAATGTAAGTGTGTAATGATCGTTGGACATGGAACAGGATTATGTGTAGTTGCTCGGGAGTTTAGTCCATCAGACCGGTACAATGTATGTATGTTAGCCTTGTTAGCCATGTGGGTGGCTAACGGCGTGTAACACCAAGGAGTTAAGTTATGTTGTGAGTTGTGATTTCCGCTGCAAGGTGTTGTGTAAGTGTTATTAGTAGTTGGGGTGTTACAAATGGTGCCTAGAGAGCGTTGGTAAAGGGAATAACACCAAAAGAAAAGAGAAAACGCTTAAAACGCGGAAAACGTAAAAACACGCGTTAAATGAGTATAGGAGCTATATGATCTCGTAAGGGTATTGATGGAATCCTAAGGCTTAATTACACCTAATTAGTATTTAGGAATAATTCCCGAAGAAAACGGATCCAAATAATGGGTTAAAACACTAACGGGGCCTTAAAACGCGTTTTTTGAGAATACCCGAAAACATGACTATGAGCGGTCAAATGGACCCGTAAAATATGGTTAACTATATAACTATTATTAAGTATTAATGGAAGCTTAAGAACCATTAAAATCAAAGAAACGAGAAAAATCCAAAAAACGGGCCCGTTAGTGAATAGTGCTAAACCGGGTAAATTAACGAGCGTTTTCTGTAAAAGACGAAAAACGCTCCAGCTTATGTGCATAGTGGGGGCCGGTTTCTAGCAAGTAAATCAGCCTCCCCTCTCTAGTAATAATAAGCTAACTAATAAAAGAAAAGAATAGTAAAAAACAAATATTGTAAAGTGGACTTATACCCCACTTTTACCTCTCGCCTCTAATTTCCTCCCTTTCTCTCCTTCCTGCTTCCTTTCTTCCACCATGAGCACTCCCCACCTTACTCATTCCTGGCGATTTGAGCTGCTCCAATGGCAGCCCCCTTTCCCTTCATGCTCAAGCCACAATAAAGCTCCGAATTAAAAACCGAGCATAGATTCTTGCTCCTCTCACCAAGACCTATCTCCCTCTCTTTTCAAAATTAGAAAAGGAAGAAGTTCATATCCATGGGTTTTTCCCATTTGAAGAGAAAGTCACATATTCTTGGAGCTTGGAGTCTCCTCTTTCATCCACGGTAGAAAGATACATGAAAAACTCATTTTCTCCACTCCTTTGCCTTGGCCGATTTTGGATCTTTTAATGACTGGATTTTCTTCTTTGTTTGAGATATTATCCAAGCCTTAAATGGTGGTGGAAATCCCTCCTCAGATTCAAGATTGAAAACCATTCAAGAACTTCCAAAGGTAAACCCTAACATGGTGCTTTAAACACCTTTTTGAATTCTAGATTAATTAATAGGCCTAAGAGTATTGCATAGTGCTTAATTTCCAATTTGAATATTGGTTTAGAGATTGGGGAAGTGATTTTCCCTTGACTGAATTTGGAGTGAAGGTAAGTGGAGAAGAGGAGAGAAGAATTGGAAAGAGAATTTGAGAATTCAAGGTAAGAAACCCACCTTGACTTATATTCTATATGTATTAGAATTTGGGAAGGGTTAAATTAAGTAATGAACCCAAGAGATGTGAGTAATGTGTTTGGTGAGTGAGAGATAATTTGTGAACTTGTTGGTGGAATTGTGAATTTGGGCCTAAGGGCCATGCATTATGATTTATGCATTATGTTGTGTTGGAGAATTTGACGAGCATGGTTGGATATATGTGTGCTGTAGAACCCTTGTGGGTTTGGTTAGTTTTAGGTTGAATTAAATGATGATATAAGCTTTGGGCAATGTTAGAAAAGTAGCCGGGCTATGGCGAAATTCCGATAGAAATCTAAGTGATTTAAGTGATGATTTGAGTAAAGAATAACCTAGGGTTAGCTAGGTATGAATGGAGATTGATTTGCGTTAGTAAACCAACTTGGAAATGCTTGTTTAAAGATAGGATATTTGTGCAAAAATATGTAGCAAAGGGTGGTTTAAGTGCCTTGGGAGTTTTAGAAAAGAATGAGGATTTAAGGCTTTAAGATTAAGGCATGAACTTTGGTACTAGGAGTGCATGGTTTTGGAAGATGCGGAATGGTCAAATTGAAAGAAAACAAAGTGCAAAGTTGAAATACCCTAAACCTAAGTATGCTAATTAAACATCAAGTTATGATGTAATAAGGCTAAAACATGCCTTAGCAAGATTGGTAGATAATTTAAACCAAGGAAACACAAGAAAACGTCATAAGAGCAATTTAAGCAAAAATGTGCTCTAAGCTTGGAGTGACTTTGATTAGAACCGAAATATCATTATAAGACCTTATTAACATGCTAATGGACATGTTAAATCAATTACCAAAGGAAACCAAGCTCAAAAACAAGCTTAAACACAAAATGTGCTTTAAGACTCCTTAAAGCACCCTTTTGAGAAATTGTCTTAGAAATGAGTTTTGAGTGGCTAAATGCCCATGATTACACCTTAATCAACATGTGTACTAATTAGTATCACATTAGGAAGCCTAAATCAATGGGAAACCAAAAATTTCACAAATTTGTGCACTAATTTATGAATAGTGCCAAATAGTGCCTAGTTTAGGCTTTAGTCCACATAAGTCAATAAGTTGGTCAACCAAGACCACAAATATCTTATTTACTAAGGGGGACGGTTTTAAATGGTGACTCACCATTAGTAGCCAGCACATTAAAGGAAATGAGAGGAAAAGTAGTAAATTCACTATTCACCTTTTATAAGACAAATATCCTCTTTTAGCCTACCTCTCTCCTCTCTTCTTCATTCCTTTCTTCTTCCACCCGTTTTCTTCTTCTTATCTCTGTTCTAAACCGTTCCCAAGCAGCTCCATTGTTGCCTCACCTTGCTTTGCCCACCAAATCTCCATTTTAGCTCCAAATCAAAAAACTAAACACATATTATTCTTAGTTAGCTCAAGCTCTAGCTTTCTATCTTTCCAAAACTCCAAAAGCTTCATTTTGGTGCCAAGGTAAAATGCCATTGAAGGGGGAAAACTAGCTTGAGGTGTTCATTGTATTCTCCATTCATTTAAGGTAAGGAAAATGTAAGAAAAATCATTTTTCCACCACTTTCTTACATGGCCGAAAATTACCACTCACGGGGCCTTGTTTTTATGCCTTGTTCTAGCTTGTTTTAATCACCAAGGACTAGTGGAGGTCCTCTTTCATTCATTGCCCAAGTCTACATTGAGACTTCAAAGGTAATCATCCACTATTATGTCTTAAAACACATTTTTGACCTAGGAATGATTCCTTAAGGTTAGTGTATTGTTTAGCACTCATGAGAGTCATTGTATATTGGTTAGAACATTGGCAAAGGAGATTCAATTGGTGGCTGAGATTCATTCAAGAAAAGCCCTAAGGAGGAAGTTAAGATAAGCTTGAGAAAAACAAGGTAAATTGCTTACCTAATGATGGTTTAAGGTTGTAAGGGATGAGATTTAGATAAGTACTATATGAAGCTTAAAGATTACATTAAGTAATGGGTTATATAACCTAGGAAATAGAATATAAACAAGCTTGTGAACTTATGATTAAGTAGCCAATGGGAATGCGTTAGTAAGATAAGTATAAGGTGAATAATGAGAACACTTATATTGCTATCGGAGCATTGTTGTGTGTATTTGCAGGTTAAAAGCTTTTATATGGGAAATTCAGTGTTTAAGTTTAAGTCATTTAAAGGCTTAAGAGCCATGTCATTTACGAGCCTTAGTGCTATGCAATTTAAGATTATTGCACTATATTAAGTTTGTTATGAATGAGTTGATTTGGGTGAGAAAATATGATGAGAAAGGATTTGATGTGAGTGAGATGATTGAATGAGAAAAACAATGCGTTGGGGCATGATAATGTACTAGAGGAGCAATGGTGAAATTTGAGTAGAAAACAAAGTGTTTAAGGGGTGGATGTGAATCAATATGACCTAGGGCTTACTAGGAATCATTGAAAGGAGTTTGAGTGGAAATGAGTTGATTAAGTAGTTCTTGAGGATTAGAATGACTTAGAGTGGTATAGGAGGAATTAGAGGTTAGGTGGGTGTATTAAACACACCAAAATCATGGTAATAGGAATACTAATACTCGTGCAAAAATCTATGAGAAATGGTGTTCAAAAGTCTTGTGATAATTTAGGTATGGTCAAGTTTATATAACCTTGAAGGCAATGAGTGGATTTGGGTGGAAGAGATGAAAGTTGCTTAATAAGGGTTTAGCATAGTCAAGATGAATGAGAGGAGGTGTAAGGTGTTAGGAGTATGGCTAGAAAAGCTTAGGTATGTGCAAGCTTGAAAAGGATGAGTAGAAAATGTAAAGGAGGGAATTGTACAAGGAGATGAAATGAGGTTAAGTTTAGTATAACTAAGTTGGTGGACCATAAGATATGGAGTTAGAATTGAAGAGATGAGGTTAACACACTCTAAGAAGAGTTGTGAAAAGAATTGGTAAGTAGTAGCACTTGAGATGAGGTTAGAAATGTGTAATAAGGAAAAAAAATGCAAGAATGTTCAAGGTTTTAAGTGTAAACAAATTACAATATTTGGGTGGATATGAAATGGAGTTGTAAGCAATGAAGAGATGTTTAAGGTGTTTAAATGGTGTTAGAACAGGTTGGGATGCATTTGGAGAGAATAAAAGAAGATTGGACAAAATCACAAGTGGGAGGTGTAAGGAATCAAGTGTTAAGTGTAAGAATTTTTTAAGAATTGGGTAAATGGTTAAGAGAATCTTTGGTGGGTGAATTAATGAGTTTAGAGGATGTTTAAAGGTGAGTTTAAGTGCCTAAATGATGTTGGAACACATTAGAACACTTGTGGTGAGGTTTTGGGTGAATTTAACACTTAGAAATAAGTTTCTAGAGCCGACCTACCTTAGGACCGACCTTGGCAAGGTCGGTCAGGCTCAAAATACACACGCAGGAAACTCTCTGGAATGGACCGACCTTAGGACCGACCATGGACAAGGTCGGTCGGGGCAAAATTTTTAGACAGTAAAATGTTACTGGAATGGACTTACCTTAGGACCGACCTTGGCGAGGTCGGTCGAGTAGGAATTTTTCAAACCAGAATGTCCTTGGAATGGACCGACCCTGGGCAGGGTCGGTCGGTAGGGTCGGCCGGCCATATATATATATAAAGAGAAAAGAAATCTTAAGAAAGATAAGAGGTATTAGTAGTAAGCTATTAAGAGGGTAATGATGATTAGATAAACAAGCATATAAGGACTTAAGGGATTAAGTTAAGTAAAGGATTTAAGTGTTTAAGGTTAAGTTTATAAGAACTTAAGTGATTTTAGGTGAGGATCATTAGTGGCTAAGTAAGTTAAGTAAATTGGAAGTAATTAACAACCTCAATTGGATGAATGTTTTAGGGTTTGAGTATTTGGACTCCGGAGGAGAGTAAGCAACCGAACGACCAACGGTGAACGGTATAGTTCTTCTTGTGACCTGCTTGCTAACGAGGTGTCTCTCGGCTTGTGTGCTATTTGTTTTTGTGTGCCCACTAAGCAAGATAAAGCATGCAACTGGAATATTGTGTTTATTGAATTGTTGTGTGTGATGTTTGAAAACTAACACAACGTACTGTGAGAACTTACTAACTAATGTTTAGTAAAGAATTGTGAGAGATTAAGGAACACTCCCAAATATTGTTTGCTTAGTAACTGAAAGAGGTTTAACCAACAAACATTGTCTTGAGACTTCTACTAACTAGAACTCGAGGGAAGTGAGGAATCCGGGACTGACTCCGGTGCATGTTAAGGAAAGGGGGTTGGTATCTGATTCAGATCCGACTTACGCATAAGGACTTGTCTTTGGACTCGTCGCCTAGTGTCGGTTGCCGGCTCAGCTACATTGGATTTCCAGTCCAAGGTAGGAGGCATTAAGATGGTGTGGTGGGATCTACCTAAATCCCAACTAATTTGAGAATTATTGTTTATTGAACCAGCGCAGTTCTCGCCCGCTGGCTAGGGTTACTTTTGACCCGACAAAAATAAACAATGGATTAAGTATAACCATTCTAATTAAAGAACGGTTGACTTAATTGAAATAAGAACTGAGATAAGATACAACCATTTCTATTTAAAGAATGGTTTGTATTCTAAGACTGAGATAAGGATTAAGATTGTTGTAAGACAAGAATGGACTGAGATTAAGAGGAATAAAAACTTAAGGAGTTAATGAATAACTCACTAAATAAGAGAACGCTTTTAAGTCATTCATTGTGTTTGAACTTTGATTGTTCATATGTGGCTTGTTGTTTATTGCACTTTATATGTTGTGCATATAATCAACCTCCATGCTATCGACAATTAGTTGTCGTAGCCACGTTAGCTTGGGGGCCATGAGAGGATCGTACCAACAATTTCACTGACCCCCTTTGGGGGCTGTTTTTATTTCGTAGGTGAATGTCAAAAGGCAACCGTCCTGAGAGTAAGTTGGGGTGGGTAGATGTATTATGGGTTTAAGTGTGACCTACGAGTTGTGCATGTACTCTCATATGGTATCTTGAGTTAGTAAGTTGTATAGGATGTGAGAAGATTGTAAGATTTGTTATGTAAGTGGTTACAGCTTGTAAGTTCTAATGTTCGGTATATTCGGGTCCATCATACCGTAGCTAGATCTTGGAGATTGTAGTATGCCTAGTTGGTCACGTGGGTGACTAACTGCGGTAACACCAAATATTGTAAGGAATCCGCTGCAAAGTTAATAAAAGAGAAGGGAGGTTTATGAGATAAGTATGGCTTTATGAGTTGGGGGTGTTACAAAAGTGTTGAGGAGAAGCTAGAAATGCACAAGTGTGCAAAATGTTGAAATGAGAATGGAAATTTGTAGAAATTGAGTAAGAATTGAGTGGTGGATTAAACTAATGCTTTGAAGAGGTTTTGAGCATGTTTTAGGATGATTAAACATGTAGAAAACATGTGGAAATATTAGGGAATGATTAGGTGTGGATTAAGGGTTGATTTGGAGTTGAAAATTAACTTTGTAGCAGGTTTTAGTAGGGTCCGGGACTTGGTCCTTGGACAAAGTCCCGGACCACACCTAAAATAAGGCCGAGAGTACAAAATCATCTTTGATCCGGGACTTAGGCCTGGTACAAGGTCCCGGACCATTGCGTAAAAATGGGCAAAAGTTGCATCCTGTATTGGTCCGGGACTTAAGGTAGGGACCAAGTCCCGGACCACCTCCATAAATGTGCCAAGAAGATTTTAAAGGCCTCTAATGATGGGGGTTTGAATGTTAATGATGTTAGATGATGATTAGGCCTTGTTTGGTGACTTATAAAGGCCCTAAGAAGTGTAAACAAGTGCTAGAATGAGTGGGGTGAAGTAAGAACTCAAATTAACAAGAGTAAAACCGAGATAACAGGACAACGGGGTAAGTACGGGAGTAGTAATTATTTATGTACCGTATGAACATGATATTAATAATAATGTTTGAAACATTATCAAATGACCATGTGTGAATCGAGCAATGTGAGGTGACACGGTAAAAGTGAAACCAAGGTGTAAGGTATGATTTTCTCATGCCCCTTATGCTAACCGTGTTACACTGATTTGTGTGTATGTGTTTGTGTGTCGGCTTAATCAAGAGTAAAGCATGAAAATGACCTATTGCTTGTTTATGTATCTTGATGTATGTGGTGTGTACTAACCAACATTGTATGATTGTGTGATCTAACTTAGTGTATAGACTGACTCCTAGTTAAGTACCATTTGGTTAGTGACTCTTAGGATGAGTCGTTTCGCAATTAAACGAAACGTGCAAACACATGAAAACTATTGAACAAAGAACGATATTGTAACATATGTGCAAACAGGGAAATTGTCCTACTAAAATTAAAGTAATAAACCTAGAAATTAATAATACAAAGATCCTGTCGGGTTGCAAAAATCCCGGTCACTATAGTATAGAAAGTTAAGCAACCAGATATCGAACCGCGGGACTTGAATAAATAAGCCTAGTCCTAAGAAAACTGGAAATTCAGGGGGGTTGTGAATTGTTTTTGTGATTGAATTGAATAAATGCAAATCAAAGTAAAATAAACGATTAATGAAAGTGAATGGTGAATTCGATAAAGTGAGTGGAACTCCGGGTTCGGGTCGTTCTTTACTGGTTAAATCTAGTAAAATCTACAATTCAATTATGAGAAACAGAAAGGCCAATTCTTTCTATCTCTTCAATGCTAAATCCTAGTTCATTGAAGAGCTCACCTATCAGAACATGTCAACTCTAATCTAGCAGTTGGCAAAACACATATAGGCGGAATAAGTGCGAAGAATTGTTAGCGTTTGTAGAAGAGATTATCTATCCGACTAATCTTTCCCCAAATCTCCAGGTTAATTCGAACTACCTATTAATCACCTTGTCTGATCTTAATAGGTTTCGCAGAACAACTCTATAACTCGCGAAATTAATAGAGAAGATGAATGATAATCATTAACCTAGAAACAATCCATTACAGTCTCATAATCAAATTGCAGAATTCTTAACTACATTGTATCCATTACGAACAACCCTACCCCAGAGTCAATCCCTACTAGCCAGACATTACGAAGAAGCAGATAAATACAATCAACATAGAATTCATCTAGAGGAAGAAAAACCCATGAATTGAACGATTATCCAGAATCAATGGCTGCAGGCGCAAGGTTGAGGATGATGGACTGACTCCCTTCTGTTGATGCTCCTCCTCAATGATGATAGAATGCTTGATGAATGGGGATGAAGGTGAAGCTGATGCTGATGGTGTGGATGAGAGGAAGAAGCGTTGTTTTTCAGCGTGAGAGTGTTGTGAAGTAGTGATAGGTAATGAATAATCTTCCTCTCATCTGATTAGGTCATTAAATAGAGTTTTCCTCCTCTTTCTCCCTTCAAAACGCCAAACTTCTACTGAACTTTTAGTCGTGTCCGAACATTGGTCCGACCTTCAATGTTCGGACACATTGCTTTGAGCGCTTCAATTCCAAAAATCTCGACTTGTGTCCGAACTTTGATGTTCGGACATGCTCCGTAGGTCAGACTTCCGACTTTTCTCATTGCGATTCTCGAACCATGTCCGAACGTCGATGTTCGGACAGAAGTTCGGACATTCCATCAGGCACAGCACACGAACTCTCGACTTGCGTCCGAACTTGGAAGTTCGGACACAAGCTCGGACACACCTTCAAAATCCTCTAAATCCATCGTTCTGACTCCAATTCGACCCCCGTTTGTTGCATCATCTCCCTTGTGAGTTAATCTACTGTTTCCTTGGCTTTCTCTGCATTTTAACATAGAAAAAGGTATCAACCCTTAACAAACAACAAACCAACGGAAAAACGAATGACAAGTGTGGAATATTATCCATGCGTGTAAGAAAAATAAGCATTAAAGATCACTAAAACCAGTCACATTTCCCACTCATCAAACCTCCTCACACCTAACATTTGCTTGTCCTCAAGCAAAGCAGGAGTAAGATACCTCAGAATGCCTTAGAACCAAACCTCGGGATTACATAAAAATAAGGAGTCAAGCCACAATAACCACCCAAGAATCGATCTGCTCTTAACTGCGTGTCTTCTTTAAACAGTGAAGCACGCTTTTAAAACAAAAGATTATGAAGAAGTCAGATCATGAAGTCAAAACGTAAAGTAACTCAGAACCTTCCATCCTTTTCTCTTCTCAAACCCGTGGATGACAAGGGGTGTGAAGTTCTGCCATATTCCGCAGAACCTTTCAACACCACGTACTCATGATCTAATTAAAGGATTTGCCAAAACATAAGACTCTAAAGAGCTTCCTCTTTTTTTTCTTTTGCATATATTAATTCTTTCCGCGTAAACAATTCATCCCCCAGACTTTTCTCTCCATCCTTTTAACGGTATTGGGTCTTTTATCCCAGATCAGACGACCTTAGGTAAACGGGTGATGAAGCACCCCAAGGACTTAATAAACGGATGGAAGAGGCCTGTTTTGGTTCAGAAAATACTTAGATCAGAGGAGTACCTGGCCTTTATCCTTCATTCCAGACATTCTCATCATTCCCAAGAAGTTAAACTAGTTCTGACTCCACAACTAACTTGCCCACAAACATTTACAATATTCAGATTTTACCAAAATACGAAAACACACAGGTCTGAGCAAACCAACCATTAAGGTTATCACCGGACTCGACTCCACAACTAAAGTTCCACTCAAGTATTCAACACCAAGAGGAACTCTAAGGAAATTACCCCTATGTAGCCCAAAACCAAACAAAGATTAGTACGAGATGCAAAATAAATGGCTGACACATTCCGAAAGATCTCCCTCTTCCTCACACTTAATGGGGAGCAATGTCCACATTGTTCAGAAAATTATCACAAGAAAGGGATCGCAAGAAATGTGGCAGACTCACAAGGGTGCAAGTGAAGAGTTACGGAGTTATAGACGTTAAAGCACAGGACGAAATGAAACCAAAAAGAGAAAGAAACTGAAAACTCCCCTGATGTCATTTATGATTGATGGAGGAAGAAGGTCTTCCTCACACTTAGTGTCCTGGTAGGGGAGAAGGTTTCCTCACACTTGCTTCCAAGCAAGTGTCCGGCATGGAGTCAGCACGATATAGCATACTTGCACACATTCAACAAACAAACAGAGAAATATGCTAAAAGCAGCGCATTAGTGACAACAGTATTCGGAGTTAAAGATTAGAACAAACTAAAATTGAAATAAATTAGAAATACAACCCAATCGAAATAAAAGAAAAAGGTCTAACACAACTGAAAGTAAATCCACACAGAAGTCCAGATATGCTTCTAAACAAAAAGTAGCAGCAACCAACACACAATCACTGTGGGGGCGGGTAGTACGCCTGCCACTGCTGAAACTGAGCGAGCAGGGCCTCATAGTCATCCTGGGAGCGGCGTGCCTGCTGCTGAAGAGTCTCGATCTCCGCCTGATAGCGTCGATCCATGTCCATGAAACGGGACTCCAGCTGATCAAACTCATAGCGAGTGACATACTCGCTCCCAGGGGCTGGTAGTGCAAGAAAGGCCTCCTCCTCGTCAGGTGTAGCAGTAGGGGCGGGCTCTGACGGACCCTCACCCGCCTCGCGCTGGCGCTTCTGTGGTCGCGCGGCAGCCTTCTTCCTTCATTGTCCCTCGCTAAGCTCAAACCACATCTTCTTTAGGGCGCTCACATCGATAGGAGACCGCGCAGCATGCAGCCCTGCAGAGGGAATGGTAACCATCTGCCTCCTAAGGATGTGGCAGAGCATGACCGGATAGCCTAGCTTGTGGCGGTCCTTGTGCTCCATAATATGCTGCATGTGTAAGAAGATCACCCACGGCAAGTAAGTAATCTCTGCAGCCCCAGCAAATGACGGATTCAGCACCGCCTGAAGAAGTAGGAAGTCAGTGTGGTTTAGGTCCGAGCTCTGACGTGGTACAACGTTCGCAGCCAGTAGTGCGAACAAGACTCTCTCCTAAGGGCTCTGAAGCGAATCAGTAGGGACGACCTGCTTTGATGGGTCATCCCCTCTGCGTCGTCGTGGTCCCTGAACCATGAGGGGGGTATAGTGGTTGATAGCTGCTGCATTGAAATCATGGGAGTTGAGGTGCTGAGGAGCTTCGGGGGTGGGGTAAGGAAGGTCCAGGTAGCGAGCAATCTCCAAGGTGGAGACCGTCACTCTCTCACCGTCTACAATGGACTTGATCTGGCCGTCTTGGTAGATTGCATTCGCATAGAACATGCGCACCAACCTTTCAGAATACTGGCCCCCCATATCCAAAAATCTGCTCAGCCAAATGGGTCCAGTAATGCCCTCAGTCCGAGCTGCTGCTCTAGTTCCGGCACCACACCCCGCTCAGCAATGATATCCATCTCTTTGGCGAACCACTCCCGGGCTGCTTCACTTCTAAATTCCTCTTGCTGAGCTCGACGGCTGGAGCTTGCACCGGCCCTTGTAGCTCGCTTACCACGGCCTGTAATTCGGCTCAACATCTGCTCATTAAAGGGAAACCAATGTCAAATAAAAGAAGGCAATAAAATAGTATGACGTATGCACTGAATTTATCCAAAATCCGACAGAGTTTCCCCTTAAAATACTTCATTCTCCACAACAAGGGTCAATCACTCTTTCAATTGCAATGATAATCCTCAACAAATAGTGACCAACAGAGACTTAACGGACAAAAAGGCATAGTATTCCAGCATACTCAGCTTAATCTCAGTCACTTTTTTTTTATTCAGTTCAACCATGCACAATAAAACTACACACTCAAATAGCTACAATGAAATCACAGTAGTGCAGTCTTAAACATTTCTATCCAGCAATTTACAACATAGCATAAAATAAACCCTATATACGCAAATGAAGCTCAGAAATCTCAATAATAACAGCCCAATCTCGACTTTGTATACCTCAGATTCCAAAACTTGTCAAAACCCATTAAACGAGGTAGAAAAGTGGAGAGATTACCTTGCTTGAGTTGAATGAATGTTAAGAAGTAGATAGAACAACAAAATCTGCAAGAATCGAACTCAAAAACCCCCAAATTCGGTAGTTAGCGTTCGAAGTCGAACAGGGTCAGATTTGGACTGGTGTGGGGATTTGTTGGCCGATTTTGGTTGCTAGAGTGATGGAGAATCAAAAACCGAGCAAATTGGTGCCAAGATTGAGAGATTTGGTGGAGTTTTGAGGGAGTTGTGAGAGATTGAAGAAGAGAGGAGAAAGGCGGCGGCTCTGTGCGCGTGCGAGGAGGAAGAAATGTTTTTGCAAGTTTTAAGTCCGTCAGCGCTCTTTAGTTTCAGAAATTGCGATGTGTCCGAACTTCAATGTTCGGACTGAAGTTCGGACATACATACCTGGGCAGTGCCAAACTCTCAAATCAGGTCCGAACTTCGATGTCCGGACCGAAGTTCGGACATATTGTTCTTCCTTTCCGATTTCTCTACGCGCAATGTCCGAACTTAGAAGTTCGGACCTAAGTTCGGACATATCGTTTTTACAGCCCTCAGACTCTCGAACTGAGTCCGGACTTCGATGTCCGGACTGAAGTTCGGACATCACCAAAAATGCACCTCTTTGTTCTTTTTGAGCTCAAACCACTGCAGCAAAAAAAAACATTATCCTAAAACAAAACTATAAACAACATAAAAACACAGAATTAAAATACCGATTCAACTGGGTTGCCTCCCAGTCAGCTGCTCTTCTTTAATGTCTTTAGCTAGACAATTCCTGTTGATCAATCAGAGCAAGTGTGGTGGGCAGCTCCACAACAGCTTACAGCGAATTCCTTCAACTTTCGCAATTCTTTCCGCATCTGCCAAGAGAACTTCTTCTTCATGTTCGAGCTCGTCTCTTGCGAAATCATCTTTGTTGTAGGATTGAAGTCACTCTCCAAAAAGAATATTGCCTGCAAGGGTAAAAGATTATGATCAGTACCAAGATAGCCTTTTAATCGAGCACCATTTACCTTAAAGGTTTCACCAGCCTTATTCTCCAGCTCGTATGCTCCATAGGATGTGACTCCCACAACTCTGAAGGGGCCTGACCAATGTGACTTTAGCTTCCCAGGGAAGAGACGTAGCCTAGAGTTAAAGAGCAGCACTAGATCCCCCACTTTGAAGTCTCTTTTGTATCATCCGGTCGTGGATCCTTTTGGTGCGCTCTTTATAGATTCTTGAGCTATCGTACGCCTGGTCTCTCAGTTCCTCCAACTCAGAAGCTGAAATCGCCTTTCTCTCCAGCATCACACAAATCAAAGTTAAGAGCCTTTAAAGCCCAATAAGCTCTGTGCTCTAGCTCAACTGGGAGATGACAAGCCTTCCCGTATACTAGCTTAAAAGGTGACATCCCAATGGGAGTCTTGAATGCAGTTCTATAAGCCCATAGAGCATCGTCAAGCTTGATAGACCAATCCTTCCTGGAGGAGTTGACTGTCTTCTGGAGAATCCATTTCAGCTCTCGGTTACTCACTTCTGCTTGCCCATTAGTTTGGGGGTGATAAGGTAAAGCAACCTTATGAGTCACCCCGTACTTCGTCATCAGAGAATCAAAAGCCTTGTTGCAAAAGTGAGAACCTCCGTCACTGATGATAGCTCTTGGTACACCAAATCTGGTAAAGATGTTCTTCTTCAAGAATTTCACCACAGTTCTAGCATCAGCAGAAGAGCAGGGGATTGCTTCGACCCATTTGGAAACATAATCTACAGCAACGAGGATGTAGTGGTTTCCGTGAGAAGAAGGAAATGGGCCGGTGAAGTCAATACCCCAGACATCAAACAGTTCAACTTCAAGGATTCCCTTTTGAGGCATCTCATGCCTTCTTGAAGTGTTCCCCATTCTCTGGCAGTTGTCACAGTGAGCACAGAAGCGGTGGACATCTTTGTGTAGAGTGGGCCAGTAAAAACCACACTCTAACACCTTAGTCTGTCCTAGTAGGACCGTGGTGACCACCTGCCTCTCGGGAATGGCAGAACTCAATCACACTGTTAACCTCTTCGTCAGGGAGACATCTTCTGATTAAACCATCAGCACATACTCTGAAGAGATAGGGGTCCTCCCAAACGTAATGACGGGTCTCAGACAGAAACTTCTTCCTCTGGTTGTAACTTAGATCATGGGGAACCAAACCAGAGGCAAGATAGTTAGCCAGGTCAGCATACCATGGCTCTTTAACTTTCCCAATTACAAAGACTGTTTCGTCAGGAAAGAATTCATTTATGGGAACCGTCATCTGGAGTCTCAAGCCTAGATAAATGATCTGCTACCCCATTCTGCTTCCTTGCTTATCAACAACTTCCAAGTCGAACTCTTGGAGAAGCAGGATCCATCTCAAGAGTCTAGGCTTAGAATCATTCTTTTGGAATAGTATTTCAAGGCAGAGTGGTCGGTGTGAGCAATTACCTTACTTCCCAGCAGATAAGGCCTGAACTTGTCAAGAGCGAACACCACAGCAAGTAGCTCCTTCTCAGTGGTGGTGTAGTTCTTTTGAGGCTCCGACAGAGTCTTACTCGCATACGTGATAACCCTCAATATTTTATCCTTCCTTTGACAGAGTGCAGCACCAACAGCAAAGTCACTAGCATCTGTCATGACCTCAAAAGGAAGGGACCAGTCAGGGGGAACCACAATGGGGCAGAGATGAGTTTACTCTTGATAGTTTGAAAGGCCTTCAAGCATTCTTCTGAGAAGTGAAATTTTACATCTTTCTGCAGAAGATCAGACAAGGGCTTCGCAATTTTTGAAAAGTCCTGGATGAACCTTCGATAGAACCCTGCGTGACCCAGAAAAGATCTCACTCCTCTGACTGAAGTGGGAGGAGGTAACCCCTCAATGACTTCCACCTTCGCCTTGTCCACTTGAATACCGTCTTTTGAGACCCTGTGACCGAGCACTATACCCTCATGTACCATGAAATGGCACTTCTCCCAATTTAAAACCAGGTGGGTCTCCTCACATCTGCCTAGTATCTGATCCAGCTGATCAAGACACACATCAAAACTCTGGCCATATACCGAGAAGTCGTCCATGAAGACTTCTATGCTTTTCTCAATAAACTCGTTGAAAATGGCCATCATACACCGCTGGAATGTGGCTGGTGCGTTGCAAAGACCAAATGGCATCCTCCTATATGCGAAAGTGCCATACGGGCAGGTGAAGGTGGTCTTCTCCTGATCCTCTGGCGCAATGGGGATCTGGAAATACCCGCTGTACCCATCAAGGAAACAGTAGAACTCCTGCCCAGCTAGCCGCTCTAACATCTGATCAATAAATGGCAGCGGGAAGTGGTCCTTCCTTGTGGCTTCGTTCAACCGCCGGTAATCGATGCACATCCTCCAGCCAGTGGTCTGTCTTTGGCACCAATTCTCCCTTATCATTGGGCACCGCCACAATTCCTCCTTTCTTGGGAACGACTTGACAGGAACCCAGCGGCTATCAGAGATGGGTAAATGATGCCTGCATCCAAGAGCTTCAGGACCTCAGCTTTCACTACTTCCTTCAAGTTTGGGTTTAATCTCCTCTGGGGCTGCCTCACTGGCTTGATACTGTCTTCCATGTAATCGATGAGTGCAGAACCCTGGACTAATCCCTTAATATCTGCCACTGACCACCCCAAAGCTCCCTTATGCTTTCTTAATACTTCCAAAGTCTGCTTTCCTGCGAAACAGACAAAGAAGAAGAAATAATAACAGGCAGGGCGCTACCCTCTGCCAAGAAAGCATATTTAAGGTTTGAAGGGAGAGTTTTTAATTCAAGAGTAGGGGGTTTCTCTACTGAAGGAATGAGCCTCTGAGTAGGCCTGTCCAGTGGCTCCACAGGAGGAGCATGAGGGCGAAAGTAGGTTCGTCCCTGATTGAGCTGCTGGACAACAGTAGCTACCTCAGCGCTCTCCTTGTCATCCTCAATCGAGTGGCATAACACCTGCTCTAGCAAATCATAATCCTCACAGAAAAGAAGAGTCATGTATCTTTAATGACAAACGAATCATAGTCATCAGAACAATCAACATCCACTGAAAGCACAGCATGAGAGGAAGCATTTGTTCTCATCATCTTTGTAATATCAAAACTAAGTCCTCATTATTAAATTTAAGGGTGATCTTTCCTTTGTCAACATCAATGACAGTTTTAGCAGTTCGCAGGAACGGTCTACCCAAAATTAATGGCACTTCACATCCTCATCCATATCAAGAATAACAAAATCAGCAGGGAAGAAGAAGTTACCAACACCTACCACAACGTTCTCAACCATACCACGAGGTTTGATTGAGGAACGATCAGCCAATTGCAAAAATTGAAATTGATCGGGATAAGCTCACCAGCATGAAGCTTCCTAAACATTGAATATGGCATTAAATTTATGCTCGCTCCAAGGTCGCAGTCCATACCCACAGTCCATGTCTCCAATGGTGCAAGGGATGATGGGCTGCCCTGGATCTCCACACTTCGGAGGGAGCTTCTGCTGGATGGCTGCAGAGCACGTCTCTGTCAGCTGAACAATCTCACTTTCCTTGAACTTTCGCTTGTTAGAAATCAATCCTTCACAAAGCGAGCATAATTAGGCATTTGCTTGATAGCATCAATCAAGGGGATATTAATAGTAAGCTTTGAAAACACTCAAAAATTTCCCAAATTGATCATCAAGCTCTTTTTTCTTTCAATCTATTAGGGAAAGGAAGTTCCTTAGGAACCACCTTACCCTTGGAGTTTTTAGCATTTAAATATGGAAGGGGAAGAAATAGGAGCCTGGGTCTCCTTAACAACTACCTCAGGAGGGGCTGAGGGCCCTGACGGTGCACCAGTGCTAGAAGAAGGGCGACCGGTCTCCTCGTCAGCTTGGTCCTCAGCCACTTGATTTCTATTCATTAACTGCTTCCCACTTCTTAAGGTAACTGCCGCCACCTCTTCAGAATCTGAACAGTCCTCAACTACCACGGTTCTGAGACCGTCACTGCCTTCAACTGAGCTTTAGGATTGGGGTCTGGTTGGGAAGGCAGTGATCCAGACGGTCTCTGCTGTAGGAGGAACTGAGTCAACTGACTCATCGTTCCCTGCATCTCCACCATGGCGTTCTCGAGCTTTTGCTGACCAGCTGCCAGATTCTGATTTATTACTGTCTGTTGCTCTTGAGAAGCCATCAGTTTATCCACATCTCCTTAAGATTGGCATTATTTGAGCTCAGTGGTGATTGCTGAGCTTGAGATTGCTGTGGCCTAAACTGATTGTATGGGGGCCTAATGAAACCGGGTGGTCCTCCCTGACTTGCCCTCTGAGGCTGCATCTGCTGGGAGTTGAGGGCGTTATTTGGATTCCCGTACCTCAGGTTTGGATGCTGATTCTGCATCCAAGGCTGCCTGTTGTACTGACCAATTGCATTTGCCTCTTCAGTCTGCCTCATCTCATCAAGCAACCATCGGGCAGTCCTCATAATCATGGCTGTCTCCGCACTGAGAAGCATACCTCCTTTGGACCAGTAGACACCTTCTTGACGGATTGCACAGATGTCTGTCCCATAGTGAGCTGCTCGAGCATCTTCGCCATGTTACCCACTGTGGTACTTAAATGGGCCTGCTCAGCAGCAATCTGCTCCATCATAGGATCTGGAGTCCGAGAGGAAGTCTGCCCAACTGTGAAAACTCTTCCACCACTGTTGCTCCACTGGCGGAGCTCCTCGCAGTAGGACTCCATGGCTGACATAAATCTTCTCCACTTTTAGCCAGCAAATTTCCACCCAGTGCAGCTCGGACCTCGCCTCTATGCTCATCTCTCAGCCCTTGGAAGAACCCCTGGGCCAAGGATGTCATGTTCTGACCGTGATGAGGGCACTGGCGGAGCAGCTCCTTGAATCTATCCCAAGCTTCGCAGATTGTCTCACTGCCGGACTGTCTGAAGGCGGTCAGGTCAGCGATCATCTGTCTGGTCCGGGAGATGGGGATATATTCTCATAAAACCTCTCCGTCATCAGCTCCCAGGTAGTGATGATACCTGGTGGTAGACGGTGGAACCACTTCGAGCTGCTTCCCTGATAGACTGTGCTGAAATAAGCACAGCCGAGCATACTCCTCTAGCCCTGAGACATCCCCAACGAATCCAGATGAACTAAGAAACGATGGACATGGTCGAGCGCATCAGCCGGGTCTGTGCCTGAGAAGGTCCCTGCTGGATGATTCCTGACAGCATTTGTTTGATGGCTTGGTTTCAGCTTTTGCCATTCTGTTGTTAATTCTGCTGTGAGGTTCGGTAGAGTCACAGGTCCTCTTCTAGGAGTAGCTGGCGGGCGATTAATTCTTCCCAATGTGGATTGCTCGTTATTTACCGGTCCGTTGGCAGCCATGGTGAAGGTGAGTGCTCTTCTTGCCCTACGAGCGGTACGGTTGATCTCTGGGTCTAAATTGAATCTTGGTGGGCCTCGAGATCGGGTGCCGTGCATTCACCAAACACCTGCACAGTTACACAAATAAAACACGAAGCTTTTAAGTTAGTGCTGTATGAACAGAACAGCAATTGAAAAAAAATGCGTATAAACAGCTACGAAAAATGCTGAATGAAAAAATAGAACACAATAGTAAAACAGAGAAAAATAAATAACGCAAATAAAATAAAGTAAAAACAATTGACAACCAAGGCAAAGGACTTGACAAAGTCAAGTCCCCGGCAACGGCGCCATTTTGCAAACAGGAAATTGTCCTACTAAAATTAAAGTAATAACCTAGAAATTAATAAAACGAAGATCCTGTCAGGTTGCAAAAATCCCGGTCACTATAGTATAGAAAGTTAAGCAACCAGATATCAAACGCGGGACTTGAATAAATAAGCCTAGTCCTAAGAAAACTGGAAATTCAGGGGGTTGTGAATTGTTTTTGTGATTGAATTGAATAAATGCAAATCAAAGTTAAAATAAACGATTAATGAAAGTGATGGAGAATTGATAAAGTGAGTGGAACTCCGGGTTCGGGTCGTTCTTTACTGGTTAAATCTAGTAAAATCTACAATTCAATTATGAGAAACAGAAAGGCCAATTCTTTCTATCTCTTCAATGCTAAATCCTAGTTCATTGAAGAGCTCACCTATCAGAACATGTCAACTCTAATCTAGCAGTTGGCAAAACACATATAGGCGGAATAAGTGCGAAGAATTGTTAGCGTTTGTAGAAGAGATTATCTATCCGACTAATCTTTCCCCAAATCTCCAGGTTAATTCGAACTACCTATTAATCACCTTGTCTGATCTTAATAGGTTTCGCAGAACAACTCTATAACTCGCGAAATTAATAGAGAAGATGAATGATAATCATTAACCTAGAAACAATCCATTACAGTCTCATAATCAAATTGCAGAATTCTTAACTACATTGTATCCATTACGAACAACCCTACCCCAGAGTCAATCCCTACTAGCCAGACATTACGAAGAAGCAGATAAATACAATCAACATAGAATTCATCTAGAGGAAGAAAAACCCATGAATTGAATGATTATCCAGAATCAATGGCTGCAGGCGCAAGGTTGAGGATGATGGACTGACTCCCTTCTGTTGATGCTCCTCCTCAATGATGATAGAATGCTTGATGAATGGGGATGAAGGTGAAGCTGAGGCTGATGGTGTGGATGAGAGGAAGGAGCGTTGTTTTTCAGCATGAGAGTGTTGTGAAGTAGTGATAGGTATGAATAATCTTCCTCTCATCTGATTAGGTCATTAAATAGAGTTTTCCTCTTTCTCCCTTCAAAACGCCGAACTTCTGCTGAACTTTTAGTCGTGTCTGAACATTGGTCCGACCTTCAATGTTCGGACACATTGCTTTGAGCGCTTCAATTCCAAAAATCTCGACTTGTGTCCGAACTTTGATGTTCGGACACAAGTTCGGACATGCTCCGTAGGTCAGACTTCCGACTTTTCTCATTGCGATTCTCGAACCATGTCCGAACGTCGATGTTCAGACAGAAGTTCGGACATTCCATCAGGCACAGCACACGAACTCTCGACTTGCGTCCGAACTTGGAAGTTCGGACACAAGCTCGGACACAGCTTCAAAATCCTCTAAATCCATCGTTCTGACTCCAATTCGACCCCGTTTGTTGCATCATCTCCCTTGTGAGTTAATCTACTGTTTCCTTGGCTTTTCTCTGCATTTTAACATAGAAAAAGGTATCAACCCTTAACAAACAACAAACCAACGGAAAAACGAATGACAAGTGTGGAATATTATCCATGCGTGTAAGAAAAATAAGCATTAAAGATCACTAAAACCAGTCACATTTCCCACTCATCAATATGAACTCACTAGAATGTGAGGAAGTTGTACGGGTGAGTAAACACTCGATAACAGTTAAAAAACCAATTGAAACAATCCACGAAATAGTTAACTGTGGGAAGATAAATAACCTCCATTTAGAGGATTGAAGATAGTTCAACGATGTGAACTTGTGAGAGAAGTAAGGAGATGTAAGGGACCATCAAACTCCCTTAAGATACGGTTGACCTCCTATATGAGGATTCGACCCGGTATGTGAACATAACCGAACATCTAAGTATTCGAACGTTGGGGCAACCCTTAAACCTAAGAATACCCAAACTTAAAAAAAATTCCCTAAGTCTTACGAAACATCGAGAGTGATGCTTCTAGACTAATATACATAATTATATTATAACTCCGAGAGAGGGGTGTATAGGAACGTGAGAAGTCTGAGGGAAATTCCGACCTTTGTGAAAGAAGTAGGAACTAAGAGAGAGTTTCGGGAGCTAGTTGAATCTTCCCACCATGCTAGACCTAGAGTAGGGTCGAAACCAGGGAAGTAAGACTAGGCTCGATAGCCCGGTGGTGAGTCTTGAGTATGACTCTGCTCGGAAGCCATGTGTTTTGGCTTAAGTATGAATAAGAGAAAATGATTGTGAAGTGAGTATGAGACCTGTAGTGTCTCAAGTACTAAGTGAGCTTGAGTAAGAGTAAGCCAAGAGAGTGGGTGAGATATTGAATAAGTAACCGGAGAGAGTGGGGGAGATATTGATTAAGTAACTAAGACCAATTGAGGTAGAAAACCCCAAGGCCTAAGAGTAAGTATTACGAACTAACAACCTTGATATGTTAGTTAGGGATTGTATTCCGTGATTGAATGTTGAATCCTTGTATAGTGTACATATGTAATGTATTGCTATTTGCATGATGATTGTATTAAAATGAATCCCATGCTCTCGACAAAGTAGTCGGCGTACCCCGGTTAGCACGCGGGGTATGCAAATTTCATATGCAGCAATATCTGAGCCCCTTGGGGCACCGTTTTTATTTTTAGGTACACCAAAGATGATACCGTTTGAGTGTAGGACGGGGATGGTGGTTAAGCATGGGTAGTTAGACTTTAAATTGTATTTGAACGAGTTGTAAGATCATTAATGTGCGACATTTGTATTGTATGAGCCTCGGTTAGAAATGAATGAGTAATGTATTTGTATTGAGTACTCGGTTATTCCGGTCCATCAAACCGTTACTGTATTTGAGTTAGGCCTGGTTAGCCACGTGGGTGGCTGACGGCATTGTATCACCCTCCGTTGTACTTAGACTTCCGCTGCGAGATTAATGGTAAATTGTGACGGTTTAAGAGGTAATGATGAGATTAGCGGTTGGGGTGTTACAAAAATGGTATCAGACCAAAGTATCGCTCTGATGACTGGAATACCGAGCTTAGGAAATACCAAGTTAGGAATTAGAGACTTAGGGCTAAGGGTTGAGTGATAGCGTGAGAGATACGCTAGTTAGGAACTTCCAGCATGATCTGGATACCTACAATACCAAACCCGCCCTCCACTACCCGTATTTAAAAGCTCCAAAAAGAACGCCAGAGAGACGGGAAGTCCTCTCTTACTCGGGAAAACCCGATCTGGCAATTGTTAAATATTTCCCATATGAACCTGTCATACGGTAGATTCTGAGAACCGGAATCCCGAAGACGGATCCCGCTGGAACGACAATAACTGCACTTAATGGCGAGAGATCGAAGTGATCCTATTCAAAGGAGACCGGAATTTGCGGCAGCATGGGGCGACATGCCTAGCAGTCACGAGAACCGGTTGGCCAAGTAACAGCAAGAAGGAAAGCCCAATTGTGCAACGAGGCGGAAAAGGTGAAGTAACGAGAACCAGGACACATGTCTACGGACCGCCATAGTTAAATAATACCACGAACAGTATACTAACCGACTAAGAATCTAGTCAAGAGTAGGTACACCCACCCTACCACACCCAAAAAGGTTGGAATACCTAACTGACATAGCTTAGAAAGCTACAAGCACATCTATGGGACTTACCCGAATATGACTACAGAAGTAGTGCCTAAATAAAATAAGCTTCGGTAACCACAGTAAATGTGTAGGAATGAGCACCAAGAAATGACACTGAACTAGGTACATAAGGGTCTCCGAGAGTGGAGAAGCGCCCGTACAGATGTAGCGTCCTTCATGCACTCGCTAGATGAATGTAATTACAGTTGGTGGTCCGAGAAAGATGCAAGTAAGTGGTAGCACATCTGTTTAGTGTCGGTTTATTTGGA
Source organism: Limonium bicolor (assembly GCA_023374045.1). Classification (NCBI taxonomy): domain Eukaryota; kingdom Viridiplantae; phylum Streptophyta; class Magnoliopsida; order Caryophyllales; family Plumbaginaceae; genus Limonium; species Limonium bicolor. Next base: position 91,343,936 of record CM041783.1, on the reverse strand, counting down.
TGTTAATCACTTTAAATGTTTGTTCTAACTAAATGACCATTTTGCAGGAAAATGCATACTTAGGTCTTGTAGCCTTGGTTGTGCATCATGTTTGTTCATCCGTTTTCGTATTGAAGATATGTCCTTATGTGCTGTGTATGTATGCTCATGTTAGCTAGCTGTGACTTCTACGACATGATGCGTCTAAAAGAGCATCACATTCGTGACGCTCGGGCGCAACTTGCTTAGCGTTTTGTTGTCCCTGGTCAGAGGTTGATGCATTCAATGATGGATGCTCTATTGATAGCACTTACTAGAGGCTTGTACAAGATGCTAAAGGAGTCCATAGTGATCGTTCTGTCCATAGCGTTTTGTTTTGTGGTCAGAGGAGACGAGTTGGCATGACACATGGAGCTTAATTAGCTGAAGAAGACCTATCCTCCAAATGTGTTGGTCAAGGATGAGCAGGCGTAGTGAAAGCCCTTTCTGTATAGCCTCGTACACATCTTCGATGTCGATAGAATATGCGGAACATGGCTGCCAGAGCGATGAAGATATTGAATGTGACGCTCAGAGGCCGAATTAATTGTGTATCGGTGGAAGCGAATAGTTTACGCCTCAACTATCACGAAGTACGATGAACAGTACAGAAAATAAATACACGCTACGGCGCCAACAATCCTTTCGTTGTGTACTTGAGTACGACATGGCAAAGTGAGCGTGAGAAATTTTGTGAGGTATGGGTTAAAAGATTCATGCATTTCGGTAAACACATCCACCAACAGGTTATGTTAACTTTAATTGTCAACATGTTTTGTCGTTTGTATTGTTAGGTTTCCATTTATCTCTAACTAATTGCCTTTCAATCTATAGGGTGGAGAGCGCCCATTAGCTCTAAAGTGTGGGTTCATACATCCACTGGATCTCTAGATACATGCTTCAACAGCATACATAGATTCATCGAAGGGCAACACTTCAACATTAAACAAGACTTCGAGTTTTCCATTGACAGAAGGGTCTCGAAAGACCAGCAAGTCCCATTTTGTTTTTCTGGTCAATCAAGTGAGCCTCAAATGTTTGGAAATACTCCAAAAGGAGCTGAGAAACGGTCGTTGTGATATTGATCACAAAACGTCGTACGAAGATGTTTGTACGTTTACTTCAACATGGGATTACCATGCGTGTTTCGTATGTATCAGTACATTCAAGCCGGTTTGAATTTATCAGTTGGAGAAGTGCATATCTTTTGGCGAACACTCAGATAGGACCAACAGTAAGAGTTTGAAGCACAACGTAAAACATGCGATGAGTCGTACAGCACAGGAGGAACAACTCTCGGTGTAGGTTTATGGTATGAGGATCTGTCTGAGCTGTTGATCCTACGAACATCGAACAAGCGTTCAACGCGTGGAAGCCAATATGGGAGCCTGAGGATGATCACACGGTTTACAACCCCTAGAGGTGAAGGTGCCTAAGGGTAGGCCCACTACCAAAAAGAAGAGGCCAAACACTAGGGACAAGTCTAAGCATGAGCATTTAGGTCTTAGAAACAGTGGCTCACCCCTACAACGTTCGCAGTCTCAGCGACGCTCGACAGCACCCGAAAGTACAAGTGATCGTGGGCCGTCAATGCAACATAGTCAATCACATACGTTTACCCTCATACTCAGTACCCGGCTCATCTACGTCCACGTCATCATCGTCATCCTCGTGATGACGTGCATCTCGGGTCCCAGTCTATGGAGGTGTAGGCCAAGCAGGACTATCAGACCGCACGACCAGCGTCTCATCGCTGATCAATGACTCGACATCCACATCCTGCTGCTAGTCCAACTCCTGCTCGTGCTCCTGCTCCTATGCCTCCGCCTCCTCTCCAGCTCATACTCCGCCTACAACCTCTCCTCACGCGCTCGTAGAAGGTCAACCTCCCAACGCTTTTTGGCCGAAGCATGCACGTATTGTGTATGCCTCCTCTCTACAGCAGCAGCAGCGTCTGGAGCGCTCATACGGGACTGTGATGAACTCTCGCCCCGCTCAGCCCAGACCGAACATACCAAGCATACCCTTGCGCTTTCCCGCCATCTGTTGTTTACTGTAGAATTTAGTCATACTATTTTTATAATTCTCAAGACCGGTCGAGGTTAGTCAATACGGTCATACACACATTTCCGTAGTTCAACATCAATAACAAATTCATAAAAATCCAGGAACTGATTAAAACACGCATAATAGAGGCATACAATGACTAAGATGACCAATTATATCACAAAACAGCAAAAAACGAGCTCCGACCTGTGGAGGTGTGTGATTTTCGGTATGAGGGGGGTCTATCTAAATATGGTCTGAGAGAAGACCTAGATCCTAGAAAATGCCATTCTGTGGAGGGTGAAACCCGTTATTTTTGGCATCCCTCAAATACCTACTTCATCGTCCGTCTTCCCAGAAAGCATAAAGGGGAGTGCAAGTGTGCACTACACCCGCTCTCAATGGGCTCCACGCGGACTTATGCCTCTATAAGGCGGATTTGACTAGAGTCGCCACCTAGTTTGACCTACGATACTAGGAAGGAGGGAAAGAGGGTTCTAAGAACCGTTGATTGACTCTGATGATTGTTGCCTACGGATAGGACTTATCTAGTCATTTCAGGGATTCTGTGTGGGTTCGCACTGGGTTACACCCCTTGGAAGTGGCAACGACCACGACTTCGGATTGGTGCCCGAGGAAACCTCGTCTCCAATTGTCGGGATTACCTTCTTTCAAAAACCTTTTTAGAGAGATTCATTTAAAGCCAAAGGATAGGATTGAGTGGGGGCTGAGGAAAAGAGTGGATGAGGCGAGCTTTTCTGCCAAGCTAGCGCCAAGAAGAAGAATGGGTGAATTCGGATGAGAATTAGGGAAAGTCTGAGGTTGAGCGAATAGACAAGACTTAGAGTCTGATGGTTTGAAGTTTATGGGAGCCGAAGAAGGTTTGTGTGTTTTGAGAGATATGAGAACCACCTTCGAAGGGGAAATGTTTTTTTTATTTGGAGTGGGGTCGCACCCTGTGTGGGTTGCCTAGTACTCAACTTCCCGCTGAGATCAGACCTTACGTAGTTCAGCTCTTTGGGTTTTGGAAGTTTTGATTGTTTGTGGAGCTTGAGGATATTTGTAGTGTTTGAGATTTGGAAGGATTCGAAGTTTCAAGAAGTTTCGGGTTTTGGAGGTTGGAGTCTGCGAGACGCCTAGGTCTGTGAGACATTGAAATCTCAGATGATTGAGTCTGTGAGACGCTCGGGTCTGTGAGACATTCGAGTTTGTGAGATGTTCGAGTCTATGAGACGCTCGGCCTGTGAGACTTTGGAAGTTTGAATGAAGTTGGAATTGTAAGAGGATTCGAGTTTAATGTGAGTTGGAGTTTGGATGATGATTTGGGTATGAAGTGATTTGGAGTTTTGAAGATTATTTGAGTGTGTGAGGCAATTGGTATTTGAATAGAGATCCCGAGTTTTTTAAATTTGAGGTTTGAAAACGGTTGAGGAAAACCATTTTGTTGTAAAAGGGCGGATAATCCCGAGGGATTACCCTATGTACCCCCTCGAACACGACACTTAATAATGGTAAGTGCCGAGGCTCGAAAGATGGGGCAATGAATTTATGTCGAAAAATAGGATTCAGAGAGAAACACCATGAATGAGATGTTCTCGGTCGAACCCTAATAACGTCTCTAACTCCCGGGTTTTAAAACGTGTAAAACTGAAAATATTGAAATCGAGCGGAAGGGAGTTAGACGATTCTAGAATCCCGGCTGCAACTAGGAAGGTCGTTACTTCCCTAGCACCCCGCCTTGTAAAAATCTAGGCTGCAACTAGGGGAGGTTTGTCACCCTAATGCCCCGCCTAAAGAGATCCAGACTGCGACAAGGGAGGTTATGACCCCAGCGCCCCGCCTCGGATTTTTACTTGGAAGAGAGACAGGTGATGTCTAACAAGGAAGAAAACATTCTTTGAAAGTGTTAGACATTACATGTTCCCCGAAAAAGGCTTATTTTTAGTTTGAAAACTGAATTGGAAAGTGTTTGAAGTTGTTCGGAATCCCGAGGAGAACACTAATTTTGAGAAAGGTTTTTAGGAGAAAACTTTCTGTATGTGGAGAAGAACTTTTGCAATTGAGAAAAGTTTTCTGAGATGTGAGAAGAGTTTTTCCTTTAAAATTCCACAAAAATAGTTTCTTTTTGAATAAAGTGATGGTTTGAAATTCTTTTTGGTTTTGGATTTTGAAAGGAAATTACAAGTTGAAAGTGAATTTAAAGGAACCGGTTTTTGAAAAAAATGTGGGAATTGATTTGACTTGGTTTTGACTTGTATTGGAAGAATAGACGGGTCAATGCTCGGGGTTGGTCAATGATCGGGGCTATGGGCCAAGTTGGGCTATGAGTCGAGTTGGGATATGGGCCGAGTTGGGATATGGGCCGAGTTGGGATATGGGCCGAGTTGGGATATGGGCCGAGTTGGGATATGGGCGAGTTGGGATATGGCCGAGTTGGGATATGGGCCGAGTTGGGCTATGGGTGAGATGGTTGGGCTTGGGCCGAGTTGGGCTATGGGCCGAGTTGGGCTATGGGCCGAGTTGGGCTATGGGCCGAGTTGGGCTATGGGCCGAGTTGGGCTATGGGCCGAGTTGGGCTAATGGGCCGAGTTGGGCTAATGGGCCGAGTTGGGCTAATGGGCCGAGTTGGGCTAATGGGCCGAGTTGGGCTAATGGGCGAGTTGGGCTAATGGGCCGAGTTGGGCTAATGGGCCGAGTTGGGCTAATGGGCCGAGTGGGTAATGGGCCGAGTTGGGCTAATGGGCCGAGTTGGGCTAATGGGCCGAGTTGGGCTAATGGGCGAGTAGGGCTAATGGGCCGAGTTGGGCTAATGGGCCGAGTTGGGCTAATGGGCCGAGTTGGGCTAATGGGCCGAGTTGGGCTATGAGTGGATGATGTGGTATTGGGCCATGAGGGATGATGGGGTATTGGGCCATGGTTTCAAGTTCAACGGATTATGGGCCGAAGTATGAGGCCGAATTATGTGGTATTGGGCCGTAGGCTTCAGGCTTAGACTTTGGGACGAGATGGTAGAATTTTGGGCCAGGCTTGTGAGTTAGGAAATTCGATTTTTGGGACCGGATCAAGAGGTTTGGGCTTGGTTGGAAATAGGACTTTGGGCCGGTTTGGCTCCTTGGAGATGGGCCAGCAACAGTTTTTTTAGTTAAAACAGGGGAGGGCTTGGAATTAAAAGGGTGAAGAAACAACTGAGAGACAATCCTAGTTTGAGACTTGTTGTTTTTTTTTTAAAAAAAGATCAGAGAGGAGGGTTTTGGATCAAAATGGAATAATAAGGTTATTACCAATTAATCTTGATTAGGGGTGTGTTGAGGGTAAAAGAGGATTCCACCCACATAAAACGAATGAGAGACCGTTAGGCATGGGGTGGTTTCGCATCTTAAACCCTCCTAGATAGCCTTAAGAGCTTGTTCTTTAAAGTTTTTGTTCTTATATACATATAAGGGTGGTTTGGTGTTTTCTGAAGTTATAGAAGATTATTGCCCCACGAAACGAATGAGAGACCCGTTAGGTGTGGGGCGATAACACATCCTAAACTTTTCTGTTAGTTAAAAGGCCCTAAGGGAAATAGCTAGGGCTTAAGCAGAGCAACCAAAACAAGGAGCGAAATGAAATTTCAGGAGAAGGGCAATAAACATGAATCTGTACAGCAAAATGTAATTAAAAGTATCACAATCAACAAACACGTAGGGAGCAGGATGAGGTTTAATTCCAGATAACTAAATAGGGTAGAAACCCAACCAAAAGCCTAGAAGAGAATCAAGCCCAAAACTTAAGCACTCAATCCAATTTTTTCCACTTCTGTTCACTGCTCTTTAACACTACTCATTGATGAAATCAGAGGAAGTTTTTTTTTATTCTTGAACTAGTATTAAACAGCACCTAGGTGAGTACATTGCAGAGATAATCAACTCAGAATTAGTTCAGAGCACAATTCACATTCTCAACTATTTTCAGGGGCGGATTCCAGAAACTAAAGCTGGTATTTCTTTTTCTGCATGCGCATGTTTATTCAACAGAAGCTTGCCCCTATTAAGCCTATTTCCAGAGGTAACGTAAATCAAAAACCAGACTGATACCGAAAGCACTTCAAGACATTGACAAAATGGAACAGATGTGCAAAAATATGGCCAGAACATCATAGAACATGAAGAGATGAAACAATCACACAACATGGACGATAAGGTCATTTCAGAAAATTTCAAGAGCCAGAAATCGGTACCACAAGGAGAGTCACATGTAGTCCCCTGCAAGTATCTCAGAACACACCAGAGACTAAACAAAATGTTAGTCCAGACAGGTAGAAAAAGGAGAGCAAACGAGACATATGAAGTCTCTGAACAGAATCCTTACCCCATAGATCACCAATGGCATGAGTTCAAATTTCTCATCAGAAGAGAGAACATTCAATCAATTAATGCATAACACAGACGAATGACTTTAAGGAATGTTTCAGGCCTATTGGGACTCGGGTAAAAATTTAACAGCAGAGTCGAGTTGGAGAGTAGTAATAATCACCAGATAGAATGAGAGCCACAGGGTGAGGCTTTCGACTGGAGATGGACCAGTTTACCCATTAACAGCAAATCCAAACAGAAAACACAGTATGAGAACGGACAATACTATGACTGGAGATGAACCGGATGAAACAGTTTTCTTCGCAACTTGAGAATCGAAAAACAACCATGGGAATGGGACCGAAATGAGCCGGTCTCGAGATGCGATGGAGACATTAAAACTGGGCAACTCGAATGCATACAATGCAATAGGGACTAATATCAAATACCCCCGACCTGTTCGTGGACTTCGCTGTCCATACCAGGTCAGATAGTTGCCCGGAACGAGGCCAAACTCACGATTGCAGAAGAAGCTATAATCGACATGATCGAGGAAATAACTAAGCGAGGAGAAGATGGTGGCCATAGTTGGGATGAATCCGAGAGACCAAACAACTCCTCCCGATTCAACCACGCAGAGGAGCGAAACGAGTAAAAACAAAGTATGGGTCCAAAATAGGAAATGCATGCTCTCACATTCGAAAACAAGGAACCACGAAACTGAAGGTTCGAGGCCCGATTTCGTTTTTTTTTTCGTTGAATGAAGAAAGAAAACACAGAAACCGAGGGAGAAAGAGGAGCAATGCAACGGTTTGGCTCCCATGCCGGAAACATGTTCTCGACGGAGCCAAGTTTGTGCTGTCATCGGCACATGCCTTTAGCAAAAACCAGTTGAAGCAGCGAAATAGAAACGAAAACAAAGAGGAGGTGGTTGAAGCGCTAAAGGAGTTCGATAGGGAGAAGGAAACCCGAATCCACTTACATGTTGGTAAAGGGAGCGGTGTTTCAGAAAGCCAGGGAGCCCGGGGATGATTTGTGGTGTCCGAGAAGACGAGGCGTTAGTGGTGGTGTCTTCGGTGAAGACGGAGATGGCGACGGTGATTTCAGGCGAGGACGGGTGAAATCGACGATGGAGGAAAGCGAATGGGTGGGCAACTCTTCTGGGTTTCTCTTTTCTCGAGTTTGAATCCAGGCAACGATAAAAACGGGAGAATAGACAGACAAAGGGAATGAATCAGGTCGGGATTGCTGCTTCTCGATCAAAACCGTCTGGGTACTGTAGGTTTTAGAATGTTTATAAGGTTGGAATAGGGTTCCAAAAGGGAATGTCTCTGGTTATTTACTGCATGGGGGTTTTATTTCTGGGCTGGACTTTGATTTTGGGTCTTTGGGCTATGTCTGGGCTGACCGAAAATGGGAAAAAAAATGGGGCTAATGCATGTCCAAGTTTCGAACCCGAGCTCCCTCCCTTCTGCTAGTGTATCTCGTCCAACTACACTGTGATGACATTCGGTATGCTATTGCAAGGACTTACTAGCTAAACTAATAGTGGAGCCAAACAACAAAAAAAATACTAAGACAAAGGCGTCCAAGCTGGGATTCAAACACAGGACTCATGGGTTTCCAAACAAACATGTTAACCAGTTGAGCTAGGTAAGCATTCGGTTGTACAAGTGAAAGGAATGGCAATAAGGCTTTCGTCCACACTGGACTAGTACGCCCAATCAACACAAAGGGATAATAAATAATAAAATAAATAAATAAGATAAAAAAATAAAATAAAAAAAAGAATAAACAAATGAAGTAATGATAAAAGAAAGAATACATAAAATAAAAAGTGAGTGTGTCAAACAGAGCATGATATAAAAGAGGTTGCCATGAAGAAGCTCGTGCTCCTTTTCGTAAGGGATATGAGATTTTAAAGATCAGTAAAAGGAAATCCTTTTGATCGAAAGCGGGGACGACCACCTTGTTCCTGAAAGCATGTTCATTTTGAATTTTTGCTTTAAAATAAAACGGGTGGGAATTTTTGGTGTCTACAGATGGCTCCCCTTGATTCAATTCTGCAATAGAAGGCCTGCAGAATTGGATCAAGGTTGACGGGGCGCCAAAAATTCTCACTGCGGTTTAGCGGTGCGCTGGGATGCGACCGTGAGTGTGTGAATACGATTGGAAGTACGCGGACTTAAGACGAGCCTCAGTTAGACCTCTTGACATCTGACCCTAGGACTTATGACGAGCCTAGGATACAACAATCCGACGGTTTATAGGGTGCACGAGGGCTTAGGAGTGCCTCAACTGGACCTCTTGATATCCAGTCCTAGGGCTTATGACGGGCCTAGAATGCGATTGAAAGTACGAGGACTTAGGAGTGCCTAGCTAGACCTCTTGATATCTAGCTATAGGACTTATGACGAGCCTATAATACAACAACCCGATTTGATTTAAGGTGCACGAGGGCTTAGGAGTGCCTCAACTGGACCTCTTGATATCCAGTCCTAGGGCTTATGACGGGCCTAGAATGCGATTGAAAGTACGAGGACTTAGGAGTGCCTCAACTAGACCTCTTGAACTTATCTAGCCATAAGAATAGGACTATGACGAGCCTATAATACCAACAACCTGATTTGATTTAAGGTGCACGAGGGCTTCGGAGTGCCTCAACTGGACCTCTTGATATCCAGTCCTAGGGCTTATGACGGGCCTAGAATGCGATTGAAAGTACGAGGACTTAGGAGTGCCTCAAACTAGCCTCTTGTTGATATCTAGCCATAGGACTTATGACGAGCCTATAATACCAACAACCCGATTTGATTTAAGGTGCCGAGGGCTTAGGAGTGCCTCAACTGGACCTCTTGATATCCAGTCCTAGGGCTTATGACGGGCCTAGAATGCGATTGAAAGTACGAGGACTTAGAAGTGCCTCAACTAGACCTCTTGATATCTAGCTATAGGACTTATGACGAGCCTATAATACCAACAACCGATTTGATTTAAGGTGCACGAGGGCTTAGGAGTGCCTCAACTGGACCTCTTGATATCCAGTCCTAGGGCTTATGACGGGCCTAGAATGCGATTGAAAGTACGAGGACTTAGAAGTGCCTCAACTAGACCTCTTGATATCTAGCTATAGGACTTATGACGAGCCTATAATACCAACAACCCGATTTGATTTAAGGTGCACGAGGGCTTAGGAGTGCCTCAACTGGACCTCTTGATATCCAGTCCTAGGGCTTATGACGGGCCTAGAATGCGATTGAAAGTACGAGGACTTAGAAGTGCCTCAACTAGACCTCTTGATATCTAGCCATAGGACTCAAGATGAGCCTATAATACTTTGATGGAGTTGTACGAAACTCGCTGCTTTGAGTGGTTGACTCGGGATTGATTTTGATTGCGGATCGATTGAGTTTGAATGCTTTTCGGTTGCTCCTGTGAGGGATGTGATAGATGTTACCCTTGCTCTTCCAGCGTGGGACTTTTGTTTCAGGGTCTAGTAGGACTTTTGGCTCCAGAGTTCGAGATGGCTCCGTTTGATGTGTAATTCCCTTGCGAGCAACGACTCTGGGATGGTTGATGGGTTGGGGTTCAATATGATCCGAGGGCTCCGGTATGACCGGATGGCTTCAGTTTGATCTGTGGCTCCCTGTGAGCAACGACTCTGGGACGATTGACGAGTTCAGGTTTGATATGATTGAGGCACCGTATGTATGATCGGATGGCTCCAGTTGATCTGTGGCTCCCTTGTGAGCAACGACTCTGGGATGGTTGATGGGTTCGGCTTTGATGTATGCCCTGAGATGGCTCCGGTATGGCTATGAGATGATCCTCTCGGTTGAGGAGGGTTTCTTCATTGAGTGATGGTAATGCCCTGTGGTTCGAGGGGAGGAGGGGTTTTTATTTGGGACGGGGTCGCACCCTGAGAGGGTTGCCTACGTACTCAACTCCCTGTTGAGATCAGACCTTACGTAGTTCGTTCTTTTGGTGAGCGAGGAGTTTGGTGGTGAGGAGGGGATGTCTTGCGGGCATTTCTTTGAGTGGCGCCCGAAGGCTTTTGATCCTTCTTCTCTTTTTTTTTTGATGGATGTGCAGTTTATGAGAGTGTTGTCGCGCCGATGGGTGAAGGAGACAGGCTCTGCGCTGTGGCTTCCTTTCCTAAAAGAGCATACTCATCTCTCTTTCTGTGGTGTAGGATATTATGTCCGAACCGATGGATGCAACTCTATTCTTACATGCATTTTTTGGAATTGGACATGATGAATGCAACTAGGATGTCGTGTCAAAGTGAGCTCAGCCAAGAATTCTAGTTAAGTCATATTAGTCATTTCTGAGTCACTTCTTTCTTGAAAAACATCTTCCCGAAATAGGTCTCTCGGGATCTCTTATACCTTTCCGTTTCCTTTTTAGGTCAGTTAGGCTTTCTTTAATCGGGGTGATGAACACTCGTTTTTTTTTTTCTACCTTCTGATCTCTCTTGACACTCGTTTGTGCGAGATTGTATTGATAAGATCGGACGTGTTGTGGCCTTTCATGTGTTCAAATTTGATACTTTCGAATCAAGCAAATATCATCTCTAAGTCGGAGGTCTTTCGATGGGTTATAACGGGGCTACAGGGTATGTCATGTGGGACTGGAGGATTTGTCTGAGGATTGTGTAGCTTTGTGCAATGGAGGATATGCTTCACCTTCGCCATGATGGAGTGATTTTGGACTCTTTCACCTTTGTGCGGATTATTATGCGTTCTCATTTTTGATTTGGCACTTTCTTGAGTAGTCTATTTGCACTTCTTCATGTTTGACATTTCTGGTCTCATCTATTTATCGAGTGTGGAGACATCGAGTGGTGTGAAATTTCATTTCTCTCTTTACTATTGTGAGCATCTTGTGCTCCGCTTCTCTTGTTTCATCCTCTTGGGTACCTCTTTCAAGCTTTCTTTCATGCTTTAAATGGTGGGGAAAGAATCATGGCTCCAGCTCTTTTATCCTCTCTTGCAGGGGTGAATGGTTGTGTGATGTGGGGCGGTATATTGTGGAGCTTTTCAAAAGGATTCTCAATGAAGGGCCCAGCGGGGTTCATTTCTGTTCTAAGGGATCGTGTTTCAAGGTCAAGGGACGGCTTTTGGCTTGTGGAGGTTTCTTCGATCCTAGGTGGCCTCGTCATCCCTATTGACAGATAATGTTTCCTCTACTATTCTCAAATTTTTGACATGAATTGGCAACGCGCTTTTCTCATCAAGTTTAGTTCCAGTGAAGGGGAATTCCTCACCTGGTGCTTTGAGATTTAAATGCATCAACGCTCTGGTTTGCACGCTCTGTGTTTCTCTCATTGCACTCAACTCTCACGGGAGGTTAGAGATCCTTTCCAGACCTCTTCGAGGAAAATGATACGAGAGTTCGTCGGCCTTTGATGACTTATGTGACTTTCCTAGAATTAAAGATTGAGATGCACCTCGACACTAGGGATATGCAACATGCAAACGCAAACGCAATTAAGCTAAACCTAATGCAGATGATAATGATAACTTTTGTGTGGATACACTTCTTTTTTTTTTATGGATGCATTTTTGTGGATGCACTTTTTTTGGATGCATTTTTGTGGATGCATTTTTTTTTGGATTTTTGACTGAATGCTGTGTTTTTTTTTTTGATTTTTGTGACGATTCAGACATAATATCGTTTCAAACGGTCGAGATTGACAAGGCTTTGAAATTCCTCTCCGTCCAAATCTGTTAGTAAAACAGCACCATGAGGGGTTATTTCTTTGACCAGGTAAGGGCCCACCCAGTTCGGTCTGAACTTCCCTCGTGGGTCTGGTAAATCTTTCCTCAGCTCTTTTAGGACAAGATCACCCACTTGGATGTTTCGTTCTTTGACCCTTTTGTTGAACGCTCTAGCCATTCTCTTCTGGTAACCCTGGATGTGATATAATGTCTATAGGCGTTTTTCATCAAGAGAGCAAGACTGTCATAGCGTTGTTGCAGCCACTCACTTTCAGCAATTTTCAGTTCATTAGTGACCCGAAGAGTTGGAATTTCAAGCTCGATTGGCAAAACACATTCTGACCCATACACCAAGGAATACGGAGTGGCTCCGGTTGCAGTTCTGACAGTAGTTCGGTATCCCCAGAGAGCGTAGTGTAGCTTTTCTGGCCAATCTCTGTACGTTTCGACCATTTTTGACAGTGCACTCTTCACGGCTTTGTTGGCGGCTTCGACCGCTCCGTTGGTCTGAGGTCTGTATGGAGATGATCTGTGGTAACGGATGTTGTATTTTCCATGACCCGGATAGTGTCTCCATCAAATTAGGGACCGTTGTCTGATACGAACTCTGAGGGAACTCCGTATCGGCATATGATGTCTCGCTCGATGAACTGGGCAACTTGCTTTGATCCGATGTTTGCGAACGACCGTGCCTCTACCCATTTGCTGAAATAATCTATCGCTACAAGGATGTAGCGGTGTCCATTTGAAGCTTTGGGGTGGATTTCCCCAATGATGTCGATTCCCCATATAGAGAATGGCCAAGGAGCCGCCATGGCTGTCAGGGGTAGGGGAGGCAGGTGTTGCAAGTTAGCATGGGTCTGACACTTGGTGCACTTTTTCACGAATTCGTGACAATCGGCTTCCATTGTTGTCCAGTAATACCCTAGTCTGAGGATTTTCCGGGATAGGGAATGTCCTCCAGCATGGGTCCCACATATTCCCTCGTGGACATCCTCGACGATCTTATCGGCCTCTTTTCGGGTCACACACAAGTGTTGGATTCCATTCGGCATTCTCTTGTAGACCCTGGTTCCACAGATCACGTACTGACTTGACATTCTTCTTAGAGCAATGCGGTCCTGCTTACTGGCTTCTGGCGGATACTCTCCCCTTCTAAGGAAATTCTCGATGTCCACAAACCACTCATCCTCGACTTCCCCTGCCTCGATGGCTCCAATCTCAAACGAGGGTGTATTAGTCATGGTTATCCATAAGGGGAAGTATAGTGAACCGGTTGGTACCTGGACTACTGAAGCCAAGGAGGCTAAAGAGTCAGCAAAGATGTTCTGGCTCCGGTTCACATGCTTGAAAGTCACATTTCGAAAGCAGGTGATCAAGTATGAAAGGTAGTCATGGTAGGGGATCAATCGTTCTTCTCTGATCTCCCAAGTCTGATTGACTTGCGAAATAACGAGATTAGAATCGCCAAAAACCTCTAACTCCTCCACTTGCAATTCTAATGCCATTTCAAGTCCCAGGATGCAGGCTTCGTATTCCGCCATGTTGTTAGTGACCGGATAATTGATTTTTACTGCAGCTGGAAGTAGATCCCCCTCCGGATGGATCAACAAGATCCCCGCTCCTTTACCCTTATGGTTGACGGCACCATCAAAGTACAACCTCCAACAGGTTTTCCGTAATGTCATGATTTGTTCGTCCGGGAAATCATCATTTCCGAAGAACTCGGATGCTACAGGGCATTCTGCTAGATGTTCGGCTATGGCACTCCCTTTGATTGACTTCTGAATTTTGAAAGTGATGTCGAACTCAGACAACAGTAGGGACCATCTGGATAAGCGGCCGTCGAGAATTGGCTTTTCCAGTAGGTACTTTATAGGGTTCACGCGTGCAATCAGGTGAACCTCTTGTCCTAACAAGTAGTGCCTTAGCTTCTTCTTAGCCCAGACCAGAGCAGCACAAAATTTGTGGATGTCAGAGTATCGTGTTTCTGCATCGACCCATTTCTTACTGATATGGTAGATTGACTTTTCACGCGGTGGGGACCCTTGTTCTTGGGCCAGCATGGCGCCCATGGATGTTTCCCGAGCTGTCAGGTAAAGAATCATTGGGTTACCCTCCTGGGGCGGTACCAAGACGGGCGGGTTCTGCAAATAGGTTTTGATCTTTTCGAAGGCTTCCTGACACTGCTCATTCCAGACCTTAGACGCATCTTTCTTCAACAGACGGAAGATAGGCTCACAGGTCTCGGTTAGCTGCATGATGAATCTTCTGATGTACTGAATTCTGCCTAAGAAGCCTCTGATTTCTTTTTCGGTTTTCGGAGGAGGCATTTCTTGAATGGCCTTTATTTTATCTGGGTCTACCTCGATTCCTCGAGTAGTGATCATGAAGCCCAAAAGCTTTCCTCCGGTCACTCCGAATGTACATTTCTCGGGGTTTAGCTTCATCTGGTACTTCCGCATTCGATCAAAGAACTTTCTCAGATTTATCAAGTGGTCCTCCCGTTGGGCAGCTTTGACAATCATGTCATCTACGTATACCTCCACTTCCTTGTGAATCATATTTCTTTGGTCACTTTTCTTTTGCTTCTGCTATTCGACGCCTGACCATTGTCTACCTGTAATGGTATTGAGGCTGAATACTTCAATCTGTTTGGCTTGTGCTCTCTCCTCTGTCATGGATTCGATTTACATATCCTGGAATTTATCCTTCAAATTTCTGCTTAACATCATCTTATATAAATCAAACCTCAAATGTCGACCAGCGCTTATCACCCGGGTTCATAGCTTCAATTCTCTGGTTTATTCGATGTGTTTCAGATTAATGTCTTCTTGTGTTTTGTTTGCGCCTTTCCTTGTGATTCTTGACAGGAAATCTCGACTGCTCTACCTTCGGCTTGTCGGTTTGGACCATTGACACATGTTGCAGATCTGGGTTAATATCGGTTGTCTATTGCTCTCTGCCCTGGGAGTTCGGTGTGGATTTTTTTTTATTTATTTATTTACGATTTCAGCTTACTTACTACCGTTAGTATGCTCACTGCTTTTGGTTTATGTCTTGACCGAGGTACATGTTTAATCACTGGACTTGAGACGAAGATGCATATTGTGACTGTTCAGACTTTACACGTGGGTTGGATTTGAGAACTTGAGACTTCACGGTGGCTTCTCATGGGTTTAGAAACTCAATTGGTCGGTTATACCTAATTACACCTTGATAATCTGCTCTGTGCCTATCTGGATATCTGCCCTCTTTGCGAATGGTTATTTGGTGCGGAGCTGAACTATTTGCAATTTTAATCATACCCTTTGTACACTGATGTAGATCTTGAAATCATCTTGCTTCTAGCTGTCTAACCCTTGCGCATTGACATGATTTTGTGGTCACTTCGAGACTTATTATTTGCATCTTCAATGTTTGGAGTTTGTTTGGGAGATGTGTTGTACTGCTCCATTGTACATGTATTATTTTGCCTCTATCTCTTTATCGTAATTTCTTAACTAATTCATTTCTTGCCTTTATTTAAGCCCTAGTTATTTCCCCTAGGGCCTTTTAAGATGACAGAAAAGTTTAGGATGCATTATCGCTCCACACCTAACGGGTCTCTCATTCGTTTCGTGGGTAATAATCTCCTATAACTTCAGAAAACATCCAAACCACCATTATATTTATAAGAACAAAAACTTCAAAAAACAAGCCCTTAAGGCTATTTTAGGAGGGCTTAGGATGCGAAACCACCCCATGCCTAGCGGATCTCTCATCCGTTTTATGTGGGTGGAATCCTCCTTTGCCTTCGACACACCCCTAATCAAGAGTTAATAAACAAACCAATAAATCAATTCCTCTCACTTGTCCCAACAACATTTTTCAGCCCAATCACAAATAAAGCCCACATAAAAAAGGGACCACTTCAGCTAATCCAAGCAGGGCCCTTTTTTTCAGCCCAACTCTAGATAAGGTCCAAATTTCAACCCAATTTAATTCCAAGGCCCAATTCAAATCCCACTTCAGCCCAAATCAAAAGACCACTCTGTGGCCCAATTCAAAACCCACTTCAGTCCACAGTTCATAAATCCCATTTCAAGGCCCAGCCCATTTCAAGGCCCAAGCCTATTTCGAGGCCTAAGCCCAAACAAGGCCATCAAGCCCACTTGGCCCAAGCCCACTCGGCCCATCAAGCCCACTCGGTCTACCAAGCCCAATTTTGAGCGAACATTGACTAATCCAACTTTGACCTTGACCCAATTTTAACCTGGTCCAACTTTGACCAGCCCAAGTTTGATATTGACACAACTTTGACTCGATCCCACTTTGACTCGGTCTAACTTTGACCGGTCCGTTTCCAACCCTGACCCAAATTCAATTCATATCTAATTCATTCCAATTCAATTCAAACCCAATTCATTCCGCCAAATTCAATTCAAATCCATATTCAAATCATTCATTTCAAACTCGACTTGTGAATCCCATTCAAACTCCAAAAATCCAAAAAAACATTCCTCATTATTCAGCTTTAATTCAAAAATCCTGAAAATCTCTTTTCTCAAATTTTCGAACAATCATTTTATTCAAACTTCATCAAGTTTTCAAAAGAAACCATTTTGTGGAATTTTAAAGGAAAAACTCTTCTCACATCACAGAAAACTCTTCTCAAACGCAGAAAGTTCTTCTCACATATACAAAAGTTTTCTCCTAAAATCATTTCTCAAAATCAGTGTTTCTTCATCGAGAATTCCGAACAACTTTCAAAACTTTCTAATCCAAATGAATTGTTTTCGGGGAGCAAGAAGTGCCTAACCCCTTCAAAACATTTCCTCCATGGTTAGGACATCACTTGTCTTCCTTCCCAAAAATAAAAATCCGAGGCGGGGCATTGGGGTCGTAACATCCCTTGTCGCAGTCTGGATCTCTTTAGGCGGGGCATTAGGGTGACAAACCTCCCCTAATTGCAGCCTAGATTTTTACAAGGCGGGGTGCTAGGGATGTAACTGCCTCTCCTAGTTGTTGCCGGGATTTTAGAATCGTCTAACTCCCTTCCGCTCGATTTCAAGGTTTTCGGTTTTTAACGTTTTAAAACCCGGGAGTTAGAGACGTTATTAGGGTCTGACCGAGAACATGTCATTCATGGTGTTTCTCTCTAAATCCTATTTTCGACATAAATTCATTGCCCCATCTTTCGAGCCTCGGCACTTACCATTAATTAAGTGTCGTGTTCGAGGGGGTACATAGGGTAATCCCTCGGGATTATCCGCCCTGTTACAACAAAAAATGATTTTTTCGGTTTAAAACAACTTTAAGAGAGACAATTCTGAATAAGCCAATCCAACACTTCCATTAGAGCTCTAGGACCCATAAACACTTCTCATTCCTCCTCTGAACCAACTCTAAGTCATATAGGACCTTCAATTCCTGAAGGCTCCCGGAACCCGAAACACCTTCAAGACTGAATACTTGCAAACCAAATACCCTCTTTCGTACTCAATCACCCTTAAAACCCGATTTCCTCTTCAACCCATTCAATTTCTTAAAACACCTCAAAATTTCGACCCTTTTAAAAGATGAACCTGAAAAACCGGGAAACTCATCAAATGATCCAAACATCCCTTAACTCCACAAGAATGACCAAATCCCCTTAGCCTCACAAAAGTCGAGACAAGTCCAATCCCCTCAAGAATAATCAAAACCTCTCAACCCTTTGACTATTCCCACGAGCCATTAGTTCGAGACCAGCCTATCTCCTCAATCTTTTCAAAGTCATTCTTTCCTCACTCCTCACTCAATCCTATCCTTTGGCTTTAAATTGAATCTCTCTAATAAGGTTTTGAAAGAAGGCAATCCCGACAATTGGAGACCGAGGTTTCCTCGGGCACCAATCCGAAGTCGTGGTCGTTGCCACTTCTAAGGGGTGTAACCCAGTGCGAACCCACAATAGAATCTCTGCAAATGACCAAATAAGTCCTATCCATAGGGAACAACATCAGAGTCAATTAACGGTTCTTAGAACCCGATCTTCCTTCCTAGTTATCATAGGTCAAACTAGGTGGCGACTCTAGTCAATTTCCGCCCTTAGGGCATAAGTCCGCGTGGAGCCCACCGAGAGCGGGTGTAGTGCACACTTGCACTCCCTTTATGCTTTCTGGGAAAGACGGACGATTTAGTAGGTATTTGAGGGATGCCGGAATAACGGGTCTTCACCCTCCACAGAATGGCATATTTCTAGGATCTCGGCTTTTCAGTCAGACCATATTTAGATAGACCCCCCTCATACCGAAAAATCACCCTCCACAGAATGGCGACTCTGCTGGGGAAAACTTGAGTAAGTTTTTCTCATAAACTTGGTCAAGGAAGACTGAACTCCATTCAAAATTGTCGGGATTTCCCCACTTCTTTCGAAACCTTTAAGAGATTCATTTCAAGCCATTAGGACTACTCCACTCCACACTTTGAGTGTGTATCTGATGAGGACAGCTAGGACATATTAGATCCTCACAAACATTGCAACAATTGGGTTAATAATTAGCTCACACTTAGAAAGAGACATTTAGGACTGAATAAAGCTAACTTCCCTTTAGGTTAATAAACAACCAATTTGGAATCACTATCCTCAAGATAAAACTCTTAGCAAATAGGTTGTTGCTAACTTCATTTTGGTTTATTTACTGCTTTCATATTGCGATTGTGGGGTGCATGGGTGGGTAGCTTAGGACATGCATTCCTCTGTGTCACCCGATTTACCCACGATGTCACGGGATCCCGACCGGTCCACGGTTGATTCCCCATGAGCTAGGGTCACTCTCTCAGTGAACAAACCCACGAGGCGGTATGGTCTCCGACCAACACCTTGGGCTCATGATCCAAAAATATCCTCCATTATCCGAGTCAAAGCCAGCAT
Organism: Limonium bicolor; assembly: GCA_023374045.1. Classification (NCBI taxonomy): domain Eukaryota; kingdom Viridiplantae; phylum Streptophyta; class Magnoliopsida; order Caryophyllales; family Plumbaginaceae; genus Limonium; species Limonium bicolor. Next base: position 91,324,923 of record CM041783.1, on the reverse strand, counting down.
ATAGTGAACTCTGAGCCTTCAGTGTCCAGCTACCTGGTCCGGTGTCTAAGACGGGTTTATGGGAGTCACCCCTTGTATGCCGCTTGTCTGACCGCCCTGCTGCCTTACCCTGAAGATTGCATGGACTCAGTTCTCCATTGTTTATCTGCACCACGGGTGTCTCTAAAGCCCAATGTCACGCTAACGTCCATAGAGGATCCCGTATTTACCGGATACCCATACATGGCACAACGTAGTCAGTGAATAATTTGGACTTTAGACACACCTGACCGTGCAGATGACGAGAGACCCGTTCCCATGCAATTTCCCCAAGTTTCCCGAAAAGTGAGCGTGTTGTCGGATCATCACTGGCCGTGGCGTATGTCTCTTTATCATTTCGGGTATCCTGACCTTTCGAACTTAAGCACTCCGGACTTTCTTGATAACGTGCCCCATAAAGGCATAGCAGAGAAAAAACCCCGAGAGATGATAGTGAAGGGACGATGGTTCCCCCGGTGAGACGGAAACATAATTGACCTGGAAAGTGATTATCCCAACATTAACACTTACAGCTCCACATCAAATATAGCCACGATTTACTATTTGCTATACATGTGTGCAAACCACTTTTTCAAACAATCCATTTTAAACGTTCGGAATTCTCTTTTGTATGTCTCTTAAAGCTTTCTTACAAGATCGTTTAATTTTGAATCCCACTTAATTTTTCTCATAAGCATTTGGGGTTTTAAAACCTGTCACTTCATCTTTAAAAACTTTGTTTCACTAAAATGTTATTTTCGAACCAATTTTCAAAAATAGACTTCGAAAAACCTACTTTCTGCAAACAAATTTCAAACAACATTTTTCACCAACATTATTTCAAAATAGTTTTCGAAAACAGTTTTCAAAGTTGATTTTCACAAACGTATTTCAAAATAAATGATTTAGTCCCCATGTTGTGACCCGCTATTTTTGAAGTTCAACCCACCTTCTTGAGCAGTGGTCATTACCGTGGAGCGTACTAATCATTTTGTGTTTTCACGAAAGTGGTGGATTTTCACATAAGATTTTGTGCTCAATCATTCATCTTTCCTTCCTAAAAAACATCCCCGTTCCTCCCGTCGGAGCGAGTGAAGCAGCATGATGATCGACTACGCGGATCGAGCTGAAGGCCAGAGGTACATCAACCCGTGGAGTTAGCCGAGCGACAGGAAGACCAACACCAACCGTTCAAATACAAAATCAGAGTTGCACCAACCCGAGTCAAGCGACATAAAGACTAGCGACACCGGTTCGAGTTCAAATTGTTGAAAATCAGAAGAACATCAACCCGTTTTGTTTGATCACAGTTTTGCTTCGCTGCAAAAGCCTGAAAACGAGCGAGTAGCCGGTCAAGAACCTGAAAGACGAGCGAGTAGCCGGTCAAGAGCCCGAAGACGAGTGAGCAAGCGGTCAAGAACCCGAAGACGAGCGAGCAGCCGGCCTAGAACCCGAAGACGAGCAAGCATCCAACCAGAAGTCCAAGTGCGAGCAGTCAATCAAAAGCCCGAAAACGGACCAGAAGAGTTAAGAAGGAGTTTTTAAGCTCAAACTCCTCATTTAATGACTTTTAGAATTGATGTATAGGTTTTCCCCTAGCATTCTTTTCTCTCTTGTCAATTTCTGAATAGACTCCATGTATAGGTTTATACATTCCCTTTGAATTTATTCAGATCAATGTGTATAGGGTTCCCCACTCCCTATTTTATTTACGAGTGACCGAGCATCAAAATTCATATTGAGAAAATCCACCACTTTGAAAACACACGTTTTCAAAATTGTTTTTCCAAACTTGGTTTCTTTTGGCATGCACGTACAATGAAAAGAATGAATAATGAACGACCCCTCACGGTTATATGTCATTCATCAACTTTGCTTTATGGGGTGAAAATTCGCGGTATCTACAGGAGGCATCCCCTAAATAAACAACACCATCAAATGCAACCGAGCACGAGGCAAAACCACGTGCATTACATTCATACAAAAGTCGCATACATTTCTAATCAATTAGAGTTCACCAATCATGCATAAGGTCCATCCACATAAAAAAAAATGCATAATCATGTGTTTCATCCTCACCTCACCACACACCAGCTTTCATCCCAATATCTCAATCGCCAAAAGCCCGATCTCAGAAGGATAGAAAAGAAGACCAAGTTCAGACCTCTCCCAATCAGCATCACTATGCACGTCAGTGACTAAAAGGGAAAGAATGTGTCATATCATGGGGCCACCATGCGGGAGTTGTCACTCCCTAAAAGTTCGTACCCCGGAAGCCAACCACCAGTCGAACATCATTCCGAAACAACTTGTCTCACATCAGACCTAACAACCAAGACTGTCATCAGAGCAAAAATGACGGGATGAGCTTCATAGATCATTAACTCGAGATGACTCTAGCGAGACTAGTCATAACCTTACCACTCATGTTATGCATTGCATCCAAAAACAAAACATAAAAAAAAACATTCAGTCAACCATCTCCATTCATCATTTTTCATCATTTCATGCATCCTATACATAGTAATTCCATATTACCACAATACATTCCATCGTAGATAGTTGCATTTGCATATATTTGTATCGAAGCGACATGTTTGGCGAAAATCTTGAGAGATTGATTGAATAGAGTGCGTGAACCATTAAACTCTCGACCTGTCAATGAACACAAGGGTTTAATTGAACTCAACACCACAGACCAAGTGAGTAGTGTGCAAAGAGCGGTATTTGCCCTTGAATTCCGAATGAGGATATTGGACAATCCTACGAGCGTGGAGGGAAGGTAGAGAGAGCCAATCGCGGTAAAACCACGAGTGACATGTGTATTCCTTCATCACATGGAGAGGCATGATTTAGAGTGAGATCAGTGTCGATAGCAAGTCACGAACTGTGATTCATGCAAAGATCTGAGAATAGTAAGAAAACAATCACTGACTAATGAGAAGGACGAGGCACTTAGGAACATAAATCTTCACAAAACCAAAAGCTTCGACTGCCCTGTACATAATCCCTTAGTGAGCCCCGCTGAGCCTTTCACGATAAACCTTTTTCTGTGAACTTCACAACATGCCAACTCATGTACATATACTTACTTGCCCTTGCAATAGAGGAGCTCGAAGGAGCCGGAGCCATGGCCCCTCCCCACCATCCTCCACAAAAAAAACAAATGAAATGTTCAAATAACTCAGCGAGTCAATGCAACTCCAAAGCCAAACACCAAAAAAAAGAACACCGAAAATGTTCAAGAAGATCGATGAGTCAATGCAACTCCAAGCACCAAAAAAAAGAACACCGAAAAGTTCAAGAAGATCGATGAGTCAATACAACGCCAAAGCTGAACGCCAAATACAAAAAAAAAGAGAAGGCTTGAGAAGGTCGATGAGCCAAATGCAATTTCAAAAACACAAAGAGAGAAGAAGGTTCAAACCATACACCGGAAAAGGCGAGAAAGAGAAATCCAAATCAAAAGGACCAATGATGTTCCGTAGAAACCAATAAAAGGTTATTGAAACCCGTTTAATCACTCCACCCATGGCAAAGGCGAACATACCCTCTATTGCACAAAAGCTCCACAACTCCCAGATACATCCTCCAGTCCCATGTGACATGCATCATACCCCTCAGCCCCGTTATAACCCAATAAAAGACCTCTGACTTGTTAGTCAATGAGTGTTAACTGAAAGTACCGGATCTGAAACATGAATCATGAGCTTCGTACTTGTTATCAACATGTCCCGTCATACTAAAGGGACCATGAGCGAATGAGTGTGACCTTACCTCACAAGGTCTTTTGAGTGCGAGTGACTCTTTGATCTAAGCACCAAAACGTAAACAGCCTACCCCGTTGCAGGTGAGGAACTTGTGAAGATTGGAAAGTCCAGAACCTCAAAAGGAAATTCTAAGGAAAATACTGCTCTGAGCACTGAAAGTATCATTACACCATTAGCACACACAGCTATACTCACGAGAGATTGACCGTATCCCTCCATGAGAGGAAAGTGATTCACGCATTATAGTTCAACAATCACTCAAGATCGAACTGAAGATGTCTTATATTCGTAAACCTCATAGTAAGAGAGATAGAGCCACACCTCTCTCAAAAAAAAAAACTATATATGCATCTTGCATCTCATCTAGCCTTTAGTATTTGCATGCATCATAACCATTTCACCTTCAACATCCGACCGGTAAGAACTCTGCCTAGTCTCGCTGAAAGTCGACTTCAATTGCAGTTGTTGAAACGTAACTTCTGATCGAAAAATGTCAACTGGAGCCATCCAAGACCATCATCAAGCTACATCGAACCATCTCAGAGCCATCCTGGGCTATCCTTGAGCTACATCAAACCAAACTAAAGCCATCCGAGGCCGTACGAAGACAATTCCGGAGCCATCCAGCATCATGCTCGAGCCTCATCAACACCATATCAAGAACCAAACTGGAGCCATGCGGGAGCCATTATCCGACATTGAAACCATCCTTGGAATTACACAGGGGTCATCCCAACAGTCCGAGAACAATACGGGAGCCACCTCAAATCCATTCCATCACCAGGGCCTTGCCTACAAAGATTCGAACTACGTATGGTCTGATCTCAATACGGAATTGAGTACGTAGGCAGCCCGCTCAGGGTGCAACCACCTCACAGGCGAAAGTTCCCCTTTCTTCCTCGTCATCACCAATGGAGCCATCCCGTAGCCTCCCCGGAGCTATCTCGAAGAACCTGAAGCCGTAACTGACCATACCAAAGCCATTCATCTGCAACCAAAAACTGTCAACCACAGTAAATCACATCGACCCACCACTCGATTCAAAATCCATACCAAAACCATTCATCCACAACAAAAAATTGTCAACCACATCAAAGGACACAAATCACATTGACCCGCCACTCAACCCAAAATCTCAATCCAAATCGAAACCCACCAACCATCCTGAAGATCTCAATCCAAATCGAAACCCACCAACCATCCCAGAGCCGTTGCTCACAAGGGAATCACAAATCAAACCGGAGCCATCTGACCGCACCGGAGCCATCCGATCATACCGGAGCCCTCAAATCATATCGAAGTCACCTAATCTTATCGAAACCGTCGAGTTCTCAAAGTCACTCATTCAAAAAAAAAACATCCATTCAAAGACCGATCACAAAATCATAAAACACCAAAAAACTCAAGAGCCATACCGGAACCATCTCGAACTCTAGAGCCAAGAGTCTTACCAAATCCCGAAACTATAGTGCACATCGGGCGAGACTATTAAGACAAAACCGAAACACAAGTCTCACACTGACAAAGTCAAGGGCCACATCAACAAAAAAAAACATTCGACTATCACACTCACAAGAGCAACCGAAAAGCATCCAATCCCAAATCAATCCACAATCAAAGTCATCTTCAGATCAACCTTTCACCGCGGCGAGTTTCATACAACTCCATCAAAGTATTATAGGCTCATCATAAGTCCTATAGCTAGATATCAAGAGGTCTAGTTGAGGCACTCCTAAGTCCTCGTACTTTCAGTCGCATTCTAGGCCCGTCATAAGCCCTAGGACTGGATATCAAGAGGTCCAGTTGAGGCACTCCTAAGCCCTCGTGAACCTTAAATCAAATCGGTTTGTTGGTATTATAGGCTCGTCATAAGTCCTATAGCTAGATATCAAGAGGTCTAGTTGAGGCACTCCTAAGTCCTCGTACTTTCAATCGCATTCTAGGCCCGTCATAAGCCCTAGGACTGGATATCAAGAGGTCCAGTTGAGGCACTCCTAAGCCCTCGTGCACCTTAAGTCAAAATCGGGTTGTTGGTATTATAGGCTCGTCATAAGTCCTATAGCTAGATATCAAGAGGTCTAGTTGAGGCACTCCTAAGTCCTCGTACTTTCAATCGCATTCTAGGCCCGTCATAAGCCCTAGGACTGGATATCAAGAGGTCCAGTTGAGGCACTCCTAAGCCCTCGTGCACCTTAAATCAAATCGGGTTTTGGTATTATAGGCTCGTCATAAGTCCTATGACTAGATATCAAGAGGTCTAGTTGAGGCTCGTCATAAGTCCTCGTACTTTCAATTGCATTATAGGCTGTTCATAAGTCCTATAGCTAGATGTCAAGAGGTCTAGTTGAGGCTCGTCATAAGTCCTCGTGCACCCGCACCTATAAGAACAAATCATAAACCGCAGTGAGAATTTTGGCGCCCCGTCAACCTGATCCAATTCTGCAAGGGCCTTGCAAAATTGAAAAAATTGAATCAAGGGGAGCCAATCTGTAGACACCAAAAATTCTCACTCCATAAAGCAAATTCAGAATAAGAAACACAATAAGAGGGGTCGTCGCCTTTCTTTTTCAAAAACGTATTAGCATGCTTGCCAAAACAAAACCATTGTTTTATAATCTTTTTAAGCATTTCGTAAAAAACACGATTTTTTTTCCGAAAATGAATTTCCAAAAAATTGCAGTAGAACTCTAGTTTTACTTTCGACATCAGTATACTGAGTTCTGTCTTAGTGTGACTGGGTAGTGTACTCCTTGGGTGGGCAATTGCCCAGGGTTCGAACCCTGGGAAGAGCAAAGGAGCTTTTATTTTTATAAGACCTGAATTGACTTTGGCTGCTAGTATTGGACCGGACACTTGTTCATATTCATGTCTTTAGTAAGGCCCATAGCTTTCTAGTAAGGCCCGTTTTTCTTGTTGTTTAGTCCAAATAAGAAAAAACCCTAATTCAACATTATAAAGCTACAGTAAAAAAAAACGGAGAGGCAGCCAAAGTCTCCGATCTTCCATGTTTTTCTCCTGAGCTCTCATTCTCTATTCAACCGAGACCGCCACCACCTTCTTCATCTCTGAGCTCTTCACTCAGTTTTCACTCTTCAGCTTCTCCAAAAACAGAGTCAAAGAAGAAACCCTAATCTCGATCCTTCTTCTCTCACTGCTTTTTTCACATTATTCCATCCTCATTCGCAAAGATTTTACAATACCAGCCTGCGAGCAAGGAGATACAAGCTCCGCATTCTATCCCCGTTAAACTGGCGAACTAGGAACACCGGCTACGCGCCTCAGTCTTTCCATCACCGAGAGTAATTTGCAACCCAACTGGCGGACTTGAAACGGACCTCGATCGCCATTGTCATTCTCTGCCGCTAACCCGACACTCCTTCTCTCTATTTCTCCACAAAAAAAAAGAAACTCAAAATCCCGATTCCTCTATCCCAGCCTTCGCCCATCTTCTTCTATCGATCTAAAAAAAATACGGGTTTCCTCCCTCTGAATATCTATGATCATCACCTTCCTTCCCGACATAGAGGAATTGACGCCGCCGACGAGAATCGCCGACGTTCGTCTCCGGCCTTGCGATTTTGTCGTCGAGTTCAACATCCACCCCCACCGCTACGCTGCCCACCCTCTGTCTACTGGTTATCTATTCATTACTGAGATATGGTTATAGAGTCCTCTTTCACTATTCTCTCTGAATTTGTTTTGCCTGATTCAATTATCTGTTCCGCTAGCTATTTAGAGTTTATCTGATGATGAAATAGTCTGATTCGAGCAGAGATGAGTTTCTCTGTGTAATTTGAGTTTGATTGTTATCACTTTTAATGGATGCCTGACTTCCCTGGTTAATTTTGATGTGATTTCAAGCCATTCGTGGTTCATGTTTGACATACAGGAAGAGTCGACTCCTCACCTCTATCCCTTCTTCTGTCTATTGTATTTTGTTTAGATTCCGGAACTAGCACTACGAATCCCCGTATCGTAGGTCTCTAGTTCGAGAGAGAATATAGAATGACAGTTTTATTGTAGCATGTTGACATTCCAGGACTAGAGCTACGAATCCTTGTTTCGTAAGTCTCTGGTTCGAGAGAATATAGAATGACAGTTTTGGGTTTGCATTTCTGCTTCGTGTTTGGGTTTTCGAAAGGATGGACGTTTTTTTTTAATTTCTTTCTTTCAGTATGAATTCTTCAACTTAAGTTTTCTCCGCTGTCGGTGTGCCTCTTTTCTGTTGCTTGCGTTTTGATTCTGTATAAATCGATGGGTAAATATCCAGCCTAGTATGAACTTGGAGGTTCACGGACATGGCAGGAATCCGGGATTTAGTTTTAGCTCGAGAATCCTGAGCCCACTTTGTCAATATTTCTTTGGTCATTTTCTTTTGCTTCTGCTATTCGACGCCTGACTATTTTCTACCTGTAATGGTAACGAGGCTGAATACTTCAATCTGTTTGGCTTGTGCTCTCTCCTCTGTCATGGATTCGATTTACATATCCTGGAATTTATCCTTCAAATTTCTGCTTAACATCATCTTATATAAATCAAACCTCAAATGTCGACCAGCGCTTATCACCCGGGTTCATAGCTTCAATTCTCTGGTTTATTCGATATGTTTCAGATTAATGTCTTGTGTGTTTGTTTGCGCCTTTCCTTGTGATTCTTGACAGGAAATCTCGACTGCTCTACCTTCGGCTTGTCGGTTTGGACCATTGACACATGTTGCAGATCTGGGTTAATATCGGTTGTCTATTGCTCTCTGCCCTGGGAGTTCGGTGTGGATTTTTTTTTATTTATTTACGATTTCAGCTTACTTACTACCGTTAGTATGCTCACTGCTTTTGGTTTATGTCTTGACCGAGGTACATTTAATCACTGGACTTGAGACGAAGATGCATATTGTGACTGTTCAGACTTTACACGTGGGTTGGATTTGAGAACTTGAGACTTCACGGTGGCTTCTCATGGGTTTTAGAAACTCAATTGGTCGGTTATACCTAATTACACCTTGATAATCTGCTCTGTGCCTATCTGGATATCTGCCCTCTTTTGCGAATGGTTATTTGGTGCGGAGCTGAACTATTGCAATTTTAATCATACCCTTTGTACACTGATGTAGATCTTGAAATCATCTTGCTTCTAGCTTTTAACCCTTGCGCATTGACATGATTTTGTGGTCACTTCGAGACTTATTATTTGCTTCTTCAATGTTTGGAGTTTGTTTGGGAGATGTGTTGTACTGCTCCATTGTACATGTATTATTTTGCCTCTATCTCTTTATCGTAATTTCTTAACTAATTCATTTCTTGCCTTTATTTAAGCCCTAGTTATTTCCCCTAGGGCCTTTTAAGATGACAGAAAAGTTTAGGATGCATTATCGCTCCACACCTAACGGGTCTCTCATTCGTTTCGTGGGGTAATAATCTCCTATAACTTCAGAAAACATCCAAACCACCGTTATATTTATAAGAAAAAAAACTTCAAAAACAAGACCTTAAGGCTATTTTAGGAGGGCTTAGGATGCGAAACCACCCCATGCCTAGCGGATCTCTCATCCGTTTTATGTGGGTGGAATCCTCCTTTGCCTTCGACACACCCCTAATCAAGAGTTAATAAACAAACCAATAAATCAATTCCTCTCACTTGGTCCCAACAACATTTTTCAGCCCAATCACAAATAAAGCCCACATAAAAAAGGGACCACTTCAGCTAATCCAAGCAGGGCCCTTTTTTTCAGCCCAACTCTAGATAAGGTCCAAATTTCAACCCAATTTAATTCCAAGGCCCAATTCAAATCCCACTTCAGCCCAAATCAAAAGGTCACTCTGTGGCCCAATTCAAAACCCACTTCAGTCCACAGTTCATAAATCCCATTTCAAGGCCCAAGCCCATTTTCAAGGCCCAAGCCTATTTCGAGGCCTAAGCCCAAACAAGGCCATCAAGCCCACTTGGCCCAAGCCCACTCGGCCCATCAAGCCCACTCGGTCTACCAAGCCCAATTTTGAGCGAACATTGACTAATCCAACTTTGACCTTGACCCAATTTTAACCTGGTCCAACTTTGACCAGCCCAAGTTGATATTGACACAACTTTGACTCGATCCCACTTTGACTCGGTCTAACTTTGACCGGTCCGTTTCCAACCCTGACCCAAATTCAATTCATATCTAATTCATTCCAATTCAATTCAAACCCAATTCATTCCGCCAAATTCAATTCAAATCCATATTCAAATCATTCATTTCAAACTCGACTTGTGAATCCCATTCAAACTCCAAAAATCCAAAAAAACATTCCTCATTATTCAGCTTTAATTCAAAAATCCTGAAAATCTCTTTTTCTCAAATTTTCGAACAATCATTTTATTCAAACTTCATCAAGTTTTCAAAAGAAACCATTTTGTGGAATTTTAAAGGAAAAACTCTTCTCACATCACAGAAAACTCTTCTCAAACGCAGAAAGTTCTTCTCACATATACAAAAAGTTTTCTCCTAAAATCATTTCTCAAAATCAGTGTTTCTTCATCGAGAATTCCGAACAACTTTCAAAACTTTCTAATCCAAATGAATTGTTTTCGGGGAGCAAGAAGTGCCTAACCCCTTCAAAACATTTCCTCCATGGTTAGGACATCACTTGTCTTCCTTCCCAAAAATAAAAATCCGAGGCGGGGCACTGGGGTCGTAACATCCCTTGTCGCAGTCTGGATCTCTTTAGGCGGGGCATTAGGGTGACAAACCTCCCCTAATTGCAGCCTAGATTTTTACAAGGTGGGTGCTAGGGATGTAACTGCCTTCCTAGTTGTAGCCGGGATTTTAGAATCGTCTAACTCCCTTCCGCTCGATTTCAAGTTTTTCGGTTTTTAACGTTTTAAAACCCGGGAGTTAGAGACGTTATTAGGGTCTGACCGAGAACATGTCATTCATGGTGTTTCTCTCTAAATCCTATTTTTCGACATAAATTCATTGCCCCATCTTTCGAGCCTCGGCACTTACCATTAATTAAGTGTCGTGTTCGAGGGGTACATAGGGTAATCCCTCGGGATTATCCGCCCTGTTACAACAAAAAATGATTTTTCGGTTTTTAAAACAACTTTAAGAGAGACAATTCTGAATAAGCCAATCCAACACTTCCATTAGAGCTCTAGGACCCATAAACACTTCTCATTCCTCCTCTGAACCAACTCTAAGTCATATAGGACCTCCAATTCCTGAAGGCTCCCGGAAACCCGAAACACCCTTCAAGACCTGAATACTTGCAAACCAAATACCCTCTTTCGTACTCAATCACCCTTAAAACCCCCGATTTCCTCTTCAACCCATTCAATTTCTTAAAACACCTCAAAATTTCGACCTTTTTAAAAGATGAACCTGACAAACCCGGGAAACTCATCAAATGATCCAAACATCCCTTAACTCCACAAGAATGACCAAAATCCCCTTAGCCTCACAAAAGTCGAGACAAGTCCAATCCCCTCAAGAATAATCAAACCTCTCAACCCTTTTGACTATTCCCACGAGCCATTAGTTCGAGACCAGCCTATCTCCCCAATCTTTTCAAAGTCATTCTTTCCTCACTCCTCACTCAATCCTATCCTTTGGCTTTAAAATTGAATCTCTCTAATAAGGTTTTGAAAGAAGGCAATCCCGACAATTGGAGACCGAGGTTTCCTCGGGCACCAATCCGAAGTCGTGGTCGTTGCCACTTCTAAGGGGTGTAACCCAGTGCGAACCCACACATAGAATCTCTGCAAATGACCAAATAAGTCCTATCCATAGGGAACAACATCAGAGTCAATTAACGGTTCTTAGAACCCGATCTTCCTTCCTAGTTATCATAGGTCAAACTAGGTGGCGACTCTAGTCAATTTCCGCCCTTAGGGCATAAGTCCGCGTGGAGCCCACCGAGAGCGGGTGTAGTGCACACTTGCACTCCCTTTATGCTTTCTGGGAAAGACGGACGATTTAGTAGGTATTTGAGGGATGCCGGAATAACGGGTCTTCACCCTCCACAGAATGGCATATTTCTAGGATCTCGGCTTTTCAGTCAGACCATATTTAGATAGACCCCCCCCCCATACCGAAAAATCACCCTCCACACGACCCTTCTCTATAGCAACGCGCCCACACGCCCCGTTCCTACCCGGCGCCCGCGCCGTCCGCTCCTACTGCGCGCCCACGCGCCCATCTCCCTCTGCGCGCCCGCGCGCCTCCCTGTCTCCTTGTGTAAGCGCCCGCGCGCCCTCCTTCCTCCCAGCGCCTGCGCACGCTATGTCTACCAGGCGCCTCCGTCCGCTAGTTCCTTCCCCCGTTCCCGAATTCATCTTCTTTTTTTGCTAAATTTGCTACTTTTACTGCTATACTATGCTAAAAAACTGTAAATTATGACAGAAAAGAACCTGGTTTTGCAGATCGAACTAGCAGAAATGATGATTTGTGCACTAGCTTTCCTCCCGCTCCCGCTCCTACTCCTGATCCGATTAACGCTTCTAGAGAGAAGTTAGAGAGAATTCTAGAGAGATAGAGAGTTTGAGAGTTTGAAATTTTGTTTAGAGATAATAGGGGGTAAAGGTGTATATATAGGAGTATTTAAAGGTAAGGGCAAAAGCGTAAAGCTTTTTCAATTTCTGACTGTGTAAAGTGAAAACACGATTGAGCGTACGAGTTCAGTATTTTTTCCCCCATAGGCAACTATCAACTAGACCCATCATTACCCACCGTTTGAATGTATCTCAAATGTCTTGGTCCACTAGAAGCCCTCCTCCATCTCTTCCCTCTCTCCCATCTCAATTATCCCCTCAAATTCCCTTCCCCAAACGTATTTAATCTCCTGTCAACTATCCCATCCCCCTCCACAACAGAAATTTCCCCAATCTCATTTTCCTTTCTCTTTATGTCCTCTTTCATTCCTTATCTCTCCATATCTATCCCCATCATCCCAATTCCTCTAGCCCTCCACCCAGCTCAAATATCCTCTCAGGCCCATGATCGTTTGTGCTCATAAGCCTTGGACCCTCATCAATCCACTTCTCAGGCCCAGACCAGACAAACTTTACAGAAATCCAATTAGAAATTGTCATATTTTAAGAAGGTTGGAACTCATAAAATAAGGAGGTTAAACAAGGACCTTTAACCCTCGAAGACAACTATCGACTTCTTCGGAATAGGGTCAATAATCCACAAAATTGTCTTGAATTTGGAAAGCGCGTAGGCTGTCATATCTCTCACCTTGAAAATTTCTGACAAAATTTCACTCGATCATTAAGATAGAGTACTCAATTGGAAAATAAGTGGAGTGTAATTAATTATATTGTACAATTTTTTCTTGGCACATAGTTCAATATTAGGTAAGAAATAGAACGTTGGCTCAAGGTGGGTAGCACTGGAGGTTTGCGCTTTAATCCTTGGTATTGTGTTAACTTTTACCTGAAGATCACATCTTTCCAAATTTTCACCGTAGTGCTATTTAGAGGCATCACGTTGTCGCAATCTAGGAACGAGAACACTTGTTCAAAATTAGCTCCATCATTCTTTCTCATTTAGTTACTCACAAATGACTCTCTTAACACCAAGATGAAGCTTCCAAAAATAGAAAGAAATACTTACACTTACTAAAAATAGAATTTCCATATGGAAAACATGTCTATTTATAGACAAAAACCTAGCAAAATTCGTTTGGAGTCAAAATCCATATTATCAAAGGGAAAATTCAAACTCCTTTGAAATTGTCTCTCTCATCCGAACAATACCCAAATCAATTCAATTGTTTTAAAAATTTAATACATGATGAAGGATCCTAATTGAAGGAGAACCCCATTGGAATTTGAATTTCAATATTTTTTTTGAAATTGTTGAAGGTGCCAGATTGCAATTTTTTTAAATCCTTGTTGATCCAATGATGAGATTCCAACTCTCAAATTTGTAAAAAAATCCCATTTATATTCCATTAAAATTTCATAATCAAAATCAACCTGAAAGTTAGTTTGTCAAACATAGTAAATTTAGATCTTTTATCGAAGTTTACTATCCCTCCGTTCAACAACATCAGTCATTTTAGAAGTTTGCACACTTATTACGAAAAGTGAAAAAAATAATGCACGTACCCCCACTTTTTACTTTGCTATATAAATAAGTAATTACTTTTGTATTAAATAGTATGGTCAAATGTACAAAAAAAAGATTGTTAACAAAGCTAGAAATGCCTTATATTTTTGAACAAAATTCACATCCTTTACGGTAAGGTGCATACATGGTTCTAAGTAAAATTATACATCACCTCAGTTTCCTCCTTGTGAAGAGATACATTCTAAACCTTATGGTGAATTGGATGTGGCATGAGATCTGAGGTGCGGAAGGATAAATCCTACTGGTCCCATGAATCTCTTGGAACCCCTCAAAAGTTGGAAGGTTCTTCCAATTAATGGTGAACAACCTGTGCTCCTGATAAGGAGACACATTAAGGGTGTTCCCATAACAACCTTGCCCTTTTTCCTTTGTTTGAAAGGGGATGTTAAGTCAAAACATGATTCAAGGGTTGTCATAAGTCCTCGACTATGCTTCGTAGACTTCGACTGCTTGAGCTTCAGATGGCCTCACTAGAATCTAGTGTTGGGAATGTTGTTGCCGTATTAAGTTGAAAAGGGGCTGATTGGCCCGTCTTTCTTGCCGGTTCACTTGTACTGTGAAATTTAATTCGCTCAGTCTCGTGGTTTTATGTGAAAGATTCGCTAACTACGGTGAACTAGAGTAGAATTAGCGATGTGATCCAAGCCCAAACTACCTTTGGCTCAATATGGGACTTGAAACCCGATGTGGCTTCATGCTACCACGTGTTGGGTGCACTTGTAAGTTGCCTTGTGGGGCCGCAATAGTTACTATATCACGTAGTTGAGGAGGAAGTGGTGGGGTCCCCTTAGGGGCCCCATGCCTGTGGAAGGTCCTAGAGTTCTAATGAAAGTGTGGCTTTGGCCCAGGGCTCCACCAAGGTGGAACCTAGGGAATTTTCTAATGGTGCTTGGATTTAGCTGGAGACAAACTTGCGTCCCAGGACCGGTGGGGAGTGAAATACCCCAAGTTAGAAAGTAACCCTAATTCCTGGAAGTCCCAGAAGTCACGGAAATGCTAGAAACCCTTGTTCTTGAAAGTCCTGAAAATCCCGGAAATCATGGAGATGACCTTAAAACCTTTAGGAAAGCATTGGAAACTTAATGAGACCCTAGGAAACCCTAATAACCAGAGATGGAAAGCCCTAGAAAATTCTACAAGACCTAGTAAAATTCTAGTAGCCGGAATTGCCACCGTAGCTAGTTTTACTCCATCATAATCACTTTTATCCTTAGGAAACACCTTAAGCAGCTTGGTAAGCACGAGGTGGAGACCTAGTTAAGGTAAGCACGATGTGGTGACTTAGTAGGTAGGAAGCACGAGGTGCTAACCTAGTTAACCTAAGCACGATGTGTCTGGAAGCACGAGGTGTCGGGAAGCATGAGGTGTCGGGAAGCACGATGTGTCGTGAAATGATTGGTTAAAAGCTTTCCACACAAGCTAGCAAGCAAGTAGGGAGAATAAGCAAGATATTAAGAGGTGTCACAAGGTCATTAGCTAGATTTTAAGTCAAAGTAAAACAACATGTTCCTTATTTGCCCTTAAAACACCTTAATTAAACATTAATGTCATTTATTACATATTATCATTAGTTTTCAGCCCATAATGGCTCCTCCCTTGGATGACCACGTCGCAGCCTCGTCACTACTTATGTGTCATGTTTAAGCATGGTCAAATCAATAGCCAATAAGGGAGAGAGTGTTAAGCTAGGTGTCACTCTTATAAGCCTTTCCTTGGCCTTAAGACTTCTCCTCTTCTGCCTATAAGAAAGAATCCATGACCAGGACATCCAAACACAGCACACATCTTCTCCTACTTCAGTAAAGCCATAGAAACATGAATTATAAGGTAAAGCAAGCCAGCAACCCAAGAACACCAAAATAGAAGCCAATTTCCTTCCCAGTGCAGAAGTCATGTAAAGGTGAGAGGATTTGGAGGTCTTCACAGATGAATCTTGGAGCGTTCTTGGTATCCCCACTTAGATATTTGAAGTACCTAACTTGTGGTGAATATTTATGGCAAGAAGGAGTCAATTAGTTCTCGTGCTCCACCATTCTTTCCCCATGTATCAACTATGGCGATGTTTTATGCTTGGGCTATTTTCGGCAGCTTATGCTGCGTATCTCTTCTAAATCTTTTCACGATTGAAAGTATACTCTGCAATGGTGATTTTGATGTATAATAAGCCCCGAGAAGCTCTGGTAAACTTGGTGAAAAAAACTTGAACTTTTGATGTCAGTTTCCGTGAATTTGGTGATCTAACTTGAAGCTAGCTTGGTGTGTGATTTTCGTGGATAACCTCTTTGGGTTTTTAGCTACAAATGATGAGTACTTATCCCTTTACAATATTCCAATTCATGGGTAAGTTATCCAGTTGAGTTTTTATGAGTTAAAGGTAAGACAAGACCTAAAAATGTGTTTTAAGACTTTTCTGGTCTCTATTTTCAAATTATGAAGGGGTTTTTGAAGGTTTCTTGCTTTAGTTTCGTGACCATATACTCATAAGATGTTGATATTAAACTGGTTAAAAGGTGCATCGGATATTTACAGAGGTAAGACCTTAAGAAAGGAGTTGTTTTAAGGTATTCTCAAGGTGTTCATGATGTGTTCTAACTTTGTTTTTGTTTGGTTAATTGTGGCTATGTGCTTTGATTATTCTTGGTATGTTGAGTGGATGTTTTATTAAGGATAAGGATGTGTTGTACCACTTAATCACTTGGTATTCACTTTGGAATCTGGTTACACAAGTTTATGAGCCCTCGGAGGCCGAACACTGATTTTTCCCACTACCAATGAATTGTGGGTAAGCCATCATGATCTACTCTATAGGATGATTATCTATAGGGGGTGTGCACACTTACGGACATGGGGTGTGGTAGAGAGGTCAGACTATAAATTTGGGCATACGGCCTCAGAGGTCAGACTCTATAAATCTGGGCATACGGTCATAGAGGTCAGACTCTAAATCTGGGCATACGGCCATAGAGTTCAGAATCTATAAATCTGGGCATATGGCCACCGGAAGAAGTTGACCCTATAAATCTGGGCATACAGCCATTGTTTTTGTGGATGTTGAACTTGTGGTGGAACTTGGTATTCGTCATGGAACTTGATGGATCTTGATATGATAATGCTTATTACACGTGTGTTGTTATGGTGTTGTATACTTAAAGGTAAAATGTACACGTGGTGAAGAAGGTTCTGATGTGATGTGTTTAACCTTGTAGTTATTACACATGATATTTTGTGATGTATACTTATGCACTTTGGTAATATTGGTTGTGGTTTCTAGTGATATATGTTGGTGTGATTCTTGATGTTACATATGATTTCTTAAAGAGTTTTATAAGCTAAACGTATTTTACATGTGGTGGCAAGAATTACTCAGCTTTGCTGATGTTTGTTTTCTAGCATGTGTCCTGTGGTCTTTTCTCTGTAATTGTATAACTGACCATAAGAACAGGTTAAGAAGTTGCATGAGAGAAAGGAGCTAAAGGGGCTAGAGACTGAAGCTAGAAGACGATGTAGTATTTAAATTAAGTTCGGTTGTAATAGGTACAAACACTTTTGTATAAGCTAGTAAAGATGGTGTAAGTTAATACCTAGTTTTGAAAGATGTTAGTCGATGTTAGTGGGTAAGGTTATTGCTCGGTTTTTGAATATATATATATAAAAAGTTAAGAGTTTGACTTAATTTGGTATAGTGGTGGTAATAATCCTTGGCATCCACAGTGAGTGTGGGTGTGGCGGTAGCACCCCGACTAGTGTCAGAAGACTTACGCTGTAAGATGTTCACGAAGAAAAAAAATTAGAGCCAGGAAAGTGGGATGTTACAGGAGTTTCTTCTTATGGCTTCGACGTTGCCCTTTGTCTCGTGGTCAGGTGCTTATCACTGAAACCACTTGCTTCCTTTAAGGTGGTTGTTACCCCTAGCGTCCCCTAAGGGAAATAACCCATCTGGTGTGCAGACAATGACATGTCAAGGTCTTTGTCACTTCTGCAGATTTTGCACTAGAGTAGGCACAACCAATTAAGAGTCAGCTTGTCAGAGCTGATGTTACCGGTGATGAGTAGTGTAGTGTTTGTCGGTGCGATTTAAGGACTAAGGACATTGACATCAAAGAGACATTGGGAACCCATTACTGCACAGCCTCACTAAAATGTTGCTACGCCACGAATGAAGGGACTCAAGATGTCACGGCAACGTGTTCGCTGTTCACTTGTTGTTTTTGTGACACGAATGGAAGAACCTAGGAAGTTGCAACTGTTTGAGCATTAGGGCACTAAGTGGCAATGTGTCACAAAGAGAAGGACATAAGACCCACCAACGATGTGGTGCTCTATAGACCGACGACCCATTCAAGTAGAACGTGGTTGAAGTCAAAAACATTTTAGCTTCAAAAAACACACCGGTTAACGGCTCAAGGCAGTTGCCTGTGTAGGTTGGTCAAAGACAATGTTTGTGGGTTGTATACCTTCAAAGTAGGAAGCCTGTTGAAGTGTGATGAAATCTTCTTAGTTGAGCTAAGACTCATTGTTGTATCTTACCGAGGATGTTAAGAGCTTCAGTGGGGGGAGGTTTATCATGCCCCTTTTTGTAACGCCCCTACTTAACATAATTACAGCGGAAATAAAATACTAAAGGCGTACAGATCATCGGGTTCCAAACACCCGGCACCAACCTCACCAATTTACAACTTACAAACCACAAAAGCTACGGTCTGAACTCGAGAAAAACTTAACACAAACATAATAGAAATTAAACATATTCTCTCTCCACAAAACCTAGTCCCATCCCAAACGCTCATTCTCTTCGTGGCCACCTGTAAATCAATTCGTACCTGCAAGATGAAACCAAGCAGCCCACCCCGAGAGGGGTGAGTCAGTTCCCTGGAATGGAACTGGTACAATTCTCCAAAAAAAAACTTATAAACATAACTCTTCAAAATAAACAGTAACATGAAAACAACTCTTAAAAGTAAAACAGAGATAGAGCACTTCAAAACAATCAAGTTAAAGAGAAAAGAAAACAAGACAATGATAGAGACAGAGAACTTCCAAACCAAGTCATCCACTTAAGTAGACACACCACATAGTTAGTAAGCATCCATTGTTGATGTTAGAACCAATTCTGGTTAAGAAGAGAAAGACTTAAGTAGTCACAGAGGACTAGGAGTGACATCAATATCCATAACCCGTGGTAGACAGTTTATGTCCCCACCATTTCAGAAGATGATTCCCATAGACAAAATATACCCAAGAGTGGAATAAGTTCAATTGGGAGAGATGGCCCCCACCGCCAATCACGTCCACTAAGGACAGGGGATATACAGCCCCTCACTGTTTATCACGTCCACTAAGGACAGGGGATATACAGCCCCTCACTGTTTACCACGTCCACTAAGGACAGGGGATATACAGCCCCTCACTGTCAAATATCAATGCCCCTATGGGCGAGGGATATACAGCCCCCTACTGTTACCATTAAAGACACGCGCACGTCGAAAGAAAGATTTCCAAGATTGACCTTTTCCAAAAATCCCGCTAGATCACCAACTACCCAGAGCAATACCAAAACACTCAGTCCTACAGAGTGCAGAAGCGTAAACCCTAAGCAGCCAATGTCTAACGGGCAACCAAGTAGAAGAAACCAATACCCAAGTGAGTTCCACATCCAAGGCTCAGTTAGTCACACAAGCTGGGTTAGTCACACAACCATTTCCTTTTTTAGAAGTTCCTCTTAAAGCCAGTTAGCGTTTTCCAAAACATTCCACAAGTCAATCAGCAAAAATAGCGTAGCACGAGAAATGGTACAAAACATTCCATAAAGTCCAAAACACAACAAGCTGAGTACGAGAAATCGTACCTGGATAATGCTGTAGCAGCTCTAGACAACTTGCGTAAACAATCAACAGTACTCTGAAGAATATTAAAGGTAATCTATCATCAATAACTCATACCCTAAGTCAAACTTAAATAGATTCCTCACTCTTATTTCTAAACCTCGATCATCTTGTAAGCCCTTCGCTTAATTGTTAAGTATAGCCTTCGACTTGTTTTAGAATGTTGTATAGCCCAAGGTTGTAAGATCAAGGGATGTATTCTTCTAACACTTATCAATTGTTCCACTCTTATCCACTTTACTAATACTTACCGTAGTTCTCACATTAATACCTTTATATCTTAAGTGTATTTATATTACTCAATTAGTCTTAGAATCTCAATAATAACCCTTAAGCTCAATACCTTTATTCTTACTTTAGGACATACATCGTATTATAACCTATGATGGATTTATCTTAGAATACTATACTATTATTCCATAAGGTAATGATTAGGTATTTTATCAATATTTACTAGATAATCCTTTATGATTAAGTCTTCCCCTTAACTTAATTAAGACCTACAACCTGTATATCGGAATCATAGTGTCGTAGATGCATTTCATTACAACTTCATTGATCTTAGAATTTAGAGACAACTACTAGACTCAATTATTTTATCTTTACTTTAGAATGACTTAATATTATAACCATTTAATTATCTTGTCTTAAGATGTTCAATTACTCTTCATCCTGAAACAACTATATTTTATTAACTCAAACCCTTCCAACTCTTTTACTTAGTATCCACAAAGTATGTTATTCGCTTAATTATTACCTATATAATAGGTGTTTTAAGATAACCTTTTATGTATCCTTACTTACATTTAATTTCCTAAATATTCTATTTTTACACACATTCCCTCCATATGCTATGCATAACCCTTTTATACTAAACTTCACTAAACTTAAGTCTTAAATACGTTTTAAATTGTTTACAAAACCTAAAGGTTTCAAAGGTATAACTTAATAAATTATTTCCTTTATGGTATTTAGGATGGACAATATATCTACATAAGGTAGAATTTATCAAAGAATTAAATTCTGGTTCGTAAGTGAAATTGTTAATATTTAATAAGATAATCTATTCTGAAAAATCCCCATACCTTACACTCAAATGACACATTAATAACTCCAGTGTCAAAAGGTAAACCAATATAATCTCTATGTAACCTAGTTTCATCTAATTAAAGGTTCAATGACTTTAAGTATCAAATTTCTATTTGCAAACCTTTTTGTAAATCTTTAACTATTATGTACATCACTTATTTATAACTCACATCCTGAATATTGGTAATAAATGTATTTTATATGGCTTAACTAATTCTAAGAAACTTAAGGATTATTATTTAGATTATCTCCTAATCATAGTTTAATATCGTTTTATATCATAAGCCTTTTAATGATTTTATCTTAAAATATTAAGTTATTACTCAATACTATAATGTTAAGAAATGATTAAATATAGACTTACTAATCCACCTCACGTTTAGATGTACAAGTATTTTACTTATTTTACTATGGTTTATATAATAAGAACATCTAGATGTAAACGTATTACATTTGCTTATCATTAATTATGAATAAGATCTATTTGTACAACATTTTATGTAATCACAATTTTTCCTAAGTTTTAACTTATTAATTACTTAATCCCAATTTAAGATTTACATCCTGGTCGTTGACAAATAATACTATACATGTATTTTATATGGTTATATATAAACCTTGGAAACTCAACGGTAACTCTTAAGCCTAATACATAACTATAATTTAATACCACCTCATATAATATTCATCTATTAACATTATGTAGAGGTTTAGTTTAACTTATTAATTCCTTCATATCCTATTTTCTATAAGGTATTTTATTCCTTTTATTTATTTATTTATCGTATACATATATATATCCTTCCTATTATATTTCTCACAAGGAATGTTATTTCCTTCATCTATTTTATTGTATTTATATATATATATACATATACCTACATATATTAAGATTATCCAGAACATTCTTTAAGAAATTCTATTGTATTTAAGTATATCTAATACCTTTTAGACATATCCAAAACTGATTTATGGTTTATAAAATAGAGTATTTCCCTTAGTTTTAGTTAAACATATTAGCTTCCATATTATATATAATAATTAAAATGTAGTTTAGTTAAATTCCTTGATTTAATATAAGTTTCTATTTATTTCTCTCATATAAATATATATATAAATATGTAACAATTTTTACTTCACTTAAAGTTAATACCCAAAATATTTATAAACATACTGTATTAAAATTTATAAGTCTTATTATATTTTCCCCCACCTATAAAGTTCATTAATCAACTATACTTTAATTTTTGATTACATTAAAAACTATATATTATAAGTTATTCTTATGAAAAACTCACAAACCCAATTTTTAAACCTTTTCCCGTTGCCCAAAAATTCCCAAACTTAATATACAGTAACTATAACATTTTAGACATATTATAAAATTTTTATTTCATAAACATATCTTTTAATTTAGCCAAATAATTCCAGAAAACCCGTAACTTGTAAAAACCATAACTTATGTTTAAAAACCCCAAAACCATAATAATTTACATCAAAATAAACTAGATAAAATAAGGAATCTATGGTTAAATTTCAAGTCAAAACTCATTTGGGAAGGCCATTAACTAAATTCAACAAGTTAGGGTTAAATTCTGGAATTATTACTTAATATACCTACGTTAAATCCTGGCCGTCCGTATCTCCTAACCACGATCGGACGGTCCAGATCCGCCGAGTTCTTCAGCGAAAGGCTAGTGAATGTCGAGTACTAATTCGACGATTTCTCTCAACTCACAGAACCAAATCGATTGATTTTTGTTTCATTGGATTCGTAATCAAATTTCGGTTCTATTGGTACCAATTTCCCCAATTTTAATGCAGAGTTCATCAAGATTCGAATTTGATTCGAGAGTTAGGGTTCTTATTAGTTTCTGAGTTCAATTCGAAAACAAATCCGACGAATTCCCTTAATATGGCACGTAATTGATTCAATTAAAACATGGGTTAGGTCGAAAACAACACTACGAGCAACATTATCGGAGCAATTTGATCGGAAACTCACCGGAATTGCTCGAATCGAAGCGATTTCAAGATCGGGTTCTGGAAAACTGTTCGAGCTTGACCGTTTGGGTAGCCTACTTTGCGACTCTATAACTTGGGGTACAGATTGAGTTAGACTTTGTTCTTTGGCTCAATCGAAATGGGACATAGATCTACACAATGATAACAAGAACTCAATCTAATTTGCATTATACAGAAAGAAAATCGACCCGAAAGTAACGAGTTTACCTGTCGTTTTTCTATGATTTTATGTGCTGAAAAATCAGAGACTTTGGGCGACTATATCTTCCAAACGGTTACGAATCAGGCTTGGGAATAAACATGAAAGTTGTAGATGGATTAGAGATCTACACAATGAGCTATAGAAATCGAAATTTGGTTGAAAGACGAGGAAGTTATGGCAAGACGAACTTTACCTGTAATCGAATGAAAACTGGAACCTGGGTTACGAACTTGAAAGCTGGCAACTTTGGATCAACTTTCCCGTCGATGTAGAATGAGCTAGGCTTGTATGAGTTATGGTTGTAAAGAGGGAATTAAGGAGAAAAGAATAGAGAAGACGGCACTGGGAAATTCGAAGTAACGAGTGAGATATAGCCGTCACAAGTTAGGTCAAAATCGGATGATTGTTGGAGAAAAACAAGGAGATAGAATTGACCAAGTGTTGGGGCGCACGAGAGGCTGACACGTGGCAGTTATAAAATTTTGATTCAAAACTTCAATCTAGCATAACTTTGGCTAGGATGATCCGTTTTTGACGTTCTTTTTATCGATCTTCATGTTTTTCATAACCTATTTATTGGTATAGGTTTCATGGCCTGGTTTGACCATTCTCAAAAGTCAACTCTAGCAAGGCTTAATAAGCTTTAAGGTTTCTAGAATTTTATATCGACTTTCATATTTCAAAACAATGTTCCAACACTTCCTAAAATCTTTATAAATATTTTGGAGTGTTTAATAATTTTCCCAAGATTTATTGACTTATAAATCTTATTATTAAATTCATAATACTATATAATAATATATAATAATTAGGAGAAAACCCCTAAATAAATTTCACAACCCCATATAATAATTTAATATTCATAATTCCATATAATAATTTAATACTTAATAGTATTATTAAAGGTTTAATAAAAGAAATCCCCTAAATTAATTTAAATTAATTTAGGGGTATTTCACTTTTTGATGAGTTGCTTGATGACAAGTAGTTCCATGCCAGTTTACCCTTTGGTTGGTGCCTGCTTAGACTTGTGTTGGGATCATTTGTCAATCCCATACTGATTGTCGCTTTGACCTAGTCCCTTAAGTTCCACGGTCCTTAAGACCCTTGAGGATGAAGGTCCGAGGGACGGGCATCGATTAAAGAGCATGATGCGTTGGACCTGGCCAAGCTGAGTTGCGTCAGCTTGTGACTCAAGTGAGGGCCGAGTTAACGAGTGTTTATGGAGGACATCCGTCTGGTTCTAAATGCACACTACCAGGGTGGCTTGGTAGTGACTCCAATAGCACGAGCACGTTGTGCTTAGTGTTGTCCCTTAGGTTGCGAGTGCAAGTGTAACACCCTTCTCCATAAACACGTAATAATCCCTCACGTAGCAATAAATAAAACGTCTTACAACGGAAGAGAAATAACAATATTAACTACTCACTCGGGTGTCACCTGCCATTACCCGCCCATGCGAGTAACGAAGCATAACTATTTCCAACAACCAAAATAAATAACACTACTAACCGATGTGGTAACGAGATAACTCCTATACATCATACTAAGTCCATAAACCATAAACGTCGACAAGTGAGCGTCTACCCAATCCCGAATATATACAACCGTACCATAATACAATCCACAGTCTAACATTGTCATACAAATAAATTCCATGAGCGGTAATTAAAGTAACCCTAACTACCCTATTCTCGCACTTCGGCTTCGACAATGATCAACAACCTGCACAATGAGTGTAGTCTCAGCGATAAATGCTGAGTATGCCGGCCTAGACCCTATTGGTCACTTAGTCATTTAACCATCTTATTATTAGATTGGTTTCATGCTTTACCATTTTACAGATATAATTAATACTGTACAAACATGCTTAAATACATAACCATCCATCCAATCCAACATTCATAAATACACAACCATCCATCCAATCCAAACATTCATTAAATATCACAAACAACAGTTGTATAAACGAGTGTATCGAATAATTACAGTAAATGTACAATCTCCATAGCGAATGGTTTCCATATTTAATTTACCTTGGCCTTCAAGGCCTCATCCATCCATCCAAACCATGTTTAATTAATTACCAGTTGGGCATCATATTGGGACAACCCGATAACCTCACCAATGGACAGTAGTCCTCCCGTACACACGAAGGTGCTCATTTCGCCAGAGGTCCGGAGGCCCCTGACTATTCTCTTTGCCTCGTAAGGCGTCCATATAAAGGCCGTAGCCACCTTACCCACGATCCAAATAGGGCTTGTTGGGTAATCCTAGAGCGGAACCCCTCAGTGATCACAAATGCGCAACCAAGTAGTTCGTAAACTACCGGGATTCCTCTCCTCAACTCATACCAACTCTCTCATAATGTTTAAGATAAACACTTAGTTTTATGGAGAATACAATTTATTAATTAGCTGCCCAATGGGTCTCACGCACGCATACCTAGAAGTAATCTAGGTTATATTCATGTTCGAGATCCATGCTCTAGAGACTGACAATGTCGTGACTCGTTCCTAAGTGTTTTACTTAGGTTACCATATACTTAATATTAACGCTAAGGGTATATATTAAGTAACCGTTATGTCGTCACATTAAACGCATATGTATGTTTATATAAGTCGATCTATAGTCGACGTAGTGTTAGTCCCGTAGGACGCTCGTGCATAAATAATTAATGCAGTAACACACATAATCAATACACGTATCCACACACATAACACACAAGTTATATCTACCAAATCCGAGCCCAAGGAATTCCTCAGGACAACCTGGATCAAACCCCTTTACATACCGTAGACCTTAGACCAAGGATGCGCAGTGTAGACCACTAGCTCGTCAAGCACCTTTGTCTGAAGTACGATCTAGACTATAATAAAACTATAAGTCAGTCTCCATGACTAACTAAATCCGGTATTTCCGAATAACAAGTAACCCAGACAGTTCATCCCTGGATTTCTACAGTTAATTGTTACGGGTTCCTCTAAACCAGTCGGCTTTGTTACTAAAACTCGTAGGTCGTAATGTTTCGACTGTTAAGTTTAATTCATTATATTTCTCTAATCTTGTCCATTATTGAACTTAGGTATATAACCTATAGTTGCATGTATGCATGCATTATATACTATTATTTTTCCACCATCCATTATAATACATTGTATTACATAACCCATTATCTTTTAGTAAACTATATTTGAATTCAAAACTTATAACATATAGTTTATAAACCATTTTTCATGTAATAACCTCCACCATTATAATATATGGTTTCCAACCATAATATATATCCATCCTTATATACATTATTCTCGCATATGTATATATTTACCAATATAGGTAAGTTCCATGAGTTGTAAAACTCTTATATTATATGTTACATTTTTATCATCTTATAAGAGATGATCATTCCCATTAATTGTATTATATTATACAATTTATATTAGATCCTTATCCTAATATTATGTAACATTTTATGTTGTATAATTACAACTCCTAAGGTTTATTCAATATATACCTTAGTTTATAAATCTTATTTATTTATAGTTTGTCACATTATTTAATGAGAATATCCTAGCTTATATTAATTCCATCTAAACCACATTAATAACATATAATTGTTATAACATTTATAACATCGTAGACCATAGTCTAAAATTCATTTCCAACCTTTAATATTCGGTACAGCACTATACTTCATTAAATTTCATTTTGACCCCATAACATTATGTAATGTTATACCATATCCTAATTCATATAATATGATATTTTTATTTCTTTTAACTTATAACCTATAGTTTTTATACAAAAACTATTTTTAATGCCGCATAGGCACCCATATTAAAACCTTATTCTTTTCCATAACCCATAGTTTTTATTTATTTACATAATCACCCCATAATTTATACCATGTTATATATACCATATAATATAACATTTTTAACTTATAAAATGGTGTAACCTATAGTTATTTTAATTAAAATAACCGAACAGGCCCCTTGTCTGTTTTGAATTGATTTCCAATCCCTTAACTTTCCAAATTTTACAAATTGGCCACATATATAATGTTATGTCATATATATCATATATTATAATATTTTAAACCTTAATATTAATATAACCTATAGTTATATATTGTTATTATTTCCGAACAGACCTAGTAAGCTGTTCCAAATTATTTTTCAACCCACCAACTTTCTATAATTTCAATTTGACCCAATTTATAACATATAGTTTTTTATATCATAAAAACTAATATTATACACATATCTTATTAAATATTCTTATATTATTCCAAAAATCAGCAATTCCACCCAGGGTTAAAATATCATTACTATCCCACATACTCTCAGTATTTACATTTCCACCCCATTTACTTATCCAAAGTGTAACAATGACATAATAACTATATATTATACATATATAGTTTTATTTTAAATTCCAAAATCAACCCAATAAATTCCTAAAATCCTAATAGCCCATGGGTGTTTATAATACCATGTTACACCTTAAACTTTCGGTAATAACATATTACCCTATATGTTAAAAATGTAACAATTAAATACTTATCTTATTAAAACCTTAAATAAGTTATTTAACTTATCTAATTTGGTCAAAGCCTACCATAAGGTCAAGTTGACCTCCTTAATATTTCCTTGACCATCAATTCCCATTAATTACGGTTGTACCCATATTTTCCAGAAATTACCATTTAACCCCAACTTTAAAATCTTATATTTTTTATTTTAAATCCTTTTAACACCTAATTTTTGCTTTATTAATATATAGCCCCCAAATTTAATTTAATTATGGTTTAATCCCTAATTCCTTGCGGTAATATATATTTACTACCTAAAATCTAATTTAAACTTAATATACATAAATAAAATGGCCTAAAGTACATGGCCTTATTACAAACATTAGCTTATAAAATAAATTACACATAAATGCCCAAAAATGCATTAAACTCTCAGCCTCACCTAGTATTTTTCATTAATTACCAATTTTCCACATAAAGTCTTAATTTGACCTTTATGTTACTTAATTACTTAGATTAATTTACCAAATCATTCCTTAACCACCTAAGGTCAAAATATGACCTTAATAAACCTTATTCACTCACGGTAATACATATACATATGTTTAAACACATATTAATATACCAAGTGAAGGTTTAAGTGATTTATACCTTATTTTAGCCAAGATAAGACCTTGTTTGGCCACGGCTCCTTAGAGGAAATTTTTCCACAACTTGATTAACATGTTTTTACATAGCAATTAAGACATGATTAGACTCCAAGCAAGAGCTAACCATAAGAGGCGTTTTAATGTATAATTTCAAGGTTAAATTTACCTTAGAATACAAAGACAACCAAGGCTGATCTTTGGCCTAAATTTACAGAAGAAAAAGAGCATCAAAAGAGCTACTAAAGCAAGGTTTAAAACCATAGCAACTCTGTAACACCCCATCCAAACAACATACACACTTAACAACAAACTGCAGCGGAAAACAAACTTCAACACATTACTTAACTTCTTGGTGTTACACGCCGTTAACCACCCACGTGGCTAACAAGGCTAATACATATACATTGTACCGGTCTGATGGGCTAAATTCCCGAGCGACTACACATTACCATCCCTTTCCATTAACAACAACAACAACTTACACCTTTCAACTGTACCGAGTATTCACAAACTGATGCCGATAACAGTTTCGGTCTTACTACGCCTACTGTATATATACACTTAAATGATTACCCATGTACAACGACTACCCGTCCTACTCTCGAACGGCTTCCAACACTTCGTACCTGAAATAAGAAAAGAAGAGAAAGGGTGGCCCCCAAGGGGCTCAGCACCTTTGCTGGTATGGTAATCCCGCAGCCCACGTGCTACCGGGCCACGCACAACTAATTGTCGTCTTAGCATGCGGTTGATTATTTTTAAATCATACATGCAACTGTAAACACACGACACATAATCATTTCGCCTCAACGGGCTCAACAAACGGATAATATATCCTTACTTAATAAGTCACTCATGGTATTCATTATCCATAGAGTGTTCCTCCTCTAATGGAGCTACTTCCTTAATAGACGACACTTACCCTTAAATCGGGTTATCCTTAAACGCCTCTTATCACAAACTGGGAATCATATCCATGATCCACACACTCCACATTATACAACATATAACATACACTATATACAACACCTAACAACACTTTGCACGTTTCCACGTGCACAACATAATACCGCAATAGATATTGCATCACAACGAAATACATAACATAACGGGAATGGTTCTCTTAGGAACCGACCCAAACATAGTTAGTTCACTGGGAGAGCCTAGAGGATGCTCTCAAACTCATGCTAAGCTCGTTTACATAACTCGTTACCGTTCTGTTAGGCGAACGAATAACTTAACATAAAGATGGATCGGGTTTAGTGACCCGAACACAACATACATAATCCCCAACAGACGTGAGTCAAGAGCCTTGGTTAAGCTCAGGGGTGATCGAAGACCAACGAAGGAAGACAATCAACAGAGAGGAAGCTGAAGAAACTGTATACAACAACTCCCAAACAACGCGCGACCGGAACAACCGGATTCCTCACCCCCCATAATATATAAATATTCACAGATAAAGACTCCGCTGTGGAACCTATCACATCATCACACAATACAGTATTACAACTGAGTTAATCACGCAAAGGAGGGTCATACACTTACAGCAACATCACACAACTAACTCACGCATAGCCGTGGATAGAACGTTCCTTAGGTCGGAAACGTTATTACCGGATACCGTTCTCTTACGTTTACCTAATAGTGGTTAACTAGCCCTTCAAGCGCATTTGAGGTTACCGGTATCGGCACGTAAACATACAACAACAATAACGACTGTAAACTCGTTTCATGATTTATCTTATAACGTGGCAAACACACAGAAAAAAAACACATTGGCATACAAGCCGGTGTAATCCGGTAGGACACAGGTTGCAAGAAAACCATACCTGTCACCGGAGTCCACTTTACCACGTCCACTTATGTTCCTCGAGCAATTCTCGAACAACTGACAACATTACATGTATTTTTATTAACATCGGGGTAACATGACTGTTTAAAGTCTAATGCTTATAACTTTTCCCCGTTAACTTAGTTACATAACTTCACTTTTTAACTTGTTTTACTTTTACATTTTAATACAACCTTTCCCCCACTAAATTGTCATTATAACTCACTTAACATGTCCTTAACAACCTTATAACATCATTACCTATCAATCCCCATCATTACATAACATTTTACAACCTTAAACAACACTTTTTGGTCCGACCGACCTTGCCGACCGGACTAACCCAAGTCCGGTCGATTCCAGAACACATTTCCGTCAAAATTTTCTACTCCGACCGACCTTGTAAGTCCGGTCCCATGTCCGGTCGGTTCCAGTAACTCAATCCGTACACAAAATACAAGCCCGACCGACCTTGCAAGTCCGGTCCCCAAGGTCGGTCCATTCCAGAAGCTAATTCTCGCAGGGTAAACTGGGCCCGACCGAACTTGCAAGTCCGGTCTGCCCCAGATCTTTGTTTTCCTTTTTACATTCAACTCCAAACTTCACCCCATATATCCTAGTATACCCTAACCTCATTTAGGCACTTCAAACACACCTTTGTCCATGTGCTAAACTCTTTAAACCACTCACCAAAACCATTTTATCATTCACAAACTTCTTACAAAGTTCCTAGCACTTGGGATGTTTTCTCCTTGTGATTTATAAGTGGTAGTTCACCAATAATGACCACTACACCAAGGTGTTTCCTCTACACCTTAACATCTTCTCTCAACTTCTTTTCTTACTAACTAAACCTCCTTTTTCACATCTTACCTAAGCATCACTTATTCCTTGGATATCAACATTACCTAAACCTTAAACAAACTCCTCCAAGACTTAAATACATTCTCAAGACACACATTGAATTCCTAGAACTTCCAAGATAACACCTAAATCCTTGCATCACTCTAAATCACCTTAATACATGTTTTCTTCTCAAGTAAACATTTATTCACCTTTAACACTTCCTAGTTCACCAAAACCATTTAAAACACTTAGAACTTGTTACACATTTCCCCAAATTTGGCCATAGCTTCTCTTGTATTTACTCACATCCAAACACTTAGGTTTTTACCTTATTCCATTCAAGAACACCTAAAATCCATCAAACACATTTTTATGCACAAGACTTCACACATTTAGCACTACATCACAATATAGTGCATAACTTAAATTGCTTGGCACTTAGGCCCTTAAACAACATGGCTCTTAGGCCCTTAAATTGCATAAACCTTAAACACTGAATTTCCCACATAATAATGCCTTTGACCTGCAAATACACCCAACAATACATATTCCTTTAATAAACTCCTTGAGAGCATTTCACTAGGTCATTCACCATTGGCTCCTTAGGTATTTTATTAAGCAAATCAAGCTCATTTTCCTAAGGCATTTAAACCACATTGAGATAGCTTGTTTACCTCTTTTTCCTCACAAACTTCTATCTTGTTTCCTTGTAAAACCGGTGGGGTGTTTGGTTGTTTGTCAACTTCTAAACAATGTACAAATAATAGAATGAGTATTCAAGCATTATGCTTCATCTCATTGTAAACCCTAGTTACACATATTGTTTTAACACATTAAGGTAATTGTATTACCTTGGAATTGGAAGAGAACTTGAATAAGTATCAAGAGAGGACTCCTCCTAGCCCTTGGAAGATTCAAATGAAGCTAAAACAAGCAAGGTAAAGACACCATGGTGAGGTGAATTTCGGCCATGTACTAAAAGGAGAGGAAACTTGATTTTTCTTTGAGATTCCTTACCTAGAAGCAAAGGAGAGTAATAATGTGTAGAAACACAAGCTCAAGCTCCATCAATGGTGATTCTCCATGGCACCAAAATCGAGCTCTTGAAGATTTGAAAGGATAGAATTGAAGAGCTTGATGAGACAAAGAGAATGGTGGTGTTTGTTTTTGATTTGGATAAGTGAGTTAGATTTTACAAGGGTTCAAAGGTGGACTTCCATGGTGGTGGTGATATTACCATGAGAGAGCAGCAATAAGGGAGGAAGAAGAAGTTAGAACCGTGTGAAATGGAGAAGGAATGATGGAAATGAGATAAGTTTGCTTTTTAGAAGATATTTGTGTTTATAAAGCAAATAGTAACTATATTAGTCATCTTTATTTCTTTAACAAGTTAACAAGTGAGTGGTGAGTCACCACACTTAAGAAACCGGCCCCCTTTATTATAATGAGGGTGTTTTAGTCTTTGTTGACCAATTTAATTACTTATAACATTATATGTTACAAACTAGCTTATAAAAATCACTATTCACAAAACAAGGCACATAGAAGTGAAATTTTTGATTTCCCATTGATATAGCCACCCAAATGTGATACTATATAGTACACATGTAAATTAAAGAGTAATGATGGACATTTAGCCATTCAAAACTCATTTACAAGACGATTTTTCAAAAACGTGCTTTAAGACTCCTTAAAGCACATTTTGTGTTTTAACTTGTTTTCAAGCTTGGTTTTCTTTGGTAATTGATTTAATATGTTCATTAACATATTTATAAGGTATAGGTATGACCATTAGGTCTTTTACAAATTTATCCCAAGCTTAGAGCACATTTTTGCTCTTATTGACTTTAAGGTACTTATTTATGTTTTGTTTGGTTTCATTGTCTACCAAAGTTTCCTAAGGACTTATTTAGCCTTATTAAATCATAATTGAATATTATTAAGTCTTGGTAGGCTCTTTGGGTCCTAACCAAGTTCACTCATAGCTTAGAGCATATTTTTGCTCAAACTGTGTCTTAATGCTTTATTGCATTTACTATGGTCTAAATTGTTCACTGGTGTTACTAAGGCACTTTTTAGCCTTTACATACCATAGTTTGATATTTAAAACCACATATCAAGGTTTGGGGTATTCAATCTACCCCCCTTAAAAGAACTTCGTCCTCGAAGTTCACACTTTCCACACATCATTAGATTTGAACACAGGAATCACTTGGAATTAAACTTCCATAACCAAACACACTTTACATCACAACCTCGGACTTAATGGTCCGGGCAACACATTCACATCCACACATAACATAACATATCCACATGATAACATATCCACATGATAACGTCGGACTCTATGGTCCGGGTATCTTAACAACACTTACACATACATAACACACCCTTTGACTCACTGGTCTTGGGTAACATAACACAACTTTGGACACATAGGTCCGATAACATAACAGTCTTTAGACACATAGGTCTATGTAACACCACACATTTAGACTCATAGGCCTTGATAGTATACACTTTAGGAAATCCAAGTCAACACAACATTTATTACACATACCACACAACATGTCATAGCATGTATAGCAATCAAAAATATTTTTGATATACACTGTGATCCCGCAGAACCCGGTCGCGATGGACACCTTCCGTCCCCGTGCCTTTGGGAGATTAAAACAATCACATAAATTTGAAATTTTTCCTTGTGAGGTTAAGTAAGAAGACTTTAATTATGTAAAGTATCCATCAACGTTTTATAAATACCAGTTGAAAATCCTTTTGAAAACACACACAACTCCAAGTCCAACTTAAGCTCTTTGCTTCTTTTCTTAGCGTGGTTATTTGTGACCACTTATAGGGAGTTTCAAGAGTCATCCAACCCTGATGTGATCAGCATCAGTGTTGAACTATCCTTCCACCCCAATTTGTGTTCGGCTTCCCTTGATCACATGCAAATCAAGTTCCACCTCCCACTTCATTTTCAAGCATCAATTAAATCACTCATTTCCAATTTCTATCTTTTAAATCATTCTAGTCATGATCATAACATCTCCAAGGGATAGGACTTCGTCTATCAGTTATTTCCATTCACTTAAATGTTGTTACCTAGGGAATCTCATTCTCACTAGGTTCTATGTCAGTTTCGTATTCTTTCATGAATCACTATATAGTATATAATACATATATATTTTATCAAAATACAACACACCATTTCACATTTATACACTGTCGGGGCTTTTGTTCCCCCGGGAGTTTCTCTACTCCCCACACTTGTACTATCACACACAACTGTTAACAAATACACACACTTATCACAATGGTATTCGCATCTTCTGTGCGCAATTACCACAATTAAACCATGAATGAATGTGTATGTTTACGTAACACACACACCAATCATCAAAACAATAATATAATTTTGTGCTATGCACAATATAAGTCACATACACTACGTACACTTGTACGGTAATATACACTAAGTGGTTTTGCGCTCTACCCCCCTTAAAAGGGATTACGCCCACGTAATCAATCACTAAACATTGGCTTATAATGTTCTGCCGTCGTGAAGTGTTTTAACTTCCACGCGGTCTAGTACACAATGGATTCTGATTAGAGGATCTTAACCATATTGGCGGTTTAGTTCCTAAACCAAGAATTCTCATTGGAGTTTGTTTAAACTCTTAGTTGGTTTCGATTCTGGCCTGTTAGGCTTCTAGGCGTTAATAATTAGCCATTCACTCATGTTCACCATGTACATTCAACACTTGAATCACTGGCTCACTAGTTTCTGCTGCGAAACTCTAATAACTGTAGAGCTTAATTGCTCCCTTTTGTTATTCTTACTGTATTGTACATCCCCAATTGTCACCTTCATCTTGGTAACAATGGTTTCTCAACCGACGCGTGGTATCTCTTACCGTTAGCGAATTCGATGAGTTATACACTTTCTATCCACTTCCATAACAATTTACTGTGTATACGACTATGTATTTCACAATGATTGACTTGTTCCCTTCCGACTTACTGTCGGTTGAGATTGAGCTACTACCTAGTGTGTAGTGCTCTCTCAGCTATTTCCAACATTTGGGGTATATTCCATACCGATATTTGACAGTTAGTGCTACTGTAGTCACTTACTGTTAATCATGCCTCCACATTTGGTTTTGTACAAGTACTTTCTATAGGTGCGGCCTTGCATTTCCTATGCATCGGCCATTATAACATTATTCCTCCATAATTAACATGTTTCCAATTCCTAGCTATCCCACTCGATCATTACTGCGCAAGTGCAATACCAAAACACTCAGTCATACAGAGTGCAGAGGCGTAAACTCTTGACAGTAAATCCCTTATGCGATTCGCCATGGAATTCACACTGAGTTTCCTTATCACATAGTACCGACCATTGGCTTATTGCCCAGTCTGTGTATCATCACTTGCTTGCATGTCCATTGAGTTTAACCCACAACTGGTCTTATCTGCCACATCATTATTCAACAACACTTATACAACGGTCGCTTGTTGCGCACCGTGCCCTTAGTTATTGTATAACACTAACTTTCATGGTATTTACTGTCACATTAACTTTCACACATATACTTACATCATTCGTGTTATGGTTCGTCCTTTATTTGGATGACTACTGTATGCTCCTTGAGCATCGATCATTCGAGTCACAAGCCGACATTATTCAGCTCGGTGTTTCACTTTATACACACATACTACTGAGCTAACTGCTCTCTTACAACAATAACATCATCCATCCTTAACATATTTCTCGAACTTGATTCACATAACTACCGCTCCTGCGGTCTCACAATGTCGAGAGGTATCCCCACTCTTAATGCAGTGGTTCGTTACCACTCTATTCACTTATACAACATAAACTTCTACAATCAATTGAATTTATATTACATATCCTGCTTATGGCTTATAAGCCTTATTTGCCTTGAGCTAGGCTCATTGTAGGCTGTCCACACACATGTACTTCTCTGTACAATATTACAAGGTCGTTGCATCACGTTTCCTTTCACGGGATGCCCCTTAGGATTGTCAGTCCGTCTCCTGACAACTTATGTCTAAACTGGGTGTTAGTTTCAACCCTTGTGTTTCTGTCATGCATTTCGTTCAACAATTGTTGATGCGAACACCCTTCAAGGATTGCTCCTGGGTGTTGCTAAGTTATGCTTTTACATCTGGTTCACACTTATTGGTACATTCAGTTAGCCACGCCTTTTGCGTTCTTAACTGGTTATTATCATTATCTTCTTCTGTGAAGATCAACATTTCCTGATAGTGTAGGTACTCATTCTGGGAGTTTCATCCCGTTCATTGCACATTAATGTGTCCACACTAGGCATCTGCTTTGCCATGTACAGGCTGGGTCACCATTCCAGCTATAATGTTTATCCCTAAGGATCCTTAAGTCATATGTGATGTCTTTACATAACAGTTTGTGCCCTTCGCACTTCCTAACTCTTAAACATTTCCTTGAGAGGAATTCACTAATCCTTTTAGTCTCGTTAACTTAACTGAGTTCCTTAACTTCAACCATTCCTTGTAATCTCTAGCTCTTGTTTGATTTATACTGCTGACCGTAGACGGAGTCGACTACTTCCCGTGTCTCGGACTCTACTCGTATACATATGTGGGGTACCATACTGATACATTGCTACTTACCCAACTAACCCATAAGTAGGTCTGTCAGGCCCACAAGCTCCGATCGGAGTGCGGTCGTCCCACATTACAGTTGGTACACTCGTAGTGTCCGTCACACGCCTAGGTGAAGTATTCTGTTGTCAACTCCCTTATATTGTTCCGTGACAATATTCGTTCCTTGTTTCCCGAACTTAATCGAGGGAAAGTTTATCCACTGTTGTATCTTTATCAACTGCCCTTGGGTTTTTACTGGTTTGGTTTAAAAGAAGGTTAGAAAGAAGTGTTGGTTTGAAAGAAATTTTGGTTTTGAAAAGAAAAGGGTTTGAATAAATCTGGGTTTGAAAGAAAATTTCTCATGGTTCCACAACATCTTTTTACCTTAACCAAGTCTAGCTTCTTGCTGACTGGTGTATTTACAATTACATAGGTTAGGCTAGCGGGCCCTTCCCCTGTTATGACGATCACATTTAACTTTTCCAAGTACTTTGTAGTGGTTATAAATTCCTTGAACAGCCCTGTTATAGCAGCACTTGCTATGGCAAGTGCGCCATGCTAACTAGCTATCGGTTTAACACATACCGGTTGTGGTATTGTTTTTAACCATATTGTCATCAGTGGCCTTGTTGGCCCTCACTGATCCTTACTGCCTTGGTAATACTCTTCTAGGTGAT
This sequence comes from Limonium bicolor, assembly GCA_023374045.1. Taxonomy (NCBI): domain Eukaryota; kingdom Viridiplantae; phylum Streptophyta; class Magnoliopsida; order Caryophyllales; family Plumbaginaceae; genus Limonium; species Limonium bicolor. The sequence continues at coordinate 91,287,633 of CM041783.1, read as the reverse complement.
TTCTCACTGTCTTCACGTGATAATCACTAACTAGGGTGTTTCCCATTCGGAAGACCCCCTTTTTTTATTTCCTTCGTAGCGTTCCACGCATTATCGGGTTACTGAGACTGTCTCTTGTTTGGGCACTACGTTGTAGTTCCCTTAGCGGTCGGTATACCGTTGGTGGATTTATCAACTGTGGTCCCGTAGACACTGTCTCGGGTTTTATTAATCCCTTGCCTGTTGTTCACGTCTGCGTTGCAAGCTGGGTCCTCGACTGCTCGCAATGTCGACCCAGGTTGCCGGAAATTCTATTCTCTTATACACAAAATCCTTCATTCATCGCTATTAAGCGGTTAACATTGTTCAGATGGAGACCGTCCCGGATTCCCAGTTTTCGGGATCACCGTATGACAGGTTTCCCGTACCCTAAAGGTATTTAATAACAGCCAGATCGGGTATTCCCGAGTAGAGGGACCCATCTCTCTGGCGTTCTTGCCCAAGTTATAAAAGGGATTGTGGAGGGTGGGATGGATTTGTAGGTTTCCCAGTACACACTGGAAATTCCTATCTAGCGTCTCTCACGCTATCACTCAACCCTTAACTCAAAGTACTTAATCCTAACTCGGTACTTCCTAAGCTCGGTAATTCAGTCATCAGAGCGATACTTCGCTCTGATACCACTTTTTGTAACACCCCATCCAAACACTACACACTTAACAACAACTGCAGCGGAAAACAAACTTCACACATTACTAACTTCTTGGTGTTACACGCCGTTAACCACCCACGTGGCTAACAAGGCTAATACATATACATTGTACCGGTCTGATGGCTAAATTCCCGAGCGACTACACATTACCATCCCTTTCCATTAACAACCAACAACACTTACACCTTTCAAACTGTACCGAGTATTCACAAACTGATGCCTAACAGTTTCGGTCTTACTACGCCTACTGTATAATACACTTAAATGATTACCCTGTACAACGACTACCCGTCCTACTCTCGAACGGCTTCCAGCACTTCGTACCTGAAATAAGAAGAAGAGAAAGGGTGGCCCCCAAGGGGCTCAGACCTTTGCTGGTATGGTAATCCCCCCACGTGCTAACCGGGCCACGCACAACTAATTGTCGTCTTAGCATGCGGTTGATTATTTTTAAATCATACATGCAACTGTAAACACACGACACATAATCATTTCGCCTCAACGGGCTCAACAAACGGATATATACCTTACTTAATAAGTCACTCATGGTATTCATTATCCATAGAGTGTTCCTCCTCTAATGGAGCTACTTCCTTAATAGACGACACTTACCCTTAAATCGGGTTATCCTTAAACGCCTCTTATCACAAACTGGGAATCATATCCATGATCCACACACTCCACATTATACAACATATAACATACTATATACAACACCTAACAACACTTTGCACGTTTCCACGTGCACAACATAATACCGCAAGATATTGCATCACAACGAATACATAACATAACGGGAATGGTTCTCTTAGGAACCGACCCAAACATAGTTAGTTCACTGGGAGAGCCTAGAGGATGCTCTCAAACTCATGCTAAGCTCGTTTACATAACTCGTTACCGTTCTGTTAGGCGAACGAATAACTTAACATAAAGATGGATCGGGTTTTAGTGACCCGAACACAACATACATAATCCCCAACAGACGTGAGTCAAGAGCCTTGGTTAAGCTCAGGGTGATCGAAGACCAACGAAGAGACAATCAACAGAGAGGAAGCTGAAGAAAACTGTATACAACAACTCCCAAACAACGCGCGACCGGAACAACCGGATTCCTCACCCCCCATAATATATAAATATTCACAGATAAAGACTCCGCTGTGGAACCTATCACATCATCACACAATACAGTATTACAACTGAGTTAATCACGCAAAGGAGGGTCATACACTTACAGCAACATCACACAACTAACTCACGCATAGCCGTGGTTAGAACGTTCCTTAGGTCGGAAACGTTATTACCGGATACCGTTCTCTACGTTTACCTAATAGTGGTTAACTAGCCCTTCAAGCGCATTTGAGGTTACCGGTATCGGCACGTAAACATACAACAACAATAACGACTGTAAACTCGTTTCATGATTTATCTTATAACGTGGCAAACACACAGAAAAAAACACATTGGCATACAAGCCGGTGTAATCCGGTAGGACACAGGTGCAAGAAAACCATACTTCACCGAGTCCACTTTACCACGTCCACTTATGTTCCTCGAGCAATTCTCGAACAACTGACAACATTACATGTATTTTTATTAACATCGGGGTAACATGACTGTTTAAAGTCTAATGCTTATAACTTTTCCCCGTTAACTTAGTTACATAACTTCACTTTTTAACTTGTTTTACTTTTACATTTTAATACAACCTTTCCCCCACTAAATTGTCATTATAACTCACTTAACATGTCCTTAACAACCTTATAACATCATTACCTATCAATCCCCATCATTACATAACATTTTACAACCTTAAACAACACTTTTTGGTCCGACCGACCTTGCCGACCGGACTTACCCAAGTCCGGTCGATTCCAGAACACATTTCCGTCAAAATTTTTCTACTCTGACCGACCTTGTAAGTCCGGTCCCATGTCCGGTCGGTTCCAGTAACTCAATCCGTACACAAAATACAAGCCCGACCGACCTTGCAAGTCCGGTCCCCAAGGTCGGTCCATTCCAGAAGCTAATTCTCGCAGGGTAAACTGGGCCCGACCGAACTTGCAAGTCCGGTCTGCCCCAGATCTTTGTTTTCCTTTTACATTCACTCCAAACTTCACCCCATATATCCTAGTATACCCTAACCTCATTTAGGCACTTCAAACACACCTTTGTCCATGTGCTAAACTCTTTAAACCACTCACCAAAACCATTTTATCATTCACAAACTTCTTACAAAGTTCCTAGCACTTGGGATGTTTTCTCCTTGTGATTTATAAGTGGTAGTTCACCAATAATGACCACTACACCAAGGTGTTTCCTCTACACCTTAACATCTTCTCTCAACTTCTTTTCTTACTAACTAAACCTCCTTTTTCACATCTTACCTAAACATCACTTTCCTTGGATATCAACATTACCTAACCTTAAACAAACTCCTCCAAGACTTAAATACATTCTCAAGACACACATTGAATTCCTAGAACTTCCAAGATAACACCTAAATCCTTGCATCACTCTAAATCACCTTAATACATGTTTTCTTCTCAAGTAAACATTTATTCACCTTTAACACTTCCTAGTTCACCAAAACCATTTAAAACACTTAGAACTTCTTACACATTTCCCCAAATTTGGCCATAGCTTCTCTTGTATTTACTCACATCCACACACTTAGGTTTTTACCTTATTCCATTCAAGAACACCTAAAATCCATCAAACACATTTTTATGCACAAGACTTCACACATTTAGCACTACATCACAATATAGTGCATAACTTAAATTGCTTGGCACTTAGGCCCTTAAACAACATGGCTCTTAGGCCCTTAAATTGCATAAACCTTAAACACTGAATTTCCCACATAATAATGCCTTTGACCTGCAAATACACCCAACAATACATATTCCTTTAATAAACTCCTTGAGAGCATTTCACTAAGAAATACCCCAAACCTTGATATGTGGTTTAAATAGCAAACTATGTTATATAAAGGCTAAAAAGTGCCTTAGAAACATGAGTGGACAATTTAAAACATAGTAAAGTGCAATAAAGCACTAAGACACAGTTTGAGCAAAAACATGCTCTAAGCTAGGAGTGAACTTGGTTAGGACCCAAAGAGCCTACCAAGACTAATATATTCAATTATGATTTAATAAGGCTAATAAGTCCTTAGGAAGCTTTGGAAGACAATGAAACCAAACAAAACACAAATAAATACCTTAAAGTCAATATGAGCAAAAATGTGCTCTAAGCTTGGGATAAATGTGTATAAGACCTAATGGTCATACCTATACCTTATAAATATGTTAATGAACATATTAAATCATTTACTAAAGAAAACCAAGCTTGAAAACAAGTTAAAAGACAAAATGTGCTTTAAGAGTCTTAAAGCACGTTTTTGAAAAATTGTCTTGTAAATGGGTTTTTGAATGGCTAAATGTCCATCATTACCCTTTAATCAACATGTGTACTATATAGTATCACATTTGGGTGGCTATATCAATGGGAAATCAAAAAATTCACTTCTATGTGCCTTGTTTTATGAATAGTAACTTTTATAAGCTAGTTTGTAACATATAATGTTATAAATAATTAAGTTGGTCAACAAAGACCAAACTACCCCTAAGTATATGATGGGGGCCGGTTTTTAGTAAGGTGAGTCACCACCATGTTAAATAAATTAAAGGAAGGAAGGAAAAGAAAGTAAAAGAAGTTACTTTAGTACATAAATATCTTTAAAGTAGACTCCAATCTTCATTCTCTCATTCCCTCCAATTCCCACCGTCTTCTACCTTCCTCCTTTCTCTCTTTTACGATTTGCTATAGTACCACACAAGAACTCCATCTTTGAAGGCTTGTAACTCCTAGCTCCATGGTCCAAATTCAATTTCAAGACCACCATTCTCTTAGTTAAGCCAACTCTACAATCTTGTCTTTTCAAAACTTCAAAACCTCCATTTCGGTGCCAAGAGAAACCTCCATGGGAAGAGCTTGAGCTCATCTTTTCATGCCTTGACATTCTCCTTTGCTTCAAGGTAAGGAAACTCAAAGAAAATCCATGTTTCCTCCATGTTCTTATGTTGACCGAAAATCACCATTAATGGTGTATTTACCTTGCTTTGTTTTAGCTTATTTCCAATCTTTCAAGGACTTGGTGGAGTCCTCTCTTGGTAGATATTCCAATTCCCTTCAAAGACCAAGGTAAAACAACTACATTAATGTTTTTGAAATAATGTAAACCTAGGGTTTACAATGAGATGAAGCATAAAGCTTATATACTCATTTTCAATGTTGGTATATTGTTTAGTAGTTGACAAGGAAAGAAATGCACTTACCGGTTTAAGAGGAAACAAGAAAGAAGTTTGTGAGGAAAAGAGGTAAATATGCTATCTCAATGTGGTTTAATGCCTTAGGAGAAATGAGCTTTTAATGCTTGCTAAAACTACCTAAAGAGCAAATGGTGAATGACTTAGTAAGGTGTTCTCAGGAGACTAGTAAAGGAATACATGTCTTGGTGTGTGTATTTGCAGGTTAAAGGCATTATTATGTGGGAAATTCAGTGTTTATGGTTTATGCTATTTAAGGGCCTAAGAGCCATGTTATTTAAGGGCCTAAGTGCCAAGCAATTTAAGTTATGCACTATATTGTGATGTAGTGCTAATTGTGTGAGGTTTGTGTATAAAAATGTGTTTGATGGATTTTAGGTGTTCTTGAATGAAATAAGGTAAAAACCTAAGTGTTTGGATGTGAGTATATACAAGAGAAGCTATGGCCAAATTTGGGAAAATGTGTAAGAAGTTCTAAGTGTTTTAAATGGTTTTGGTGAACTAGGAAGTATTAAAGGTGAATAAATGTTTACTTGGGAAGAAAACATGTTAGGTGAGTTTTAAATGGCAATTAAGTGGGTGAAAAGTTGTATCAAAGTGTAAAAGTAAAACAAGTTAAAATGTAAAGTTATGTAACTAAGTTAACGGGGAAAGTTAAGCATTAGACATTAAATAATCAAGCAAACCCCGATGTTAATAAAAACACATGTGATGTTAACAGTTGTTCGAGAATCGCTCGAGGAACATAAGTGGACGTGGTAAAGTGGACTCCGGTGACAGGTATGGTTTTCTTGCAACCTGTGTCCTACCGGATTACACCGGCTTGTATGCCAATGTGTTTTTCTGTATGTTTGCCACGTTGTAAGATAAAACATGTAATGAGTTTACAGTAATTCATTTATGAGGCGTGTTCAACTCCGATACCATTTAACCTCGGAAGTGTTAACCTTAGTTAACTGAGTCTAGGATCACATGAGAGTTCGGTATTCGGATTAAACGACCCGAACCATGGGACGTTCTAACCGCGGCTATGCGTGTGTTAATTGTGTGATATGTGTTTGTGAATGTAGGGATCTCCCTTGTATGTTTAACCCAGTTGTAATACTGTATGTGTTGTTATGTGATAGGCTCCATAGTGGGGTTCTAACTAATATCTAAAAGTAAGTATGTACTAACAGTGGTGAGGAATCCGGTTAGGCCGGTCGCGCGTTGTTTGGGAGAGGGTATCCTTCTTAGCCTTACCCTTCTCTTTGTTACGGTTGTTTCCCTCACGGGTTATGATCTCCCATTAGCTTACTCCAAAGCTTAGCTATTCTGACTTATGATCGGTTTAGGGGGAACATGTGTTTGTGTGGTGTGTTCGGGCCTCCAAACCCGAACCGCCTTAACTTAAGTTACTCGTCCAACTATTAGGACGGTAATGAGTGTTTTTGTTATTGTATAACGAGCTTATCATGAGACTGGCAACATTCTCTAGGCTCACCAGTGTATAAACAATGTTTGGGTCGGTTCCTAAGAGAACCACTCCCGTTATGTTATGTATTTTGTTGTGATGCAATATCTATTGTGGTATTATGTTGTGCACGTGGAAAGGTGCAAAGTGCTGTTAAGTGTTGTATGTAGTGTATGTTGTAGGTTGTATAATGTGGAGTGTGTGGATCATGGATATGATTCCCAGTTTGTGATAGGAGGCGTTTAAGGATAACCCGATTTAAGGGTATGTGTCGTCTATTAAGGAAGTAGCTCCATTAGAGGAGGAACACTCTAGGGATGATGAATACCATGAGTGACTTATTAAGTAAGGATATATTATCCGTTTGTTGAGCCCGTCGAGGCGAATGATTATGTGTTGTGTGTTTACAGTTGCATGTATGATTTAAAAATAATCAACCGCATGCTAAGACGACAATTAGTTGTGCGTGGCCCGGTAGCATGTGGGCTGCGGGATTACCATACCAGCAAAGGTGCTGAGCCCCTTGGGGGCCACCCTTTCTCTTCTTTTCCTATTTCAGGTACGAAGTGCTGGAAGCCGTTCGAGAGTAGGACGGGTAGTCATCGTACATGGGTAATCATTTAAGTGTATGTATACAGTAGGTGTAGTAAGACTGAAATTGTTGTCGGCATCAGTTTATAAATACTCGGTATAGTTGGAAGGTGTATGTTGTTGTTGTGTTAATGGAAAGGGATAGTAATGCGTAGACGCTCGGGAATTTGGCCCATCAGACCGGTACAATGTGTATGTATTAGCCTTGTTAGCCACGAGGGTGGCTAACGGCGTGTAACACCAACGAGTTAAGTAATGTGATGAGGTTGTTTTTCCGCTGCAGTTTATTGTAAGTGTGTTAATGTTGGATGGGGTGTTACACACTAGGTCATTCACCATTCGCTCCTTAGGTATTTTATTAAGCAAATCAAGCTCATTTTCCTAAGGCATTTAAACCACATTGAGATAGCTTGTTTACCTCTTTTTCCTCACAAACTTCTTTCTTGTTTCCTTGTAAAACCGGTGGGGTGTTTGGTTGTTTGTCAACTTCTAAACAATGTACAAATAATAGAATGAGTATTCAAGCATTATGCTTCATCTCATTGTAAACCCTAGTTACACATATTGTTTTAACACATTAAGGTAATTGTTTTACCTTGGAATTGGAAGAGAACTTGAATAAGTATCAAGAGAGGACTCCTCCTAGCCCTTGGAAGATTCAAATGAAGCTAAAACAAGCAAGGTAAAGACACCATGGTGAGGTGAATTTCGGCCATGTACTAAAAGGAGAGGAAACTTGATTTTTCTTTGAGATTCCTTACCTAGAAGCAAAGGAGAGTAATGTGTAGAAACACAAGATCAAGCTCCATCAATGGTGATTCTCCATGGCACCAAAATTGAGCTCTTGAAGATTTGAAAGGATAGAATTGAAGAGCTTGATGAGACAAAGAGAATGGTGGTGTTTGTTTTTGATTTGGATAAGTGAGTTAGATTTTACAAGGGTTCAAAGGTGGACTTCCATGGTGGTGGTGATATTACCATGAGAGAGCAGCAAGAAGGGAGGAAGAAGAAGTTAGAACCGTGTGAAATGGAGAAGGAATGAGGGAAATGAGATAAGTTTGCTTTTTAGAAGATATTTGTGTTTATAAAGCAAATAGTAACTATATTAGTCATCTTTATTTCTTTAACAAGTTAACAAGTGAGTGGTGAGTCACCACACTTAAGAAACCGGCCCCCTTTATTATAATGAGGGTGTTTTAGTCTTTGTTGGCCAATTTAATTACTTATAACATTATATGTTACAAACTAGCTTATAAAAATCACTATTCACAAAACAAGGCACATAGAAGTGAAATTTTTGATTTCCCATTGATATAGCCACCCAAATGTGATACTATATAGTACACATGTAAATTAAAGAGTAATGATGGACATTTAGCCATTCAAAACTCATTTACAAGACAATTTTTCAAAAACGTGCTTTAAGACTCCTTAAAGCACATTTTGTGTTTTAACTTGTTTTCAAGCTTGGTTTTCTTTGGTAATTGATTTAATATGTTCATTAACATATTTATAAGGTATAGGTATGACCATTAGGTCTTTTACAAATTTATCCCAAGCTTAGAGCACATTTTTGCTCTTATTGACTATAAGGTACTTATTTATGTTTTGTTTGGTTTCATTGTCTACCAAAGTTTCCTAAGGACTTATTTAGCCTTATTAAATCATAATTGAATATTATTAAGTCTTGGTAGGCTCTTTGGGTCCTAACCAAGTTCACTCATAGCTTAGAGCATGTTTTTGCTCAAACTGTGTCTTAATGCTTTATTGCATTTACTATGGTCTAAATTGTTCACTGGTGTTACTAAGGCACTTTTTAGCCTTTACATACCATAGTTTGATATTTAAACCACATATCAAGGTTTGGGGTATTTCAAACTCAGTTTAGAAGATGACAAATATTCACCTTGATTAAGATGCCAAAAATGGTGTTTTTGGCATGGATTTGGCTATTTCTTGAAGCTCTTGATATACCAACTGAACAAGCATGTTAAGAAGAAGATAATAAGCCTAAGGAACCAAGCTTTCCAACCGGAAATGAAAGGAATGAAGAGATAAGTGCTTAAAGCATATTTTTACCTTAAAAGATCAAGATTAGAACTTCCCTCGTTCTACCCTTGTTACAGCTGAGGATCACCCTCCTTTTAACCTCCAAAACACACTAGATTCATGGATGGAAATTATTGAATCTTAGTTCAATGGAAAGAGGAAAGAAAGGTGAAGAATTTGAACTATTTTACACCTTAAATGGTTACCTTAGCTAGATTATGTTCTCCTCTGAATATGGCTGCTTGAGGACGACCATATAGGAGAAAAGAGAGTGCTGGAGCTTGCTGGAGTCGGCTGGAAAGGAGGTAAGTGAGAAAGAATGACTAATTTAGCTTATAAAGGAATATATGTTAAAGTAAAGAATAGTTAATGGTGAGTCATTATATTGGCTAGATATTTATGTTGCTAATGGGTAAGGATGACATCTAAGTGGGCGGCAATGGATGGCTTGGTCAAGGGATAACATTTGACCATGGTTTAAGTTAAGTAATTAAATGTTATTTTGGGTACTATTCACCCAAAATCACCCATTTTGATTCTATTTTTTAAACTTTGATTTAGACTTTATAATATAGTCTATCAGTCACATTAATGTTATAAAGAATGTAATCTAGTCTTTAAAGTGACAAAAAGTCAATATCTTAGAGCTCATACACAAAAACGTGCGTTAAGGTGTTTTAGTGCACATTTTGTGTCCCAAGGTGTTTCTGAGCTTGGTTTTCTTTGCGAATTGTTTTATTAAATTCCTTACATGATAATTGAACTTAGGAATCCAATTTTATATCAAATGGAGGTCATAAGACCTTTAAGGTTTCTTAGAGCACATTTTTGCCCTACTTGACTTTGAAGCATGTAAATGCTTGTTCTTTGTGTTGGAGTGTTTTCTAATGATTTTAATACCTTACTTTATGTGTTAATATTCTTAGGACAAAAGTTTAGGTCCTAAGGAGTTCATTTGGGTATGTATTTACCCTAAACTGTCAAAGGAAGTAATTCTTGCTTTGTGTTGACCATTGTTGTTATCAATTGACTTTTAAGGCATGTTTAGGCCTTAATTAATTTGATTATATGTTTAATCAATGTTTTATTAGTTTGGAGTATTTCAGCAAGTGTCACCACGAGTACGAAGCAATTAGAGGTTGTCTTGGCCGACCTGAGTTATGACAGCTTATGACTCGAGCTAGGGCCGAGTAAGCGGTGTTGTAGAGGACATCCGTCCAGGTCTAATGAGGTCTGGAATGCCTTAGGCATGCACGCTGACAGGATATCTTGGTAGCGACTCAATAGCATGAGCACGTTGTGCTTAGTATTAACCCTTAGGTCAGTTAGCTGGTGCTATGCTGGGCATTCGTCTGGGCCTGATGAGGACTGGGCATGCCTTTGGGCATACATGATGCCAGGGTGACTTGGTAGAAACTCCAAAAGGCATGAGCATGTTGTGTTCAATGCTGGCCCTTAGGTTGCGAGTGCTAGTGCGACCACTGACACGAAGCAACTAGGGGTTATCCCAATAGTTTGACTCTTGCCATGAAAAGTGCAAGGGGCATTCACATCAGATCCGTTTTACGGTTTGGCAAGCGTTGAGTCCTGGATAAGGGTGGAGACAAGGTGAGACGTGGCCCGCGTCGGCACACCTTACTAACTCGTACTAGTTGGGGGTCCTTGGCTTTTGGGCTAGTGAAGGCTTGATGGTTCTGAGGATGAGTGTGGCCGCTATGCAGGGCATAAGTACTCGGGCTGTAGTGAGAGAGATAGAGTTAACTCATTTTGAGCTACGGCCTGGCATTCTTTTGACGCGTTTAGGCCACATGAATGTGAATCAGTGAAGGAACTTGTCCTTGGGAGGTTTAAGTCCACTCTTGACTCTTGCTTGTGGCTAAGTGGATGGCTAGGCTTTCCATAATGAGTAGTAGGCTGGTTGGGTCTTTGACCCAACACCGATGATGCCTAATTGGTCTCATGCCTTATTGAACGGAGGGAGTATTATCTATTTCCCTAGACCTTTTCCAATATAAACATTACTCCCTAAGGACCATATCATCATTAGAAGTCAGAAGAAGCTCTCCCCAAATTTTCTCACTAAATCTAACACCCTAGCCACAAAACTCTACCAAAATTCTGTAGAAATCACAAAAAACACGTTCTTTGATCCTCCAGCAAAGTCCTAATCACCAAACCACCAATCAATCCTCATAAAACATGAAGAACAATTACTAGATTGGAAGCAGTATGTTTTTCCTTGCAATCAGGAGGTGAGAGCAGCAATTGGCAGATTAGGAGGAACTATTTTTCCATGCGTGGCAGAGGTGAAGGCTGCTGTGCTAGGGCTAAAGCTGGCTTGGAATCTGGGTTTTATAAAGATCAAGTTATGTTATGACTCGCTGGAAGTGGATAATTTTTGCAGAAAGGTGAGTTCTTGTGGCTATTAGCAAAGAGTGTCCTCTTGGATACTAAAAGGTTAATGGGTTTTTTTTATTTTGGTTCTTGGACATATGTAAGCACAGACCAAAATGTGGAAGCTCATTTGTGGCACGTAAAGGTAGAATTGAGAAGCATGATGGGTGGTGGTAAGGGATGTCCAAGAAAGATATTTTGTATGTGTTAAGCTAACTTAATGAAATGTTTGGTTGATAAAAAAAAGCAAGTAGTCATTGCTCAACCAAAAGCCAACATGTAAACCATTGGAAGATTCTTAATGTGCATGAGCAATATCCCAGAGAGCTCGAAAAAGATTGGCAACCCCAACCCTTTCATCCTACAAGTTCTTTGTCAAAAATCGGTCTTGAAGTAAATTCTTTGATAATTTATTTTCTTTTGGTAAAATTTGGCCGAATTGAAAAATTTTCTTCATCAATCTCCGTGAAACTAGTAGGGAACGCACCTTCAAACTTTGATCCAAAAAATTCATTAGAATATCCTAAATTCACTATTCGAGGGAGGTCCACTGTCCGGGGTACCGGACGACCCATGGACAGTAGCGGGTCATGGACGTTGTTTAATTAAATTTTAGAGTTTTTCAAGGGTCACGGACGTTGTATCTAGGGTCCTAGACTTTAGAAATTTTTTTATTTTTGCTAATCTAATCCTTTTTTATTATTTACTAGTTTTAAGTGTGTGGCCATAAACACAGGCAACATTTACCCTTTCCCGACTCATAGAACCCTAGTTGAGCATAGGTAATTTTCGCTTTACTTTTCTTATAAAATATTGTAAAAAATACAAAAAATACATGAAGCCTTAGTTAGGTAAATTAGCTTCTGACTAAAGCGTTAATATAACTTAAGTAGAGGAAAAATATCTTCGAAGGGTAATGAAAGTAATTGAACCCAGAAAAAGCTATACACCATTCCCCCGAACCCAAAACTCTAACATTTCCTTGTTTCAATAGGCTAAAACTTGGTGGCGACACAATAATAGGTTCCACTAAGCTAATCCTAGTTTTAATAGTTATTGTTTTATAACCTAGTTTTTAAACTTAGGTTAAAAGTGGACCTAGAACCTAAACAGATCCTAGACGATATACCACATAGGATAAAGTTCAAAATTCCAGGCTCACAGAATGGTGACTCCACTGGGGATTTAGTTCTTAATTTTACCTTTTTTATTATTAAGATAAGGTGTCTATGTAGACACCAAAAATTTTCACCCGTTTTTTATATTAAATTGAAAATATGAAAAATAAACATGTTTTTAGAAATAAGAGGGTTGTTCCCGTTTTAATCAAAGGAATTTCCTTTTCCCAATCTTAAATCTCACATTCCTTATGAAAAGGAGCACAAGCCTTCTTTATGGTAACCTCTTTTTATCGTACTCTGTTATATACTCTTATTTTATTACTTTCGTTTTTTAGCCACTTCGGTTTTCGGTACCTCTCATTAGTTTATGTATTCGACTTTGATTCTTCACCTCAATTTCGATGCTTTGTAAACTCGTATGTTTTGCTTTTACTCATTATTTTATCATCTTTATTTACATTATTATTTCTATAATTTTACGTACCTCATACTACTAATTTCAGCTTATGTTTAGTACATCTCGCCACTTGTACATATTCAATTCGATTTCCATTTCACCACATTCACCGGCATTTTATCTTGCTATACTAGCGGCCATTTTATTATTTTATGTACTTATTATTATAGTATATAGTTTGCTTTATGCATTTAATTCTTGCCAAACCTTTTTTTCATTTGCAAATCCTTGTTAAAATGCTTTTATAACATTAATCTAGTTTGAATTAAAGCTCTATTATGTTTCCCTTTCACTCGTCTAATTGAATTCTAACTCAGCGTAACTGGTCAGCATCTCACTAGGTAACCCGTAGATCTCGGATTTAATTCCTGGCAGGAGCATGAATGGTGTTTTCTTTTTCGTTTAGCTCGTTTTGAGACTTAATTTCCATTTTCTATGCTGATATGGTAAATTCCGTCATGGTGTAGCCGGGTTAAGTATGACTAGAATTAGGAAACAACCCGAGTTTGAAACCTGAATAGAGCACAGCCGGGACACTTTTTGATCCCCGCCGACACCAATCCCTATTATTCTTCTATTTTGTCTGACTCTCTTGGTTTGAGATCAAGAAGTAAAACCCACAACATTCTCACCATTCATTTTCCGCGCCGGAAAATCAGTCTCACCCCACCCTCCTTTGGATTCGATTCAATGAGTATGTAAGTGAGCTTCAGTTCTGAAGAGAAAGCGTTTCTGTTTTCATCTACCCCTTAATTATGTGTTTCTCTGTTCAACTGTAACACCCCTACTTAATCGGCTCCTAATTGTCATCCAAACATCGCACTTAATAGATATTCACAGCGGTAATCTAACCATTAATCGAACTACTCGTGTTACTATTCTCACTCGCTCATACGAGTGATAACGCATTTACTCAAATATCCATAATACGAAACAATTTCTCACAGTGATAACAAGAGATATACTTAACTTTCCATTCCAGTATACCGTACAACCCTAGTGAGCATTCTAAGTATTCAAGTCCTATACATGTTTCTACGTCCGCATCGTAATACAACAGTACATATTTAAACAACTGTGACTAGCTACCCTGCGCATCCCGCTCTCTGTCGACACCAGAAGCTGCATACCTAAAAATGTTTGTTTGTGGTATGGAATCAGCCCCTGCTGAGTATGCTACTACATGACTATCATGCCCCCTCAGACCCCCAGTTAATTGGTCGAGAACATGCAGTTCATTTTCATGCATTCCGTTTTAATATAAAACTGTAAAGCAATAATAATATTGCAGTAAACTCAAATAACAAACAATCCCCCGGCTTCACATATCATACCAACAATAAACCAACTAAAATGTGTCACAACACATATATGAGTTCAAGGACTCTACTCAACCAAACACATAATAATTCACATTCGAGTACGACGTCTCAGCACAACCAAATACATAATAATTCATATACTAGTACGGCGACTCAACTCAACCAATCCACAATAATTCACATACGAGTACAGTGAATCAACTCAATAACACACCACATAAATCATGCTATTCACATATTATACAGCAGTGTATTATAAGGGTACTAAACAACAAGCGAGACAGTATGAGAGTTATAAATGTTCGGTTTATTCTCGTCTTGGCCTTAAGGCCCCAAATGATTCTTGCCAGTAATACGAGCTATCTAGCTGTTTGTATATTGTTTAGTCATATGCCTATGATGACGTCTCGTTAAAATGACGAGTCTTTATTCGTACACATATCTCATGGCGGGTCACCCACGGCAGTAGCCACTCCAGTGGTAGAGTCTCCGACCGACGGACCATCTGTAGTCCATTGGAATTTCCCTTGATACTTACAGATACTCAGATGCATCCTAGTATCGTTAGTTGATCACAATTCACACCAAGAGCCACATCCTCTTGCTTTACTCATCTATACCCTCGCATCGCATTACCATTTTCCTAACACGGCAGACTAAGGTCGTTAGTCCAATCTTGAGTATATCGACTCAGGATCCAGTGTTAGATACGAGAGCGGCGTTAAAAAGGCCAATGCTCCGTATATTAGTCTCAGATAATATATATATATATATATATCTTATTATCCTAATGTTACACGTTTTCTTACGTTCCTTATATTACACATATAAGATAGCATCATAGCCGCTAGTTTGTTTTATAAATATGTTCATATATATGAATAGTACTGTTATCACATGTAACACCCCGTCTCGATCCAATTGTGGTTACCACAAACTTATCACCATATATACAAATACTGCAGCGGATTCAAATACATTCCAGGACCTTGCCACGGTCTGACTAACAGAATATATCGAACATTAGTACTTACAAGCCTTAACCAAATACATATCATCCTTACAATCCCCTCACATCCTATACATCTTAGTAACTCAAAATGCCATACGAGTATACATGCACAACTCGTAGGTCACACTTAACCCCGTAATACATCTACCCCATCTTACTCTCATGACGGCCGTCTTCTGACGTTCACCTGCGTAGTAAAAACAACCCCCAAAGGGGGTCAGCAAAATTGCTGGTACGATCCTCTCATGGCCCCCAAGCTAACGTGGCTACGACGACTAATTATCGATAACATGGAGGTTGATTAGATGCACAACATAATAGAAAGTGCAATAAACAACAAGCCAAATATGAACAATCAAAGTTCAAACACTATGAACGACTTAAATGTGTTCCCTTAATTAATGAGTCAGTTATTTAACTCCTTAAATTATGTTTCCTCTTATTCTCAATCCAACCTTATCTTACCTCAATCTTAGTCCTTATCTTAGTCTTAGAAAACAAACCATTCTTTAAATAGAAATGGATGTAGCTTATCTCAGTCTTAGAATACAAACCATCCATTAAATAGAAATGGTTGCAGCTTATCTCAAACCTTATCTTAAACTTAGGATACAAACCACTCTTTAAATAGAAATGATTGTATCTTATCTCAATGTTTATTTTAGTCGGGTCAAAAGCAACCCTAGCCAATGAGCTATTAACTCCATTGGTTGAAAAAACAACTTATCTTAAAATTTAGAATTTAGGTGATCCTACCGCACCATCTTAATGCCTCCTACCTTGGACTGGATGTCCAATGTAGCTGAGCCGACAACCGACCCTAGGCAACAAGTCCGAAGACAAGTCCTTAAGCGGAAGTCGGATCTGCTTTAGATATCGACCCCCTTTTCCTTAGCATGCATGACCGGAGTCAGTCCCGGGTTCCTCACTCCCCCCAAGTAACAGTTAGTAGAAGTCTCAAGACAATGTTTGTTGGTTAAACCTCTTTCGGTTTTTATCAAACTAATATTAGGGAGTGTTCCTTAGTCTCACTCGATTCCTTACTAAACGTTAGTTAGTAGGTTCTCACGGTAAGTTGTGTTAGTTTTCAAATATCACACAACAATACAATAAACATAATGTTCCGCTTGCATGCTTTATCTTGTTTAGTGAGCACACAAAAACAAATAGCACACAAGCTGAGGGACACCTCGTTAGCAAGCAGGTCACAAGAAGACTGTACCGTTCACCGTTGGTCGTTTGGTTGCTTACTCTCCTCCGGAGTCCAAATTCTCAAACCCTAAAACATTGATTGAATTGGGTGGTTAATCACTTTTAATTAACCTTGCTTACTTAATCACTAATGATTTCCAACTAAGAACCACTAAGTCATTGTAGTTTAACCTTAACCACTTATGTACTTAACTCCTCATTTTAACTCACACATGTTAACACCTCCAATGGCCTTAAAACTCCACCAAACAACTCTTAACAACCTTGTAATAACATTACCCAACAAGCCCCCTCCATTTACCACCTTAAAAACACATTTCCTTTGTAAATTGGTCTGGTCCGGGACATGGTCCGGACCTAAGGTCCCGGACCAATGTCTGTCCTTAGTCTCGGCCTTATTTTAGCTATGGTCGGGACTTAGTACTTACCCAAGGTCCCGGACCAACCCCTGGGTACATTCTCGACCTGTTTTTAGTGCTGGTCCGGGACTTTATCCAAGGACTAAGTCCCGAACTACATCTTAAACTGTCAAATTTTACAGTTTTGAACCTCTTTCCACACTTGTTCTTTTGTCCAATCTTCTTCTAATCTTTCCCCACGTATTAACACATGTTCCAACACCTTTTAGCACGTAAAATCCCTAACTCATGGATCAACTCACCTCTAAATTCCATGATCATATTAAGTTCTTACTAAACCCTTAACACTTATAACTTAATTCCTTACATTTCCAACATGTAAACTTTGTCTAAAACTTCAACTAACCAAAGTGTTTCTTCACAACCATCTTAACTACTCCTCAAGCATCATCATGCACAACCCATTTGCTTCACTCACACTACTCAAAGCTATATAAATCTAGCACATGCTTACATCCTTACAAGTCATTATACCTTATTTTTCTTCAAACTTTGTACAGGTTTCCTAGCTTCCTTCACCATGGTTTTGGTGCCTTAATTTCACCATTGGATCCCCTAGTCCCTCTTAGAAATCTACATCTCCTTACTCAATTACCACCATTCTCATAATCATACCTCTTATACATTCATAGTCTTTTTCCTTGACAATTTACAACATTCTCTTACACTTTTCTCTTCCATCTCCAAGTCCACTCCTTACCATCAAGACTAAACCTCATTAATCCATCACTAGCATCTTCACCACTTATACAAGCTACCAAGATCTCTCATTGTTATATTCTCAAGTTCATACCTAAATCACCTTAAGCATAATACACATTTCATCCAGATTTTTGCTCAAGTCTTAGTATTCCTCTTACATGATTTTGGTGGGTTCAATATACCAACCAATCCTCTAATTCCTCCTAGACATCTCTAGGCCAAACTAAACCTTAAGAACTCCTTAATTAGCTCATTTCCACTCAAATTCCTTTTTAATGTCTCATAGTAAACCCTAGGTCATATTAACTCACAACCATCACTTAAACACTTGTTTTCTACTCAAATTTCGCCATACCTCCTCTAGTATTGTCATGACCAAATTCATTGTTTTCCTCATTCAACCATCTCACACACATCAAGTTCTTTCTCATCAAATTTTCTCACCCAAATCAACTCATTCACACCAAACTCAATATAATGCAATAATCTTAAATTGCATAGCATTAAGCATCTTAAATAACATGGCTCTTAGGCCCTTAAATGACATGGCTCTTAGGCCCTTAAATGACATGAATTTAAACAATGAATTTCCCACATATAAAAGCTTTCAACCTGCAAATACACCCATCAATCTCATAGTAGTTATAATGCTCTTAAAATCCATCTTAAACTTATCTTACTTACTCATTCTCATTGGCTCCTTAGTCACAAGTTCACAACCTGGTTTAAATTCCTTTTTCCTAGGTTATATAACTCATTACTTAATGTAAGCTTTAAGCTACATTAGTGCTTATCTAAAACTCATTCTTAAAACTTAAACCACCATTAGGTAAGCAATTTACCTTGTTTTTCTCAAGTTTCTCTTAACTTTCTCCTTAGGCTTCTTCCCTTGGGAATCTCGGCCACCATTTTAATTTCCCTTGCCAATGTTCTAATCAATATACATTGACTCTCATGAGTGCTAAATAATACACTAACCTAAAGGAGTAAACCATAGGTTAAAAATGTGTTCTAAGGTATTGAAATGAATGTTTTACCTTGGAGTCTTAAGGTAGGCTTGGATATGAATCAAGAAGGACCTCCTCTAGAACTTGGAGAATATAAAACAAGCTAGAACAAGGCATAAAAATGAAGCCCCATGAGTGTAATTTTCGGACATGTGAAGAAGTGATGGAAACTTGATTTTTCTTACATATTTTTTACCTTAAGAGAATGGATAGAATAATGGACTCTTCAAACTTGATTTTCCTCCATCAATGGAGTTTTCTCTTGGCACCGAAATGGAGCATTTCCAATTTTGAAAAGATAGAAAGCTAGAGCTTGAGCTAACTAAGAATAATATGTGTTTAGTTTTTGATTTGGAGCTAAAATGAGCAAGTTATGGACATTTGAAGATGGAGCTAACATGGAGGCTGCTCTTTACGTGAAGGAAGAAGAGAGAGAGCAGTAGAAACTGGCGGGAAGAAGAAGAATGAAGAAAGGAGGAGAGAGGTAAGGTAAAAGCATGATTTTTGTTTAAAAAGGTGAATAGTACTATTACCTTATCTCTTCCTTTACTTTAGTTATTTGATCATGTGGTGACTCATCCCCCTTAGAAAACCAGCCACCCCCTTTATAACCAAGATATTTATGGTCTTGGTTGACCAACTAATTGACTTATGTTGACTAAAACTTAAACTAGTCACTATTTGGCACTATTCACAAATTAGTGCACATATTTGTGATATTTTTGGTTTCCCATTGATTTAGACTTCCTAATGTGATACTAATTATCAGACATGTTGATTAAGATGTAATCATAGGCATTTAGCCACTCAAAACCCATTTCTAAGACAATTTCTCAAAAAGGTGCTTTAAGGAGTCTTAAAGCACATTTTGTGCTTAAGCTTGTTTTTGAGCTTGGTTTTCTTTGGAAATTGATTTAACATGTCCATTAGCATGTTAATAAAGTCTTATAATGGTATTTGGGTGCTAATCAAAGTCACTCCAAGCTTAGAGCACATTTTTGCTTTAATTGCCCTTGAGGTGTTTTCTTGTGTTTTCCTTGGTTTAAATTGTCTACCAATCATTCTAAGGCATATTTTAGCCTTACTACATCATAAATTGATGTTTACTTATCATACTTTGGTTTGGGGTATTTTAATCTACCCCCCTTAAAAGAATTTTGTCCCCAAAGTTCTCATGCATCTTATCTTATTAGAATACATGTCTTACATCATTCCATAGATCATATAGATCACACCTGTACATTCTTAAACTTAATGACCCATTAGGTCTATCATATTCTTATACTCGAATATCACACAACATGCTTAAGCATGTATAGCATTCAAAATTCCCTTTGTTCCTTTTGATGATTAAAACATTCACATAATTTTCATCGTATTCTCCCATGTCACCGATCAGTAGACAATGGCTCGTTCGTCCTCGTCACCATGGGCCAGAATACAAAACAACTCTATTCTCCCCATGTCACCGGTCCGAAGACAAAGGCTCATGCGTCCTCGACTTCATGGGCGAGACTTAGTAAAAAGGAAATCCTTTTTACGAGGTCAAGTGAGGGATAGTTCCCTCTATTTGAAAATTCAATCAACTCCCATTTCGTTTTATCCTAAAGCCTCTATCCATAGCGTGATTTAATTGTGACCACTGGCAGGGAGTTACAGGAATCATCCAACCCTGATGTGATAAGCATCAGTGTAGAACTATCCTTCCACCCCAATTTGTGTTTGGTTAACCTTGATCCCTAGAAAATCAAGTTCCACCTCCCACGTCATTTTCAAACATCCAAATAATTCACTCATGTCTTATTTTCTATCTTTTTAGTCTTTCTAATCGTAATCAATACATCTCCAAGGTGTGGACTCAGTCCATTAATCATTCCCAGTTCATCTCTTAGTAATTACCTCAAGGCTCTTATTCTTACTAAGTTATATATCAGTCTCATATCAATTCTCACCATCTTATATCTCATAGCATTACTATCTTCTTCCTCATACTCATATCAAATAATATTTCATATATTCCTTAAGTCTCCTTAATCCTCTTCCTTAATTCTCTTAACTTGTACTCACACCGGAGTTAACAAGATAGGTACTTAATATGTATGGTATTCACATCTTCTGTGCGCAATAACCATAATTTATCTCAAAATGTTTATGTAAAACATATTCTCAAATTCTTTTGTGCTATGCACACCGTAGTTTATGTACTCAGTACATAAACATACGCTAAGCGGTTTTCACTCTACCCCCCTTAAAATGGATTACGCCCACGTAATCAATATTATATCATCCTTGAACATAGGTTCAAGATGTCTAATTCTTACCAAGCCTTCTGGCTTCCATGTTATCTATCTCACTTATGATTCGATCAGAGGGTTTTGACCATATTACTGGGTTAGTCTCTGTATCGAGGATTCTTAACGGTAATTATACCATTTTCTTAAATTAGTTTGGTCTTATCTCAAAGGTTCTAAGGCAATCAGTTGATAAGTCTTATATTTGTTCCATTAGAAGATGTGTGGTATATCATTCCCATTTCCGGTTCATCAGGTATGTGAAACCTCTTTAAGTTACCGGTCCGCTAGCTTCCGCTGCGCGACTCTGATAGTCTTAGGCTTAACTGCCTTTCTTATCCTTCATAGTATTGTATATCCTCATCCTGCATGCTTATGATTTAGTACTACAGATCTCTTAATGGAAACGTGTTATCTTTATATATACACGGCCTTGATGAGTTGTAGCTTGTCTATCCAGTCCCTCTGGAGATCTAATGTTCATATTCTTAGCGTTCTCTTAAGTGTCTAAATCGTTTTTCAACTGACCTTTGGTCGAGGATGATTATTAATCTGAGACTACGGTTTAGTGCTTATGAGCGTACAGTTTATCCTTAACTCTTAAGACAGTCCAATGTCTGTATTTAACAATCCGTGCTTCGCACTTCATAGTTCTTAATTATTAGTTCTCTGATTCATTTGTGTTGTTTGGTTCAAACGAATTTTCTCCGAATGTTTGTGGAGTAGCTACTCTTGTCTGATCTTGCGTCGTTGTCCGTGGTACGGAGTCGACTACTTTCCGTGTTCCTTACACCACTCGTCCACATGCATGGGGTACCTTACTGGTACATTACTACTTACCCGACTAACTCATAAATGAGCGTGTCAGGCCTGCAAGCCCCTGTGGGGTGCAGTCGTCCCACATCTCATCTTAGTAAACTCGTAGTGTCCGTCACACGTTTAACTATTGCTAATCATGAAGTATTCTGTTGTCGATCTCCTCTTTCATCGTTCCATAATAACACTTATTGTTCTTCTTGAATTTAATCAAGGGAAATCCATTTACTGCGTTCTTGGTTATGGTATGCTCTAGCTCCTTTATGTTTTGCGTACTGATTCGGTCTCTTAGTAACTGAGATTTCTTTCCATAGAGCCTCTTATCTTGTTTCTCATATTTGCTCTACTAGGAATGCACTTCCAGTTCCTTAAGGAATGGGTAGTGTGCTTCCTGTGAAATCTTACCTAACCAGGTCCAGACTACTGGCATCAATGCACAGTTCGTCTACCATCTTATTCCCTTACTTATATCGGTCTTAGTTCATAAATCTAATTGCCTCAGTGTCAATATTTGACGGCTCATACATAATGGTCGCTTTACCGCGCACCATGACTTAATCCACTTATAAAGGTATTGTCCTTATGACCTCTACTACCGTGGTAGTTGGCCTTTACCATGTTGCCCTGTAACACCCAATCCAAAGCCATTCGTGGTTATCGCAAAACTGAACACTTAATCGAATACGTCGCAGCGGAAATAAATAACACCTGGACCTTGCCACGGTCTGATCGTTAGAATATACCGGCCTTAACATTTACAATACTTATCCAAAATACTTATCCAACTCAAAACATTACCATCCACAATACCACAACCAACCGAGTACAAATATCTTACACATGATCACAACCTTACTTCAGTTTAAATATAAACAGTCGGGTGCACAGGCGCAACCCGAACTCAAAATAAACATCCCACCCTAAGTCTAACCGCTCCTACTCTCGTAGTGCGTCCTCATGGGTCTCTTACCTGCAAGTGTAAAAATAGCCCCCAAGGGGGTCAGCACGAATGCTGGTACACCCTCTCATGGCCCCCAAGCTAACGGGGCTACGACGACTAATTGTCGATAGCATTGAAATTGATTACATACACAAGCATAATATGAAGTGCAATAACAATAACCACAGATGAACATATATAGCTCACAAACAATGAATGACTCAAGCGTTCCCTTATCAAGTGGGTTAGTAACCCCTTCCTTAGTCCTTATTTCCTGAATCTCAGTTCCTTACCTTAATCTCAATCTTAATCTCAACTTATTCTCAGTTTACAAACCGTTCCTGGAAGGGATTGGTTGTAGCTTAATTCGAACCTGGGATTTAGGTGATCCCACCGCACCATCTTAATGTCACCTACTCTGGACGGGAGTCCAGCGTAGCTGAGCCGGCAACCGGCCCTAGGCTACAAGTCCGAAGACAAGTCCTTAAGCGGAGGGCGGATCTGATTCAGATACCGTCCCCCTTTTTCCTTAGCATGCATGACCGGAGATCGGTCCCGGGTTTCCTCACTCAAGTTCCAGTTAGTAGACATCTTGATCACCATGTGCTAGCTAAGCCCTAACGGGCATTAACCAACCACCATCAAACTTAACTCTTATTCTTAACTCAGTAAGTACTAAACTTGGTTAGTAACAATCTCAAGTCTCGCGGGTTAGTGTAAATATAACACAATCACAACGAGAACAATATAACCGGTTGCATGCTTTATCTTGTTTTAGTCATAGCAATTAAACAGATAGCACACAAGCCGAGGGACACCTCGTTAGCAAGCAGGTCACAAGAAGGATTGTACCGTTCACCGTCGATCGTTGTTTGTTTAACCTTCTTCGGGGTTCCAATTCACAAACCTAAAACATTGATTCATTCTTAGGCCATTAGTTAGTTGCACCTTACTTAACTCACTTAATTCCTAAAGATCCCCTTTGAATACCTTCTTAAGTCCTTACCACTTAACCTTACAAACTTAACTTTAAACATTTAAGGTTCTTACTCATCTTAACTTAATCCCTTAAGTTCTTAGGGTCCTAATCATTACCACCCTTCCAAAGGTATACCTTATTAACTATTATCATCCTTAGAATTCAAAATTTCTTTTTTTTTAAGTGTTAAGGGTCGACCGACCCACCGACCAACCCAACCCCTGGGTCGGTCCATTACAGAAACTCTTCCGTCTTTTGAAACCCATCCGACCGACCCAGAGCTAGACCGACCGACCCAAACCCTCTAGGTCGGTCCATTGTAGAACCCATTTTCCTACATTAAATCTTTGCCCGACCGACCCAAAGCTAAGCCGACCGACCCAAACCCTCTGGGTCGGTCCAGTCCAGAGACATTCCGGCTGGCTCAACATGGCCCGACCGACCCAAAACTGGGTCGGACCCTGGGTCGGTCCACTACAGATTTTCCTCTTAAATTGCTCTTTCAATTCCAAGCTCTTCCACAAGTGTCCTAATAGGTCCAACACCATCTTGGCACCTTAAACCCACCTTATAACCTCCACCAAACTCATTAAAACAACTTCCAAAGATCTTCTCAAACATTTACTCAATTCTTACAAAGCTCCCAACACTTAGCACTTATTTTCTTACATTTCTCACATGCATTCCTCCAAGAATTTCAATTAACCAAATGCTCCCTCCTTAAGAACTTGACCACACCATGTACACCACTTCCCAGCCTTATTGCATTTACCAAACCTTCCTTAGATTATACTCTAGTTCTCACCTAACCATTTCAAAGTTTCACCCTCACTTACATCTAACTTACCCAAGTTTTCTAGCTTTTATCAACATTTACCTAAGTCCTAAATACCCAAGTACACTCTTTTGTTTCCTAAATCCTTCACAGTGATGCCTAAGTCATTACAAGTCATTTAAACACCCTAATCTCACCCTCTTTCATCAAGACAACCTCTAGAACTTCCTAGTACTTCCTTAGTCATGAAATCTCTTTAGAATATCTTAAACACTTAGGTTCTCCTCTAAATTTTGCCATGGGTTCTTTAGTATATAGTTACATCCAAACACTTGGTTTTTCTCCATCAAACAACCAATATCACTCAATTTCTCATCATAACTCCTTAACACACAATTTACACCAAAACCACACCACATCATCATATAGTGCTTAAACTTAAAATGCTTGGAACTTAGGCCCTTAAATGACAATAATCTTAACCACTGAATTTCCACATATATTGCCTTCAACCTGCGAATACACACAACAAAGCTCTCATTGAAATAAAATGCTTCTTGTAATTCACCTTGATGTTCTTAAACTATCTCGTTTTCCTCATTTGCTCCTTAGTCACAAGTTCACAAATATGCTCATTGTTTCTCCTAGGTTTTATATAACCCTTTTCTAATGTAAACTCTACACTAAACTCATCACATATCTAAATCCCATTCCCTTAAACAATAAAACACCTTAAGGTAAGTAATTTACCTTGCTCTTTTACAAGCTTAAAAAGCTTTCTTCCTTAGGTTTTTCTTTGTTCAATCTCGGTCACCAATGTGTATCTCCTTGCCAATGTTCTAACCAATATCCAATGACTCCAATGAGTACTAGATAACACATTAACCCTAAGGAACAAACCCTAGGTTAAAAATATGCTTTAAGGTATTAAGGTGATTTTTACCTTGGTTTCTCAAGACAAGCTTGGATATGAAGCAAGAAGGACCTCCTCAATCCTTTGAAGAGTAGAAAACAAGCTAGAACAAGGCATAAACATGGAGTCCCATGAGTGTAAATTTTCGGACAAGGAAGAAAATGATGGAAACCTAGATTTTCTTACACTTTCTTTACCTTAAGAGAATGGAGAAGCCAATGGAGTCTCCAAACTTGAATTTCCTCCTCTAATGGTGGTTTGACTTGGCACCAAAATGAAGCTCTTGAAGTTTTGAAAAGATAGAAAGAGAGAGCTTGAGCTAACTAAGAAGAATATGTAATTTGTTTTTGTTTTGGAGCTAAAATGAGTGAGTTGTGTGCAAGGCTAGATGGAGCTAGCATGGAGTTGCTCTTCACGTTAATGGAGAAGGGAGAGAGAGCAAGAAATCGTGAGAAACAAAGGAGAATGAAGAAGTGAGGAGAGAGAACTAATAAAGTGTGATATTTATGTAAAAGGTGAATAGTGCTTTTGCTTTACAAAACTTTATTTGCCTAATGAGTCATGAAGGTGGTGACTCACCTTATAAGAAACCGGCCCCCATTAGTAACAAGGGGTACTTAAGTCATTGTTGACCAAATATCTCACTTATATTGACTTATGTTATAAACTAGCTTAAATAATTTACTATTCACAAAACAAGGCACATTGTTGTGAAATTTTTGATTTCCCATTGATATAGACTTCCAAATGTGATACTATATAGTACACATGTTAATTAAAGAGTAATGATGGACATTTAGCAATTCAAAACTCATTTACAAGACAATTTTTCAAAAACGTGCTTTAAGACTCCTTAAAGCACATTTTGTGTTTTAACTTGTTTTCAAGCTTGGTTTTCTTTGGTAATTGATTTAAAATGACCATTAGGATATTACTAAGGTCTTAGAACAACATTTGGGTACTCTCCCAAGTCTCTCCAAGCTTAGAGCACGTTTTGCTTAAACTGCTCTTTTGTGTTTCCTTATATTTTCTTTGATTAGAAATGTTTCTTAATGTTTCTAAGGCATTATTTAGCCTCCTTATATCTTAGTTTATCATTTAAACACCATATCTAAGTTTGGGGTATTTCAATCTACCCCCCTTAAAAGAACTTTGTCCTCAAAGTTCACATATGTGCTTAATCATTCACGGTACTCAATTCCCTTAATCTTAACACCACATCCTATATTCACATTCACACATCTCAAGACTCACAGGTCAATCTCAAATACAATACATAAGTATTATACATAACTCAACTTACACCGAAGTGTAGCAACTTACACAAATTCACATCTTAAACCACCAAACAAACGACAAACATGATCGTTTCCTAACTCAAAAGCGAGGAAGCTCTACCCCCCTTAAAAAGGGGTACGCCCCGTACCCTATACAGACGATCTAGTCAGTAAACAAAGAAGGGTACTTTGCCCTCATCTTATCCTCTAACTCCCACGTGGCCTCTTCGACATCCTGGTTAGACCAAAGAACATTCACCAGTCGCACTGACTTGTGGCGAGTGTCCCTAGTCTTAGTGTCCAAGATTCTCTGAGGAGTCTCCACGGATCTCATATTCGGTTCTAAAGTCAACCTCTCAGGTTCTAACACATGGGAGGGGTGGTGCATGTATTTCTTTAGCTGTGAAACATGAAAAACATCATGCACTTTACCCAGCTCAGCAGGTAAATTTAACCTGTAAGCAACCGGGCCCACCCGCTCCGTAATCTCATAAGGACCAACAAATTTCGGGCTTAATTTACCCTTCTGCCCAAACCTGAATACACCCTTCATCAGTGAAACACGTAGAAATACCTGGTCGCCCACTGCGAACTCCAGGTCCCGTCGTCGAACATCAGCATACGACTTCTGCCTATCTTGAGCAGCTTTCATGTTCTCCCTGATTTGCTGAACTTCAGCCTTAACTTGTTCTAAGTATTCTGGTCCTATAATGACCGTCTCACTCGACTCATCCCAGCAAAGCGGTGTACGACATGGTCTACCGCACAACGCTTGAAAAGGTGCCATCTTGATCGAAGCGTGATAGCTGTTGATGTATGAAAACTCGATCAGATGCAATATGTCAATCCAACTGCCCTGGAAGTCTAAGGCACATGCTCTCAGCATGTCCTCGAGTGTCTGAATAGTACGCTCAGTCTGACCATCTGTCTGAGGATGGAACGCGGTACTCAGCTTGAGTTCTGTACCCAACGCTTCTCTGGTAGCTCTCCAATACCTCGAAAGGAATCTGGTATCTCTATCTGACACTATGGTCTTTGGTATCCCGTGATGTCTCATGATTTCTTTCTCAAATAACTCAGCTAATTTGGTCACCTTCCAAGTATCCTTCATCGGTATGAATCGGGCTACTTTGGTAAGGCGATCCACCGCCACCCATATCATGTTGAGACCTCCCCTAGCAGGTGGAAGCCCAACTACGAAGTCCATGGAGATATCATGGAACTTCCACTCCGGAACTGGCATCGACTGTACCATTCCGCCCGTCGTCGGTGCTCGAATTTACCCTTCTGGCATGTGAGACACCTCAAGACGAACTCGGTAACATCTGTCTTCATCCCCGACCACCAGAAGTATCTCTCATGTCTTTATACATTTTAGAGGCTCCCGGATGGATGGAAACTGAAGAACAGTGTGATTCTCTAAGTATACGGTCTTTCAGATCCGTGTTGCCCCGTGGTATGCATAACCGGCCCTTAAGTCTGATCAGATCATCATCATGAAGTCTGAAGTCGTATTTCTGACTCTCAAAGGTACCATCTGTCAGCTTCTGTCTGACCTCTCTCATGTACTCATCTGTCCTCTGAGCCTCTCGCACCTCATCAACCAAGCTGGAGAAAGAAACTAGCGAATGGAGTGAGTGTGCTCGACGGCTCAGGGCTGCTACAACATTGGCCTTCCCCTCTTTGTATTGGAGGTCAATGTCATAGTCTTTCAGAAACTCTAACCATCTCCTCTGTCGAAGATTTAACTCCTTCTGAGTGAATATGTATCAAACTCTTGTGATCGGTGTAGATCGTGACACTAACCCCATATAAGTAGTGGCGCCATATCTTCAAAGCGAAGACTACAGCTCCCAGCTCTAAATCATGTGTGGGGTAGTTCTCCTCATGTTTCTTCAACTGGCGTGAGGCATATGCCACCACCTTGCCATGTTGCATGAGCACGCAACCCAGCCCTCTGCCGGATGCATCACAATAAACCTCAAAGCCCTCTGTACCGTCTGGAATGGTCAGAACCGGTGCAGTGGTCAGTGAGTCCTTCAAGCGCTGAAATGATCTCTCACAGTCAACTGTCCACAAGAACGGTGCATCCTTCTCATCAGACTGGTCATCGGTTCGCGACCTTGCTGAAATCTCTAACAAACCTCCTGTAGTAACCTGCCAGACCGAGAAAGCTCCGGATATCGGTAACAGTCTTCGGCCTTGGCCAAGTACGTACGGCATCAATCTTTGCTGGATCCACTGCGATCCCAGCATCTGAGATGACATGACCTAGGAAAGAGACCTGGTCAAGCCAAAACTCACACTTGGAGAACTTAGCATATAGCTGGTTCTCCCTCAATATTTCCAATACCCTCCTCAGATGTTCCTCATGCTCAACCTTAGACTTCGAATATATCAAAATGTCGTCAATAAAAACCACAACCGACTTGTCCAGATGCTCCCGGAACAAGCGGTTCATCAGATCCATAAATTCGCGGTGCGTTCGACAAACCGAACGGCATCACTGTAATCATAGTGGCCGTATCGTGTCCGGAATGCCGTCTTCTCAATGTCTCCCTCCTTAATGGCTATCTGATGATACCCCGATCTGAGATCAATCTTGAAAACACAGATGCTCCCTTCAACTGATCGAACAGATCGTCAATGCGGGGTAGTGGGTACTTATTCTTCACTGTCACTGCATTCAGCTCTCTGTAGTCGATGCAGAGGCGGAGACTACCATCCTTCTTCTTCACGAAGAGGACTGGCTCCCCATGGTGACACACTTGGTCTAATGAATCCCTTATCCAACAAATCTTTCAATTGTTCTTTTAACTCAGTCATTTCTGCCGGAGCCATACGGTATGGTGCCTTGGCTATCGGTCCGGTACCAGGTAGCAGCTCGATGGTGAACTCTACCTCCGAGTGGGTGGCATGCCGGGCAGTTCCCGTGGAAATAAGTCGGGGAACTCCGACACTACCGGTAAGTCGGGTCGAACTCAGGGTCTCTCTCTATGTCCTGTACATAGCAGAGGTACACTTCTTCCTTTCTCCTCAATTCTTTATACATTGCCATGGCGGTGATGATCTTAGTCGAAGGCTCTCTGGGCCTCTGGCGGTATGATATTGTTACCCCAGACGGACTCCTGAGCAGCAATCTATGCTCGGCAGAGGATACGTCCCTTGTGCCGCTCCAACCAGTTCATCCCGAAATAACATCAAATCCTAGCTTACTGAACTCAATGAAACTGACTGGAAAGTCTTCTCCCTTAATTCTGACAGT
This sequence comes from Limonium bicolor, assembly GCA_023374045.1. Classification (NCBI taxonomy): domain Eukaryota; kingdom Viridiplantae; phylum Streptophyta; class Magnoliopsida; order Caryophyllales; family Plumbaginaceae; genus Limonium; species Limonium bicolor. Next base: position 91,257,622 of record CM041783.1, on the reverse strand, counting down.
GGCTCCTCGGTAGTAACGAGTGCAACGAACCTTCTCCTTAGACGGGAGCGTAACCGTGAAGTCGGGTAGCTCATCAGCGTCTAGCCCCAACCTGCTCGCGAATGATGCCGAGACAAAGGTATGCGAGGCCCCTGAGTCGAAGAGAACTGATGCCTCAATCCCATTAATCGGAAAGGTGCCGGTGAGGATAGTACCGCTGGCGTCGGCCTGTGCCTCTGTAAGTATGCTTGCACCTTCCGTACCGAGTCCATAACCTAATTGTTTCACAAGCTTCATGAGTATTGATGGTATAACAAGAGTCGTAACAATTTATATGAACAACACTGTTATTTTATTCATGACCATCCTGTTTACAACATGTGCTTCATCTTACATCTCATTCATCTCATTCCTCATCTCATTCTAACATTACATGGCTAATATTGTCTAAAGGTTAGGTTTAATCTTCCTGGTCTCATATGCGTCGCATTGATTACTGCTGACGGTGCTGTATTCAGCTTGATTCTCTTAATCCCATGGTATAACATCCTTGATTCTCCTCCCAAAATTAACACATCACCTGACTTAAGTACCAACTTATCTGCACGGTCCGCACGCTTCTGCTCGCCGTATAAAAACTCTGCATCATCCCCAATGGACCAAGACACTACGGGTATCCCTCTTTCGAGAGACTCCGTTGTCTCGTCCTTATCCTGGTGTAGTCCCAGTCTCCCATCCTTCTCGTAGAAGTTTACAATGCAAATGTCTGCCTGGATGTCTGGAATCGGTTCAGCTTCCAACTGCTGAGCGATTTCCACGACTTGTGTAATAACTGGATGGAACTCTTCGGGTATTCCCGGTGGTGAGACTCCATCTTGCACCCTCATGGTTTGGTAGTTCTTGGCATACGGATTCCAATCCTTGCCCAAGCTCATCATCTTTAATTTCATCCTTGCTCCCCCTGGGTACTCCGGTGTGTAAAAACCTCCCGGTCCCATTCCTAGTTGATTGCATCTTCTGATGATGGCTATTTGTGCTTCGGGTGTCAGGTATCCCCTTAATAAAATCATACCTGGGCGGATAACCTGACATTGTTCGGTTGGAAAGTCTACGGTTTCGATGTCGGTGTGCTCCGGGTTAGGTGTAGATGGTATTGGGTAGCAGATGTTGAATCTTCCTAAGGTGGTAGTAGGTTATATCTTACTTAAGTTCTAATCTCATCTTATTCTTACTTAACTCATTTATTCACCAAGCATGCATGATAATGCGGTAAGCAGGTAGTTTTTTCTTATTACTAAATGGTTATAATGGTACCTGGCCTCGATGAGGGTTCAGGCTCATCGTCCCGGTCCACCATGTGTAAAGTGGGTCCCGACTTCTGGGTCACCCTGGGTTCTTGTCCGCCGGCTGCTGCACCTTCCTCTGACCGTCAGATCCAGCTCCCTGATCGGTCTTGCCCTTGCCCCTGGTATCGGGCCTATAGGCTCTGCTAGCAGGGTTCCGGTAACACTCATATGCCCGGTGTCCATAAACTCCATAAAAGTTGCACTCCACCTTATTCCCTTTACAATCGAGCCCGGGGTGGTCCTTATGACACCACCTACAAATGAAGCGTCGCTGGTAGCCACCACCGGCTCCCTTCTCAGTCTCAGATCCTGATGATTCATAATGTCAATTCTCATATCTCAAACGGTTACTAATTTGTTTCTTAACTCATTCAATATCAATTCCTTACCCTTTGGCGCCTTAGAGCGCAGGGGTGTAGCTGCATAAGCATACGTCATCTTCAATGGCTCTTCCGGAGCCTTCTCCTTTTCCTCCTTCCCCTTTGGGTTCTGATTTTTCTGGGCCTGAGGCTGGTACTTTTGTTTCTTGTACCCTCCTTGCCCTTAACTTTCTGAGCTCTTACCAGCACTCTTCCTCTTAGCATTCTCCTCGTCCCTCAGCTGGACGGTTATCTCAACCTAAGCAGCGGCATGATAGCACTCCTGCTTTTCCATAGTATTAGTCACTCTTATTTCTCATAATCTAAATCTTACTCATTACTTACTCAAATCTCAATCATTCTTATTACCTGCAAGGTAGTGTAACTCGTCGGCCCCATGCCGTAGCGGAGTCGATGGCTAAGCCCGCCATAGAAGCGGTCCACCAGGATCTGGTCAGAATATCCAAGACCTGGCAGAAGACGGAGCAAGGCAGTGAACTCTGAGTAATACTCGTCCACTGTCATCTTGTCCGTCTGCTTAAGCGCATCCAACTGCAAGCGCTTCTTCGTCTGGACATGGGGGGTAGTACTTTGCTCGTAGCAAGGCGGTGTACTGCTCCCAGCCGAACTCTGGATTGGCCACATGCTCGGCCCTCACCAGCTTCCACCAATCGCCTGCCGCCCCCTTCAGATAGAAAGCAGCTAGACGCACCTTGATCCCAGCAGGGACATCAAGGGTCTCGAAGGCGGTCTCCAGCTCGGAGATGTACGCCTCAAGCTTGGCGGGATCGGTCTCCCCCTTAAAGTGCGCGGGTCGAAGATCTGCAAGACTCTTCACCCAGTTTGGTTCCCTAGGTTGTGGCGGTGGAGGTGGTGCACCCACACCAGGCTGGTAGCCCATATGCCCTAATGCGGCAGCTACGATCTCTGCGATCGTCTGCCCTCCAGGTATTCCTGAAGTATCCTCACCCTGGCCGCGACCTCGGCTTCCCCTAGGACGTCCTGCCATCTGAACAAGCATAACTCACATTAGATTCGTATTCACCACTGTTTCGGTTAACGAATTTATAACGTCCGTAGACGGTAAAGACGATCCACACTTATTAGTGGTCATCTGACTCTACTCACTCTAACTTCTCACACCCTTAACCCATCACTTATTCCTTAACTTATATCCTAACTCGGTGGTTACTCATGTCCGGTATTTCTTGATCAGAGCGTAACTACGCTCTGATACCACTTTTTGTAACACCCCATCCAAAGCCATTCGTGGTTATCGCAAAACTGAACACTTAATCGAATACGTCGCAGCGGAAATAAATAACACCTGGACCTTGCCACGGTCTGATCGTTAGAATATACCGGCCTTAACATTTACAATACTTATCCAAAATACTTATCCAACTCAAAACATTACCATCCACAATACCACAACCAACCGAGTACAAATATCTTACAAGTGATCACAACCTTACTTCAGTTTAAATATAAACAGTCGGGTGCACAGGCGCAACCCGAACTCAAAATAAACATCCCACCCTAAGTCTAACCGCTCCTACTCTCGTAGTGCGTCCTCATGGGTCTCTTACCTGCAAGTGTAAAAATAGCCCCCGAGGGGGTCAGCACGAATGCTGGTACACCCTCTCATGGCCCCCAAGCTAACGGGGCTACGACGACTAATTGTCGATAGCATGGAAATTGATTACATACACAAGCATAATATGAAGTGCAATAACAATAACCACAGATGAACATATATAGCTCACAAACAATGAATGACTCAAGCGTTCCCTTATCAAGTGGGTTAGTAACCCCTTCCATAGTCCTTATTTCCTTAATCTCAGTTCCTTACCTTAATCTCAATCTTAATCTCAACTTATTCTTAGTTTACAAACTGTTCCTGGAAGGGATTGGTTGTAGCTTAATTCGAACCTGGGATTTAGGTGATCCCACCGCACCATCTTAATGCCACCTACTCTGGACGGGAGTCCAGCGTATCTGAGCCGGCAACCGGCCCTAGGCTACAAGTCCGAAGACAAGTCCTTAAGCGGAGGGCGGATCTGATTCAGATACCGTCCCCCTTTTTCCTTAGCATGCATGACCGGAGATCAGTCCCGGGTTTCCTCACTCAAGTTCCAGTTAGTAGACATCTTGATCACCATGTGCTAGCTAAGCCCTAACGGGCATTAACCAACCACCATCAAACTTAACTCTTATTCTTAACTGATCTCTTATTCTTAACTGAGTAAGTACTAAACTTGGTTAGTAACAATCTCAAGTCTCGCGGGTTAGTGTAAATATAACACAATCACAACGAGAACAATATAACCGGTTGCATGCTTTATCTTGTTTTAGTCATAGCAATTAAACAGATAGCACACAAGCCGAGGGACACCTCGTTAGCAAGCAGGTCACAAGAAGGATTGTACCGTTCACCGTCGATCGTTGTTTGTTTAACCTTCTTCGGGGTCCCAATTCACAAACCTAAAACATTGATTCATTTTTAGGCCATTAGTTAGTTGCACCTTACTTAACTCACTTAATTCCTAAAGATCCCCTTTGAATACCTTCTTAAGTCCTTACCACTTAACCTTACAAACTTAACTTTAAACATTTAAGGTTCTTACTCATCTTAACTTAATCCCTTAAGTTCTTAGGGTCCTAATCATTACCACCCTTCCAAAGGTATACCTTATTAACTATTATCATCCTTAGAATTCAAAATTTCTTTTTTTTTAAGTGTTAAGGGTCGACCGACCCACCGACCGACCCAACCCCTGGGTCGGTCCATACAGAAACTCTTCCGTCTTTTGAAACCCATCCGACTGACCCAGAGCTAGACCGACCGACCCAAACCCTCTGGGTCGGTCCATTGCAGAACCCATTTTCCTACATTAAATCTTTGCCCGACCGACCCAAAGCTAAGCCGACCGACCCAAACCCTCTGGGTCGGTCCAGTCCAGAGACATTCCGGCTGGCTCAACATGGCCCGACCGACCCAAAACTGGGTCGGACCCTGGGTCGGTCCACTATAGATTTTCCTCTTAAATTGCTCTTTCAATTCCAAGCTCTTCCACAAGTGTCCTAATAGGTCCAACACCATCTTGGCACCTTAAACCCACCTTATAACCTCCACCAAACTCATTAAAACAACTTCCAAAGATCTTCTCAAACATTTACTCAATTCTTACAAAGCTCCCAACACTTAGCACTTATTTCTTACATTTCTCACATGCATTCCTCCAAGAATTTCAATTAACCAAATGCTCCCTCCTTAAGAACTTGACCACACCATGTACACCACTTCCCAGCCTTATTGCATTTACCAAACCTTCCTTAGATTCTATACTCTAGTTCTCACCTAACCATTTCAAAGTTTCACCCTCACTTACATCTAACTTACCCAAGTTTTCTAGCTTCTTTTATCAACATTTACCTAAGTCCTAAATACCCAAGTACACTCTTTTGTTTCCTAAATCCTTCACAGTGATGCCTAAGTCATTACAAATCATTTAAACACCCTAATCTCACCCTCTTTCATCAAGACAACCTCTAGAACTTCCTAGTACTTCCTTAGTCATGAAATCTCTTTAGAATATCTTAAACACTTAGGTTCTCCTCTAAATTTTGTCATGGGTTCTCTAGTATATAGTTACATCCAAACACTTGGTTTTTCTCCATCAAACAACCAATATCACTCAATTTCTTATCACAACACCTTAACACACAATTTACACCAAAACCACACCACATCATCATATAGTGCTTAAACTTAAAATGCTTGGCACTTAGGCCCTTAAATGACAATAATCTTAACCACTGAATTTCCACATATATTGCCTTCAACCTGCGAATACACACAACAAAGCTCCCATTGAAATAAAATGCTTCTTGTAATTCACCTTGATGTTCTTAAACTATCTCTTTTTCCTCATTTGCTCCTTAGTCACAAGTTCACAAATATGCTCATTGTTTCTCCTAGGTTTTATATAACCCTTTTCTAATATAAACTCTACACTAAACTCATCACATATCTAAATCCCATTCCCTTAAACAATAAAACACCTTAAGGTAAGTAATTTACCTTGTTCTTTTACAAGCTTAAAAAGCTTTCTTCCTTAGGTTTTTCTTTGTTCAATCTCGGTCACCAATGTGTATCTCCTTGCCAATGTTCTAACCAATATCCAATGACTCCAATGAGTACTAGATAACACATTAACCCTAAGGAACAAACCCTAGCATAAAAATATGCTTTAAGGTATTAAGGTGATTATTTTACCTTGGTTTCTCAAGACAAGCTTGGATATGAAGCAAGAAGGACCTCCTCAATCCTTTGAAGAGTAGAAACCAAGCTAGAACAAGGCATAAACATGGAGTCCCATGAGTGTAAATTTTCGGACAAGGAAGAAAATGATGGAAACCTAGATTTTCTTACACTTTCTTTACCTTAAGAGAATGGAGAAGCCAATGGAGTCTCCAAACTTGAATTTCCTCCTCTAATGGTGGTTTGACTTGTCACCAAAATGAAGCTCTTGAAGTTTTGAAAAGATAGAAAGAGAGAGCTTGAGCTAACTAAGAAGAATATGTAATTTATTTTGGTTTTGGAGCTAAAATGAGTGAGTTGTGTGCAAGGCTAGATGGAGCTAGCATGGAGTTGCTCTTCACGTTAATTGAGAAGGGAGAGAGAGCAAGAAATCGTGAGAAACAAAGAAGAATGAAGAAGTGAGGAGAGAGAACTAATAAAGTGTGATATTTATGTAAAAGGTGAATAGTGCTTTTGTTTTACAAAACTTTATTTGCCTAATGAGTCATGAAGGTGGTGACTCACCTTATAAGAAACTGGCCCCCATTAGTAACAAGGGGTACTTAAGTCATTGTTGACCAAATATCTCACTTATATTGACTTATGTTATAAACTAGCTTAAATAATTTACTATTCACAAAACAAGGCACATTGTTGTGAAATTTTTGAATTCCCATTGATATAGACTTCCAAATGTGATACCATATAGTACACATGTTAATTAAAGAGTAATGATGGACATTTAGCCATTCAAAACTCATTTACAAGACAATTTTTCAAAAACGTGCTTTAAGACTCCTTAAAGCACATTTTGTGTTTTAACTTGTTTTCAAGCTTGGTTTTCTTTGGTAATTGATTTAAAATGACCATTAGGATATTAATAAGGTCTTAGAACAACATTTGGGTACTCTCCCAAGTCTCTCCAAGCTTAGAGCACGTTTTTGCTTAAACTGCTCTTTTGGTGTTTCCTTATATTTTCTTTGATTAGAAATGTTTCTAAGGCATTATTTAGCCTCCTTATATCTTAGTTTATCATTTAAACACCATATCTAAGTTTGGGGTATTTCATGCCCGTTGATGGTGCAACTACTTATTCTAACATATTATTTAATACTCAATCCCTTTCTGGTGTAAACACACTGGGAGTTCTCTAATTTCGGTGTCTGGCGGTTGCTATATCGTGTCGTAAAATGGTTGTCTCTTAATATGAAGGCGTTCTGCTTCAATTTCAGTTTCGTATGTAGGTCAGTCTCTCTTAAGTTCTTCCATCCCTTATGATGTTATTTACCATATAATTTAACCGGTTACTGAAGAAGTCATCCGTTTAGTCACAAGCTCTTCTGAGCGTTGGTCATTTAACGTGCCATACGGTGCACTCACAATGTTTATCTCTGACGATCATTGATTCTTAATCTCGGGTGTTGGATATGAGGTCTGTCTTTGCAGTCTTCCTTATTACTCAAGTGTATCTAGTATGTTTAAAGGTAGTCTCAAGGTTCACATTTTCCATTCTCTAACCAAAGCGTATTGCATCTCTAATAAGTGAAAGCCCTCTTTGAGGGGTTTATTCCCACTCATGGCCTCACAACATGGGAGGTATCCCCACCCTAAAAAAGGAATGGTTCATTGTCCGCCCCTGACAATGTACTATCTCATTATTCTCATTGGTGCCCTTTCTTGGCAATATTTTCCACAATTAACTTACGGGTTTGGTAAACGTTCACATCTACAAATTGTAGTTCCTTCATGGCTTAAATAAGGTCTCTTACAACTTACCGCGCCTCGGGCTCTGATGTAGTTAACACCTTTGGCTTGTAGGTTCTTAGTGCTTAATATCTCCGTTCATTACTTGTACTCCTACCCATCTGTAGGTCATCCTCATAAGATTCTACCCCTTTGAATTTTCTCAACCGTTTGGTTACATATTAAATGTAGTATCGGGTTTTATGGTAAGTTGTTGCATCCCACTTTACGGTATCTAAGTTGGATATTATCCTGTCATCTTATGCTTCCATCTAAACGCTTCGTTCAACGTTTGTTGACTACGCCACCCGTTGATGATTGTTCACACTAGGGTGTTAATGAGTTAGGCAAACAGTATTAGCTGTCATTCATCAGTTGTTCGGCTCGACTATGCCCGCACTGTGGGGGTAGTCCTCTGAGCTTTCCTCTGTCGGGATTGTATATCTTTAATCCTTAGTTGGTTACTGCTTAAGTTTATTCCTTCTATCCCTGTTTCTGGGGTTTGCTAACATATTCAGCATAGATTGTTGTTATTGGTATTCTTAATGGTCGTCTCGGGGGTTCTACCCCGTTCTTGTTGGAAGTCGTTCTGTCGACTGCCTTCATCGTATCCCTTGATACTTTTCTATGTTGCTACTTACATAGTGTTCTGCTCAGATTATTGAGCGATCTCTCAAGTTTTCCCCTCAAGGTTCGGGATCGGTGTTCTTACCCGTATTGTTCGTTGTTGTTGTAGTAGGTTGTTCCGTTGCTAATATTTATATCGTTTAGTATTCTGTCCAAGTTCAGCTCCCTACTGACTGGTGTGTCGACTCATCTTATCATGGTCAGGCCGTCCGGCCTTTCCAAGGTCTCATTTTCCCGTTCTTATGGATTTACAATCCAGTATTACTACAACTATAGCATTCTACTATCTCGCCATGATGGCTTTCCATGTAGCTTAACCGTGGTAACACTTGCTATGGCAAGTGCGCCATGCAAGATGGGCTTCCGGTACTGTGTGCGTCAATATTGGTACCTCCACTTAATTTCTATATATTTGGTAGTCCTCGGGACTCCTTTGACGTTCTCTTATTTAGGATAACTAGCCATCCGGCAGTTTCCTTGTTGTCTTGACAGTACCGTCATTTGTCAGTGTGTTCCTCTTTTTTGAGGGAACCCCTCGTTACTTACTCATGTCTTAATCCTCGCTCCCGTCTTCACGTATTTTGTCGTGGTTACTAAGTAATGGTTCTCCCTTAGGCACTACATCGTAGTCCTATTCCGGTATACAGTTTGTACCCGTCTCATTGTCGCCTGCGCTATGTCAGCCAGGTTATAACCTTTCTCATTGTATGGGGTTTGGAGTTCCCGCTTCTAACTGGACCCTTCAGTAGTCTTAATTCTCATGCTTTGTACTATCCCACTGTTATGCTCATTCGACCACTGTCTGGTACGCATGTCGCTTATCTTTCCTTATGCATTGCACTTGTAGTGCTTTTCTTACCATTGGTATGGCGGGTTATTTCGACTGCGTAGCATGTCGACCCATGTTGCCGGTAATTCCGTTCTCTTACTGGTAAAATTCCATTGGTAGCGCCTGCTTCACTATTGCGCTCCATTAAAAACCTCCAAGTTCTTGTAAACTGTCGTACGACAAGATATTTCCCATATTGCTTACTGTTAACAAACTACCAGATAGGGTTTCCCTGAGTAAGAGAAGGCTTTCTTCTCTCTGGCATTTATTCCCCATAATTCAAGCAAGGGATGTGGAGGGCGGGTCTAGGTACTATGGATATCCGGTAAACACCGAGAAGTCCTAACTAACGCACCTATCGCTCTATCACTCAACCCTTAACCCATAACTCAACCTCAACCTCAGTATTCTCCTAAGTTCGGTAATTCTTGTCTTCAGAGCGTAACTACGCTCTGATTCCACTTTTGTAACACCCCGTCTCGATCCAATCGTGGTTACCACAAACTTATCACCATATATACAAATACTGCAGCAGATTCAAATACATTCCAGGACCTTGCCACAGTCTGACTAACAGAATATACCGAACATTAGTACTTACAAGCCTTAACCAAATACATATCATCCTTACAATCCCCTCACATCCTATACATCTAACTAACTCAAAATGCCATACGAGTATACATGCACAACTCGTAGGTCACACTTAAACCCGTAATACATCTACCCCATCTTACTCTCATGACGGCCGCCTTCTGACGTTCACCTGCGTAGTAAAACCAGCCCCCAAAGGGGGTCAGCAAAATTGCTGGTACGATCCTCTCATGGCCCCTAAGCTAACGTGGCTACGACGACTAATTGTCGATAGCATGGAGGTTGATTAGATGCACAACATAATAGAAAGTGCAATAAACAACAAGCCAAATATGAACAATCAAAGTTCAAATACAATGAACGACTTAAATGCGTTCCCTTAATTAATGAGTCAATTATTTAACTCCTTAAATTATGTTTCCTCTTATTCTCAATCCAACCTTATCTTACCTCAATCTTAGTCCTTATCTTAGTCTTAGAAAACAAACCATTCTTTAAATAGAAATGGATGTAGCTTATCTCAGTCTTAGAATACAAACCATCCTTTGAACAGAAATGGTTGCAGCATATCTCAAACCTTATCTTAATCTTAGGATACAAACCACTCTTTAAATAGAAATGATTGTAGCTTATCTCAATGTTTATTTTTGTCGGGTCAAAAGCAACCCTAGCCAATGAGCTATTAACTCCATTGGTTGAAAAAACAACTTATCTTAAAATTTAGGATTCAGGTGATCCTACCGCACCATCTTAATGCCTCCTACCTTGGACTGGATGTCCAATGTAGCTGAGCCGGCAACCGACCCTAGGCAACAAGTCCGAAGACAAGTCCTTAAGTGGAAGTCGGATCTGCTTTTGATACCGACCCCCTTTTCTTAGCATGCATGACCGGAGTCAGTCCCGGGTTCCTCACTCCCCCCAAGTACCAGTTAGTAGAAGTCTCAAGACAATGTTTTTTGGTTAAACCTCTTTCGGTTTTTAACAAACTAATATTAGGGAGTGTTCCTTAGTCTCACTCGATTCCTTACTAAACGTTAGTTAGTAGGTTCTCACGGTAAGTTGTGTTAGTTTTCAAACATCACACAACAATACAATAAACATAATGTTCCGGTTGCATGCTTTATCTTGTTTAGTGAGCACACAAGCCGAGGGACACCTCGTTAGCAAGCAGGTCACAAGAAGACTGTACCGTTCACCGTTGGTCGTTCGGTTGCTTACTCTCCTCCGGAGTCCAAATTCTTAAACCCTAAAACATTGATTGAATTGGGTGGTTAATCACTTTTAATTAACCTTGCTTACTTAATCACTAATGATTTCCAACTAAGAACCACTAAGTCATGGTAGTTTAACCTTAACCACTTATGTTACTTACTCCTCATTTTAACTCACACTTGTTAACACCTCCAATGGCCTTAAAACTTCACCAAACAACTCTTAACAACCTTATAATAACATTACCCAACAAGCCCCCTCCATTTACCACCTTAAAAACAATTTCCTTTGTAAATTGGTCTGGTCCGGGACATGGTCCGGACCTAAGGTCCCGGACCAATGTCTGTCCTTAGTCTCGGCCTTATTTTAGCTATGGTCCGGCACTTGGTACTTACCCAAGGTCCTGGACCAACCCCTAGGTACATTCTCGACCTGTTTTTAGTGCTGGTCCGGGACTTTATCCAAGGACTAAGTCCCGGACCACATCTTAAACTGTCAAATTTTACAGTTTTGAACCTCTTTCCACACTTGTTCTTTTGTCCAATCTTCTACTAATCTTTCCACATGTATTAACACATGTTCCAACACCATTTTAGCACTTAAAATCCTCCTAACTCATGGATCAACTCACCTCTAAATTCCTTGATCATTATTCAAGTTCTTACTAAACTCTTAACACTTATAACTTAATTCCTTACATTTCCAACATGTAAACTTTGTCTAAAACTTCAACTAACCAAAGTGTTTCTTCACAACCATCTTAACTACTCCTCAAGCATCATCATGCACAACCCATTTGCTTTACTCACACTACTCAAAGCTATATATAATCTAGAACATGCTTACATCCTTACAAGTCATTATACCTTATTTTTCCTTCAAACTTTGTACAGGTTTCCTAGCTTCCTTCACCATGGTTTTGGTGCCTTAATTTCACCATTGGATCCCCTAGTCCCTCTTAGACATCTACATCTCTTTTACTCAACTTACCCACCATTCTCATAATCATACACTCTTATACATTCCTAGTCTTTTTCCTTGACAGTTTACAACATTCTCTTACACCTTTCTCTTCCATCTCCAAGTCCACTCCTTACCATCAAGACTAGAACCTCATTAATCCATCACTAACATCTTCACTACTTATACAAGCTACCAAGATCTCTCATTGTTATATTCTCAAGTTCATACCAAAATCACCTTAAAGCATAATACACATTTTCATCCAGATTTTTGCTCAAGTCTTAATATTCCTCTTACATGATTTTGGTCGGTTCAATATACCCACCAATCCTCTAATTCCTCTTAGACATCTCTAGGCCAAACTAAACCTCAAGAACTCCTTAATTAGCTCATTTCCACTCAAATTCCTTTTTAATGTCTCCTAGTAAACCCTAGGTCATATTAACTCACAACCATCACTTAAACACTTGTTTTCTACTCAAATTTCGCCATAGCTCCTCTAGTATATTGTCATGCCCAAATGCATTGTTTTCCTCATTCAACCATCTCACACACATCAAGTTCTTTCTCATCAAATTTTCTCACCAAATCAACTCATTCACAACAAACTCAATATAATGCAATAATCTTAAATTGCATAGCACTAAGCCTCTTAAATAACATGGCTCTTAGGACCTTAAATGACATGGCTCTTAGGCCCTTAAATGACATGAATTTGAACACTAAATTTCCCACATATAAAAGCTTTCAACCTGTAAATACACCCATCAATCTCATAGTAGTTATAATGCTCTTAAAATCCATCTTAAACTTATCTTACCAACTCATTCTCATTGGCTCCTTAGTCACAAGTTCACAACCTTGTTTAAATTCCTTTTTCCTAGGTTATATAACTCATTACTTAATGTAAGCTTTAAGCTACATTAGTGCTTATCTAAAACTCATTCCTTAAAACTTAAACCACCATTAGGTAAGCAATTTACCTTGTTTTTCTCAAGTTTCTCTTAACTTTCTCCTTAGGCTTCTTCCCTTGGGAATCTCGGCCACCATTTAAATTTCCTTTGCCAATGTTCTAATCAATATACATTGACTCTCATGAGTGCTAAATAATACACTAACCTTAAGGAGTAAACCCTAGGTTAAAAATGTGTTCTAAGGTATTGAAATGAATGTTTTACCTTGGAGTCTTAAGATAGGCTTGGATATGAATCAAGAAGGACCTCCTATAGCCCTTGGAGAATAGAAAACAAGCTAGAACAAGGAATAAAAATGAAGCCCCATGAGTGTAATTTTCGGACATGTGAAGAAGTGATGGAAACTTGATTTTTCTTATATATTTTTTACCTTAAGAGAATGGAGAGGATAATGGACTCTTCAAACTTGATTTTCCTCCATCAATTCTCTTGGCACCGAAATGGAGCTTTTCCAATTTTGAAATGATAGAAAGCTAGAGCTTGAGGTAACTAAGAATAATATGTGTTTAGTGAAATACCCCAAATCTAAATAATATTATTAAATCATTATTTATTGGAATATAATCCAACTAGGAATCATTTCATGTACACATGAAAACATGCAGAAAACGTTACGTAAAAATAGTCGTTTCTCCATAAACGCTAAAACGCCTTAAGAATCATGGTCAACATGACCTTGTAGACCCTCAATATTCAAACAAATGGTCATACAATTATTATATGAATTACAAATATATTCCCTAAGCAAATTCAGTCAAAAACGCAAAACGCTCGGGAGTGCTCACGCCCGCTCCTTAAAGCACGAAAGTCCGGAGGAGTGCCGAGGTGGCACGAACTCTATAAAATTAATTCCTTGAGTTCCTAACATCATTATTAACCATTATAAAGAGAACCCACGATGTGGTTTCTCAAAATTCAGCAAAAACCACAGGAGGATTTCTTAGCGCTCCTTTTTTGCACGGGTGGTGTTCCGATGGCCCGTAAATTATGTCATGGGTTGATGTAACCCCATATAACCCAATGTAACATCTTAGTATGTTTATTTACTATAATAATGTTTTACAACACTTGGAACTCATAAAAATAATTTTTCCCAAAATTTCCTTAGAGCACAAAAACCACACCTTCGGGTGTCACGAAAATGCGTTTTACCAATTGCCTTGTAGTTTTTGACATGCCAACTAATGTGTTTTGAATCTTAAAAAGGGTTAAAATGAACTTCTAAATCATTTGGTGTGGACTAGTCAACAAGGTTCTCTATAGGGGCCGATTTTAAGAGCAAAAACTAGTATAAAATTTGCTTTAAAAGTTTAAAAAAGGCTTAAAACATAATGACTCATCATCCCATGTGCTATAATACTTAATGGAAAAGAAATGTGTGACTCATTTGACCAGAGAGCTGTCGAAATTATGCTAGAGAACATGGCCAAGTTGGCTAGACAAAAACAAATACTAAAAGCAAAAAGTAGATTCCTTTTCTTTTTGCCTTTTGATTTCTTAAGCAAGTAACCTTCCTTGCTTGTTTCTTAGCTCATGAATGCCGATCAAATGAGCTCCATTCAGACCCTAAACCGTGCATATACAAGAGAGGAAGAAGACAAGTTATAACATTGAAAAATCTAGGAATAAAACTCACCTTTTCTTACCTTGTCTTCTAGCAAACATTATTGTCTTTCCAACTCTTGCTTAGTCACACCACATGGCCGGTTTTCATGCTGGAAAAGAGGGCATTTATTGAGCCAATAACTCATTGAATAAACTAAGGAAAAGTATAGTCATTTGACATTAAGAATTAAGAAAACAAAAATCAATTCCAAGTCACTCTCTTCTTGCATTTACGTGAGCTAGGTCTCATTTTCCTCCTTGCACATTTCCTCCATGGTTTGGTAAGGCTCCCTCCTCTCTCTTCTAGCTTCATCTTCTTCCTTTGAAGCTCTTAAGTCCATTAATGGAGTTTTAACTTCTATCTTCATCTTTAAGGTAATTTCCTAGCATTTCTTGGCAAGTCTTGAAGCAAAACTCTTCCTAGCTTAACAAGGTGTGTTCGGCATCAATTAGTTCTCCAAGGAGATTGTCCAAACCAACATTAAACCAAGGAGAATCTCAAGGTTATCTTAAGGTAGGTTTTAAAGCTTGAAAATCCTTAAAGCACATATTTATGTGTAACCAAGTTCTACTTCTTCTAAGTCTCTTTTCTTCTTCATTTTGATGAAGGAAAATTTGTTCTTCATCCACCTTAGGAGTGCCGAATTCATAAGGAGAAAAGTCTAAGGTAAATCCTTGTAAAACCACTTACAAATCTACTTAAGATCTTTATTCAAGATCTAACTCCTAAAACTCCTACACCACTTGCATATAACCGAAGTGGAGCATCAAAATTCCCTTGGAGAAAGCTTGGAGATTCAAGAGGAGTTCAAGCACTTAACCACCTTTGTTAAGAAGTAAGTTTACTAAGTAAATCCTTATGTTATAAGCTTTGTTAAGCTTCTAAAAATTATACAAAAATTATGTACATCTCCTAGATTTAATAAAACCGAAACTATATGGTATTATATGCCAAAAATACAATCTATATCTTATATAGAAAATATTTACCTTAAGACACATTTTTGTGTCACAAAATTTAGTTATGTTACATATTAATTCAAGCCGAATTATCAAGGGCAAAAATGCTTATTTTTGAGCTAAGAATTTATATAAGACATTACAATAATTTTTACATGAGTTATATAACTCCTATGAATTTATGTATAATTATTATGACATATAAATCCACTTTTATATACTATATGGTCACCAAATAAATATGGTCGAATGCTTTAATTGATAAATAGGTATTAATGACCTACTTAGGTACATAAACTTATAACACAAAGTTTGGTGAGTTGAAAATATTTTATTAGAGCTTAAATGGCTAATTAATTAAGTTATGTGACTAAAATGTAATTTTTACAAAGTTTAGTGTGTATAATATGAAAGCCGAAAGTTAAGAGGGTATTTGGTGTAATTATAATATAATATAAGGTTAGGAATTAAGTTTATGAATTTTAGATAATTTAAACAAGTGTTAGAATAGCATTTTATAAAGTTTTGGGCTATTATGTAATTTATAAAAGTTGTTATGAAAGTTTAGAATTTATTAGTGGGCGAATTCATAATTAAGAGAATCATTAGGTTCACTTTCAAAATTTTAAGGAATTAAATATTTAGACCATAGTTTATAAGTTATTAAGTAACTATTATAAAGTTTTGGGATGAAAATGTAATTAAGGAAAGATAAATGACAAGCCGAATTACTTTGGGGTTAGTTTGGTAATTTAAGAATTTATATATATATATTCGGCATTTATGGAGAATTAAAATTAAAACTATAGTTTACATGACATTATGTAAAGGTTATAAGATTTTGTGGTTAGATTGTAATTATAAGAAATAAAATTATCAAGGCCGAGAATTTAAGGGGCTAGGTTGTAATTTTTGAAAGTTATAATATTCAAAAGCTATATACCAAAATATTAGAGGTGGCTTTGTAATTTTGCTAAATAAGAAGTTAAAACTCTACAATATAATGAGATTAGAATTTAAATATAAAGTTTATGAATTAATGTGGTTGTTTTGTAGATAACCGAAATATAAGGGTAAGAATTTAGATTAAATTAAATATAGGTCCTACATGGATATTTGGAGGAATTAGAAAGAAAGAATTTTGATTAAAGGAGTTATGAAGTTTAAACTATGACTTATATAGTTATAAGGAATTTAAAAGTAACCAATGATTATTACTTTTGGTTAAAGAAGGAATAATGAAAGTTATAAGAATATTATGTCATAGTAAGACATTTAAATATAGTTAAGAAAATTATAAGTTGTTATGTCACTTAGACAATTAAAATAAACAACAAATATACATGAATATACGAATACATATAGTACATTAAAGGATTTATAAATAAATCAAAAAGGAATAACAAATAAGTTATACATTAAATCATGAGGTAATTAAAAAGAAATAAACCTCACATGAAATAACAACTACGAGATTTGTTGAAAGATCCAATAGAATTATTATATAAGGGTAACATAAATTAACCCTCTCAGTTAATCCTATTCTAGGACTTTGTTTGACCGGACGTTGACCAGGGTATAATCAAATGCAACCTACGGTGAACGGTATGGGATTCTTGCAACCTGTTTTCTACCGGATTACACCGGCTTGTGTGCTATCTGTTGTTTGAAATAACGACCAAGATAATTAATGTAAAATGTTGTTTACTCTTGTGCGCTGTTGTATTATTTTATGTGCGTGAATATTGCTGACTACAACGTGTATGTCCCACGCATACAAACACTACTATACCAGTGGATTAAATACCTGCGCTTCAGTATACCGAGGACTTGTACTCAAGTCTCTCACTAACTTCACTTTATAACAAACGTCATTATCCTAAACGTGATAATTGACAATACATATTGTGTTCTTGTTTAACGTCTTTATATGACACTTAACAAATCTATACTACGAGAACGAGGAGCCCAGTTGGATCTGGCCATGCATGCAACAGGAGTTGTACCTGTCTCAGGTCGTCTCCTATCTACGTCGCGACGGAACTTTCAGTTGGGAGGAAGACTCTATTCCTCCCGGGTTTCTAATGCCCTTCAGTTTGAGGAAGACTTCATTCCTCTAGTGGGATTCTATTTCCCACGCCTCTCAGTTCAGGGTTTAACTACGTTATCTCCTGGGGTTTTTATACCCAACCTTTCAATCTTAACGAGGTCACTATACCTCCACTATTTAAGATATTCAGTTATACCTGTCAGTCCCATTGTGTGGACCGACTATCATTAAAGAATCTCAGTTCAGCTAACACGACCTTCGGTGTCTTGTTCTATGTGACATTATTGTCCTTGTATGGATACTTGTTATTATCAGACTATGCTTGTTTACAGCTTTATAAAAATGAACTGCATGTGTTCGACAAAGTAGTTGGTGTGGCCCGGTAGACGATGGGCTGCACGTTTTCCATACCAGCATTGTTTGCTGAGCCCCTTTGGGGGCACCCCCATTTTTCAGGTACCTGAAGTTAAGAAGATTACCACACCGAGTGTAGGTGGGGTAGATTCAAGCTATGGGAGTCCTTTCCTAGACATTTGTTTTTACTTAAGTATTTTACATTTCAGTTGATTCCTAGTATCTCGGATTGTATTCGTATTCAGACCGTGACTTTTGGAGATTGTATTTGGAGTTAGCCTTGTTGGTCACAAGGGTGGCCAACGGCATTGTAATACCGCCCGGTTGTTGCAATTATTTCCGCTGCAGTTGCATTTTATTTGGGAGTGATCGCCATTCAGATTATTGGATTTCGGGTTGGGGTGTTACATTTAGTTTTTGATTTGGAGCTAAAATGAGCAAGTTATGGACATTTGAAGATGGAGCTAACATGGAGGCTGCTCTTTACGTGAAGGAAGAAGAGAGAGAGCAGTAGAAACCGGTGGGAAGGAGAAGAATGAAGAAAGGAGGAGAGATGTAAGTTAAAAGCATGATTTTTGTTTAAAAAGGTGAATAGTACTATTACCTTATCTCTTCCTTTACTTTAGTTATTTGATCATGTGGTGACTCATCCCCCTTAGAAACCTGGCCACCCCCTTTATAACCAAGATATTTATGGTCTTGGTTGACCAACTAATTGACTTATGTTGACTAAAACTTAAACTAGTCACTATTTGGCACTATTCACAAATTAGTGCACATATTTGTGAAATTTTTGGTTTCCCATTGATTTAGACTTCATAATGTGATAATAATTAGCAAACATGTTGATTAAGATGTAATCATAGGCATTTAGCCACTCAAAACCCATTTCTAAGACAATTTCTCAAAAAGGTGCTTTAAGGAGTCTTAAAGCGCATTTTGTGTTTAAGCTTGTTTTTGAGCTTGGTTTTCTTTGGTAATTGATTTAACATGTCCATTAGCATGTTAATGAACTCTTATAATGGTATTTGGGTGCTAATCAAAGTCACTCCAAGCTTAGAGCACATTTTTGCTTAAATTGCCCTTAAGGTGTTTTCTTGTGTTTTCCTTGGTTTAAATTGTCTACCAATCTTTCTAAGGCATATTTTAGCCTTACTACATCATAAATTGATGTTTACTTAGCATACTTAGGTTTGGGGTATTTCATCTGTAACGCCCCTATTTAACATATTTATAGCGGAAATAAAATACTAAAGGCGTACATACCATCGGGTTCCAAACACCCGACACCAAACCTCACCAGATACAACTTAAAGATTACAATTGTTACGGCCTGAACCTCGAGAAAACTTAATAAAAGTAAAACAGCAATAAAGCACATAAACTCTCAAAACCTAATCACATCCCAATCACTCGTTCTCTTCGTGGCCACCTGTAAAATAACGCGTACCTGCAAGATAAAACCAAGCAGCCCACCCCAAGAGGGGTGGGTCAGTTCCCAGGAATGGAACTGGAACGAACCTCCAAAAACAAACTTATAATACAACTCTTAAATAAATAATAGTAAGAATCAATCACTTAAACCACACAGAGGAACAAGGCATTTCACAAATCACCAAATCAAGATAACAAAATAAGAATAAAGGTTAATTACAGAAAAGTAAAGTTAGTGAAACAAAACCACATCACGTGTTAGTGAACATCCATTGCCTTAGTTAAACCCAATTCCCGTTAGGAGTAGAAAGACTCAGATAGTCACAAGGGACTAGGAATGAAAAGATAGATCCAAGAACCAATAACTCAAGAGTGGAATAATTCAACTGGGAGAGATGGCCCCCACCGCCAAGTACATCCTTTTAGGACAGGGGATATACATCCCCTCACTGTTTACTACGTCCTCTTAGGACAAGGGATATACATCCCTTTACTGTTAAATATAAATGTCCGTATGGACGAGGGATATACAGCCCCCTACTGTCAAATATTAATGTCCGTATGGACGAGGGATATACAGCCCCCTGTTGTCAAATATAAATGCCCCTATGGGCGAGGGATATACAGCCCCCTGCTGTTACCATTGAAGACGCACGCACGTCGAAACCTCAAGAACCAGCTCATGGATGAAACGATATCCAGAGTCAAAGGAAGAATTTACCAAAATTGATCTTTTCCAAATTCCCACCAGATCACTAACTACCCAGAGCAATACCAAAACACTCAGTCCTACAGAGTGCCGAAGCGTAAACCCTAAGCAGTCAATGTCTAATGGAACAACAAAAAAGAAGGAACCAATACCCAAGTGAGTTTCACATTCAAGGCTCAGTTTGTCACACAAGCTGAGTTAGTCACACAACCATTTCCTTTTAGAAATTCCTCTTAAACTCAGTTAGCGTTTTCCAAAACATTCCACAAGTCAATCAGTAAAAATATCGGAGTACGAGAAATCGTACCTGGTATGTGGAGAACAATAAATAACTTGAATAAATGACTCCCTAATAGTAACCTATAATTAAGGTGTTCCAAGTGTCGATTAGTTAAGGGACTTATAAACTAAACAACCTTCTTTTCTTACTGACTAATAGTTCCAGGTTTACCATTATTCTCTCACAAAGATTTGGGCTTGACTTGTTAACTAAATCCTTTGTTAGGCCCATTTCGTTAGTTTGGAACGGTTTAGAATTTATTCCTGAGAGTGGCCCAAACTCTCTTTGAATTATTTAAGTGGGCTTTTGGAGTTCATAGACTTGGGCTTAGTAGGTTAGCCCAAGACCGTGTTACGTTTATGTTGTGTAATTAAACCCTTAAGTTAAAAGTGACTATTTAATTACTCACCGATTAAAACCTAAGGTTTAACATATATATATATATCTACTTATTATAACTATCACAAGGAATATTATTTCCCTCATCTATTTTAATGTATTTATATACATATATATTTATATATATCTTTATGTATTAAGATTTATCCATAACATTTTTAGGAAATTTTATTGTATATAATTATGTTCAATAACTTTTAGGCATACCACAACCGACATATGGTTTAATAGATAAAATGTTTTCCTTTATTTATTTAATATATATAAGTATACCTGTATTAAAATTTAACTAAGACATCCCCTATGTAACTTATTATATTTAAACTATCCTATTACTACAACATTTAACTGCATTCCATATATGTTTCATAAAGTATTTCCTTTAACTATATCTTAGGATACTAGCTCTTATAATATTTGGTTATTATAAGTGTTAATTTATTAGCTCTCTGTTTTACCCTAAGTTACTACTTTATTCCCTTTTTATATATGTGTAGTATATATATATTTTCCTTAGTTTAAATTAAAAATATTAACTCCCATATAATATAATAAATAAAACGTAAAAATAATTAAATTCCCTGATTTACATAAGTTTCTACTTAAATAAGTATATATACACATATGTAAATAATTTCACCTCTCTTAAAAGATACTACCCAAAACATTTATAAACATACTGTTATAAAATGTTAATTTATTTTCCCTTATTTTCCCAGCTTAAAAAGTTTATTACCAAACCATACTTTAATTTTTGGTTACATTAAAAACCATATATTATAAGTTATTCTTATGAAAAACTCATAAACACAATTTTTAAAACCATTTACCATTGCCCAAAAATTCCCAAATTTAATATACATTAACTATAACATTTTAGACATATTATAAAATTTTTATTTCATAAAAATATCTTTTTAAATTAACCAAATAATTCTAGAAAACCTGTAACTTGAAAAAATCACAACTTATGTTTAAAAACTCCAAAACCATAATAATTTACATCAAAATAAACTAGATTTAATAAGGAATCTATGGTTAAAATTTCAAGTCAAAACACATTCGGGAAGGTATTTAAATTAACTCAACAAGTTAGGGTTTATTTCTGAAATTATAATAAAAACTTATACTCTTAATTTGAAACGATCTAATCTCAGCCGTCCGTTTCTTATAACTACGATCGGACGGCTGCTGAAAGCCGAGTTCATCATCGATTACCAATTCCGACTCGAGTACTAATTCAACGTTTCCTCACAATCTACATAACCAAATCGAGTGATTCTTGTTTCTATGGTTTCGAAATTCAATTCTGGTTCCAATGATACTAATTTCGCTAGCTATAATGCAGGATTCATCAGTTTTCGAATTCAGTTTCGAAGTTAGAGTTCATATTTGTTTCCTAATCCAAATCTACCAAATTCACTCAATCTAATGCGTAATTGATGCAATTGAAACATGTTTTTGACCGACAATATAATGTAGATTAGCCAGGTTGAAGGAATTTGAAGTAAACTTACCGGAATTGCTCGAATCAAACGGATTTGTTTTCGGTTTCTAGAAAAGTTCGAACTTTCAAGCAGTTCACGAGGCCAACTTTGAGGATCTATAACTTGCAGTACAGATCGAGTTAGGTTATGTGTGTGGGCTTAATCGAAAGAACAAACTTAGCTCTACATATTGATAACAAGAACTCACCCTAAATTGCACTTCATAGAAAGAAATCGAAGTTGGAAGTTGCGAGTTTACCTTGCGTTTTCTGGAAAGAAAACTATGATTTTATGCTGTGACGAATCCGAAACTTTAGACACCTCTTTCTTCCAAATGGTTGGGAATTGGCTTGGGTCATCAACATGAATGTTTTAGAGGGATTCGAGCTCTTCAAAACGAGCTAAAGAACATAGAATTTGGCTGTGAAACAAAGAAGTTATGGTAAGACGAAGTTACCTGATTCGAAGGAAAAACTGGAAACTGTAGTTACGGTTTTGCAGGGTGGCTACTTTGATTTGATTTTCCGGTTGATTTAGGACGAGTTAGGGTTAGTGTGAGTTATGGTTGTTTAGAGGAAGTTTAGGAGAAGGCAACAAAGAAGACGACACTCAAAAATTCCTTAAGATGAGAAAGTTATGAAGGTCACAAGATAGAGCAAAACCTGATTTCTGTTACCGGAAATATAGGGGATAAAAACGACTAAGTGTTGGGGCACGTATCCTGAGGCGCACGCTGACTCAGCAGACCATGCCACGTCAGCTTCTTTTCAAATTTTGGCTCTAAACTTCATTTGATCATAACTTTGGCTAGGATGATCCGTTTTTGACGTTCTTTTTATCGATCTTCATGGTTTTCCATAACCTATTTATTGATATAGGTTTCATGGGCTGGTTTGACCATTCTCAAAAAGTCAACCCTAGCAAGGCTTAAAAGGCTTTAGGGTTTCTAGAATTTTATATTGACTTTTATGTTTCAAAACAATGTTCCAACACTTCCTAAAATCTTTATAATATAGTTGGAGTGTTTAGAAATTTTTCCAAGATTTATTGACTTATAAATCTTATTATTAAATTCATAATACTATATGATAATATATAATAATTAGGGTTAAATAGGAGAAAACCCCTAAATAAATTTCACAATTCCATATAATAATTTAATATTCATAATTCCATATAATAATTTAATATTTAATAAAAGAAATCCCATAAGTTAATTCAAATTAATTTAGGGGTATTTCAGTATATCCCCCTTAAAAGAAACTTCACCTCGAAGTTTAATAATCAACTAATAGGCACTCACACCGCTTCGGGTGTGCTGAGACAATAATAATTCCAATGAAATTCCATACCAATCCAATCCTTTATTTCCATTTCAACATTCCACTCGAGAGTACCGAAATCAAATCAAACTGAATCAAAATATAAATTGAAACAAAACACAAACGTGACACACTACCGTGCCATAATGTAAAACTACGTACTTACATACACCTCTCACACTACTAATACTGTTCTCCCTCTACTAACAATGCAACAAGGCATAATCCGGATGAGACAACGAAGGAGGAGTATGCCAGTATATCCCCCTTAACAGAGCTAAGGTACGCCCTCGTACCGCTACTAACGTGAATCACAGCAGAATAGCAGAATATCAAGTAAACAGGTGTGGGTACTTTACTCTCATGGAGTCCTCAGTCTCCCAAGTAGCTTCCTCAACCCCATGATGCTCCCAAAGAACTTTCACCAATTTGACTGATCTGCCTCTCGTTTCTCGGACCTTCTTGTCTAAGATCCGAATAGGAGTCTCCTCATACCTCAGTGTAGGCTCAATCTCCAGTCTCTCTGGCTGTAGTACGTGAGAAGGGTCAGGCATATACTTCTTCAACTAAGATACATGAAACACATCGTGTACCTTCCCTAACTCCGCTGGTAGCTCTAGTCTGTAAGCAACTGGGCCCACTCGCTCCGTAATCCTGTACGGACCGACATACTTAGGGCTTAGTTTCCCCCTCATCCCAAATCTGAATATCCCTCTCATCGGAGACACCCGTAAGAAAACCATGTCTCCCAACTGAAACTCGAGCTCTCTGGTGCGCTGATCCCCGTAAGATTTCTGTCTGGACTGCGCTGCCCTCATGTGCTTCTGAATAACTCTGACGTCATCCTATAGTGTCTGAATATACTCGGGCCCAATCAAGACTGCCTCAGTAGGGTCACTCCATGATAAGGGAGTCCGGCACGGCCTGCCATATAGAGCCTGGAATGGTGTCATGCCGATGGACGCATGGTAAGAGTTATTGTAGGAGAACTCTACTAGATGTAGACGCTCTACCCAACTCCCCTGATAGTCTAGAGCGACTGCTCGCAGCATATCCTCCAATGTCTGAATAGTCCTCTCAGTCTGCCCATCAGTCTGCGGGTGAAAAGCTGTGCTAAGTCGTAGCTGAGTCCCAAATGCCTCCTGCACCTGACGTCAAAATCTACTAAGGAAACGAGTGTCACGATCGGAGACGATCGTCTTCGGTACCCCATGGTACTGGATATGCTCTGTGGTGAACACCTCAGCTAGTTTGGGCACCTTCCATGTGTCCTTGATAGGTATGAACCTAGCTGTCTTGGTCAACCTATCGACTATCACCCATATTGCGTTCAGTCCACCTCTAGCTGGAGGGAGACCGACCACAAAATCCACGCTGATGTCGTCAAACTTCCAGCACGGTACTGGTAGTGACTGAATCTGGCCTCCTGGTCGACGATGCTCAAACTTCACCTTCCGACACGTGAGGCACCGAGAGACGAAATCAGCTACATCCCTCTTCATCCCGCTCCACCAGAATAATTGCTTCAAGTCCTTGTACATCTTGGTGGCTCCAGGGTGTACTGATAATGTCGAGGAATGAGCCTCTGAAAGAATCCTGGTCTGAAGTTCTGTTGCATCCTGAGGAACGCAGAGTCTGCCTCTGACTCGAAGGTGTCCCTCGCTGTCCAGCTCGTAGTCATACTTCAACCAATCAGTCAAACCATCTACTAACTTCTTTCTGATGCCCTGTAGATAAACATCACTGTCCTGGGCGACATACACCTCCTCAGCTATCGTGGTCGTCTCTATCAAAGCGAGAAGTGAATAAGCTCTCCTGCTCAGAGCATCTGCCACAACATTTCCTTTCCCTTCTGTGTACTAGAGGTTGATGTCATAATCGGCCAGTAGCTCGACCCATCGTTGCTGTCTCAGATTCAACTCTTTTTGGGTCCAGATGTACTTCAGACTCTTATGGTCTGTCATAATTTGGACCGTGGCTCCACACAAGTAATGTCGCCAGATCTTCAAGGCGAAGACTATGGCGAGGAGCTCAAGGTCGTGTGTGGGGTAATTTTCTTCATGCTTCTTCAGCTGTCTAGAAGCATACGCTACTACTCGGCCACGCTGCATCAGTACTCCACCAATCCCTCTGCCGGAAGCATCGCAATATACCTCGTACCCCTCGTTCCCCTCTGGAATTATCAATACTGGAGCTGAGGTCAAGGCGTCCTTCAGCGCCTGGAAGGAGACCTCACAAGCCTCTATCCATACAAACGGGTTGTCCTTCTTCATCAGAGAGGTCAAGGGCTTGGCTAGCCTGGAGAAGTCCTTCACAAATCGTCTATAGTAGCCAGCCAACCCAAGGAAACTCCTAACCTCTGTCACAGTGCGAGGTCTATGCCAGCTCTTCACTGCCTCGATCTTAGCTGGGTCTACTAAAACTCCCTCAGCTAAGATCACGTGTCCAAGAAATGACACCTTGTCCAGCCAGAATTCATACTTGCTGAATTTGGCATACAATTGTTTCTCCCTCAGTGTCTCCAAGACTATCCTCAAATGCTGCTCATGTTCCTCTTTGCTCTTGGAGAAGATTAGAATGTCGTCTATGAATACGACTACCGACTTATCTAGCTGGGCTTGAAAGACTCTCTGCATCAAATCCATAAATCTCGCAGGTGCATTGGTCAGTCCAAACGGCATCACTGTGAACTCATAGTGGCCGTATCTGGTCCGGAAGGCTGTCTTCTCTATGTCTGGCTCAGCTACAACTATCTGGTGATATCCGGAACGCAGGTCAATCTTAGAGAACACCTTAGCTCCCCTTAGCTGGTCGAACAAGTCATCGATCCTGGGCAGTGGGTACTTGTTTTTGATCGTGACATTGTTCAGCTCTCTGTAGTCTATACACAGTCTCATGCTTCCGTCCTTTTTCTTGACGAACAGCACAGGAGCGCCCCAAGGTGAGACACTGGGTCTGATGAAGCCCTTATCTAGAAGCTCCTGCAACTACTTCTCCAACTCGACCATCTCTGCAGAGCCCATCCGGTAGGGAGCCTTAGCAATCGGTCCTGTGCCAGGTATGAGGTCGATATTGAATTCAACCTCTCTCAGCGGTGGTAGTCCAGGTAGCTCCTCTGGAAAAACATCGGGGTACTCCGACACAATGGGAACATCGCTTTTGAACTTCGGATCCGTCCTCAGATCCTGGGCGTAACAGTAGTAGGCAGTCGCGCCCTTGGACACTTCCTTCATCAGGGATAATGCCGATACAACCTTCACAGTCGGCTGCTTGGGCTGCATTCGGTATGATACTGTGATCCCTGTGGCTGACTTCAAGAGAAGACGATGCTCTGCACAGTGTAGTCTACCTCTGTACCACTGTAGCGTGTCCATGCCCACAATTATGTCAAATCCCATACCAGGGAAGACAATAGCATCGAGAAGAAAGTCTGCTCCCTTGATGTGTATGCTCAGATTCTTGCACTGTTTACTGCATTTGATCAACTCTCTGGATGGAAACAAAACGGAGTAATCATGGATATCCTCTGTGGGGGCATTTATCTTAGTATAAAATGCTTGGGATATGAAGGAGTGGGAGGCTCCAGAATCAAACAGGACGGTGGCCTCCACTCCATTAATTCGGAATGTGCCTGCAATTATTGAGTGAGGTTTTAAGGTTTCTAGTTAACTCTTCCAAAGTAGTTGTTCAAGGTTAATTGGTATACCTGTGATGACTATTCCATTGCTCTTTGCTTGAGCCTGGTCCAACACATTTAGCCTGACCTCTAAATTTCCAGCTCCTACATGAAGAAATAAATTCTTAGAATTTCCATTCTTATTGAAAGCTTCATGAGCAGTTTAATGATTACAAAGCTGAAATTGTAAAGTACATGGCTAGAACTGTCTAAAGGTCAGGTTTAATCGGCCAGGTTTCAGGTGAGTCTGGTTAATAATAGGTGTGGGGGTTGTGTTAGGCTTGATTCTCTTCACCCCATGGTAAATTAGTCTGGCTGCTCCTCCAAATATTAGCACATCACCTGACTTCAGGAGGATCTTGGTAGTAAGGTCCATCCTCTTCTGGTCACCGAATAGGAACTCCGCGTCGTCTCCAAGCGATATGGAAACCACTGGGACTCCTCTGGTGATGGATTCTAGGGATTCATCCTTATCTTGATGCAACCCTAGCTTACCTTCTTTTCCATAAAAATTGATGATGCAGACGTCTGAGGTTAGGTCTGGGACGGGCTCATCCTCCAATTCTTGTGCTGCCTTAACTGCAGCTCTAATGATGGTCTGCAGTTCCTCCGGGATTGGTGGCACCTCCACCTCTTCATAGCTCTTGGTGGTGTGGTTCCACTTCTTACCTAGGCACATGATCTTCACCTTCATGGTTGAACCATTCTTGAAGGTAGGGGTGTCAAAATTTCCTTCCTTCACACCTAACTCCCTGATCTTGATGATCAATGCATACTGGACTGCTGGGGTCAGGTACTCTCGTAGTAAGATCATCCTGGGTCTCAAGACCTCACACTTCTCTGGATGGTGTGGTTTGGCTTCAAAAGGGATGTTGGGTGTGGAATATGGCAAAATAGGAAAGCAAATATCGAAAGCTGAACAACAATTTCCATTAAATAAATAAGTCAAGGTTCACAACTAGAAATGAAAGGTTCGAAATGAAACAAAATGAAGGGTTTATAGTTCATCCCTTTTACATTGACAACGAAAAACTAGACAACTGAATGTAAAGAAAGTAGGGGTCTAAGCCTCTTCATGAGGAAAATAGTCCTCACCAGGTGAACTCGGGTCATCACTTGCTGTCTCGACACGGTCCACCATGTTAAGGACCGGTGCCTTGCCCGGCCTCTGGGGGTAGTTCTGTCCCGGCCTCTGTGGATGGCTCTGGGCAGGGCGGCTGGTAGATGGTCCAGCACCTCCTGTGCCACCTCGACCTCCTCCAGTAGTAGTAGCAGCTGGGGCTCAAGTAGTGGTCCCGGTGGCGGGCTTGTAGTTCCAAGAATCCGGGTTCTTATGGCATTCGAATCCCCTATGCCCTTTCTTACCACAGTAGTTGCATTCCGCCAGATTTCCTTTACAATCCTTGCCCGGGTGGTCTTTCTTGCACCACTTGCAGAAGTATCTTCTTACCGGTCCGTTTCCTGTTTCAGTGCAAGGTTAGTGACGTGTTAGCATAAATGTAACCATATTATAGATTTTAACTTTTCTCACCCTTGGGTGGTTCGTAGCGGAGAGGCTTAACATTAGCATTAGAAGGGACGATGGCCTTCTCGTTCCCTCCCTTGAAAAATTTTCCCCTCCTTTCCTGAGTCTGAGGGGGTCCTCTTCCATTTCCTCCCTCATTGTCATTCCTCCTCTTGCCTAGCACAGAATCCTGATAGGCAATGGTGGTCTCGCAATCGTTCGCATCATCAGCTAGTTCCTGTCATTACAAGATGTGTTAGTGGGGAAATCTTTGCGCACCTGTTATACCCAAAATTTCAACCCCCCCCCCCCCCGGAGTAGTCTCTAAGGCATACGTGTTACAAAGAGCAAAAGGGGTCAAAAAGCACCAAGGCGGGATTTTCCAAGGACATTATCGGGATTTTTTATTTTTATATGACTTGTTCATTATCTCCAAACACTTCTAAATATCATAGTCATTATGAAAGGTATTTCATGATTTTCTGATAATATTTATTCTAGAAATTTAGCTTTTAATTCATATTATAAGCTAATTTCTTTAATAATTAACACATGAAATAGCCTCAAAATAGAAATTAAAAGGTTTCCAAAATTAAAATAAAATTGTCACATGGTTAGCCTGACTACATACTGTCATAAACCTGAAATTATTTTATTTGGAACCTTATCCCAAAATTTAAAAGAGAAATTCAATCATTTTTGCAATTTTCTCTCTCCTCTGGAAAATATCGAAATCAAAACAAAATGTCATGAAATTTTAACACAGATAGAGGATGATTATTAGAGAATAATGCCGTTGGAATTTCGTTATTTCGACTTTCCAATAGTAAGTTATGAATTATGGGAGATTCCAGATTGTAATATTTTTATCTAATTGGTTATTTATCGAAATAACCTGATTCCAACTCTCAAAATTCCTAAAAATCTTCTTTTATCTTTGGTTAAAATTTCGGAATTTTTATCAACCTGTAGCACATTTTAAAAAATCAGATTCTCTTAGAGCACAAAATCAAGGTTTTAGATAAAAATCTTGTTCTATCAACTTGGCCATGCTTTTTCTATAAAAGGCCTTCCAAAAAACGACCTAGGGCAGAGTAGATCATCCCCATAGTCAGAAAACACAGCCGTCTACTTGCCTCCCACGTTTTCAACACTCCCAACACCGAAACTCTACCGAAATCATCCCAAAATCACCAAAAACACATTCGTTCTTCTCCCATTGAACTTCCAAGCATCAAAACACCACAAATACAGAACCAAAACGTGCTTAACAACACAAGGAAGAAGAGGTCAAAAGCTCGGGTCAAAGTCGAACCGGATCGGCCACCAACGAGGCTTTCAGAGATTCCCGACGTGAAGGAACAACAAGTTTTCGAAATCAAAACAGGGTAAAAACCAAATTCTCTAACCCTTCTGGTCTAAATACACTTCTGGTTGAAATTGCTAACCGAATTGACTTTTCTTTGCTTCTGAATTAAGGTTTGTTTGCGTTTCTGTCCACTAACTTGTTCAATAAGTTTCGTCCTTAATTCGTAGTCAAATTGAAAACTTTTGATCACTAACATGTTTAGAATCTTTCAGGCTACGTACCCATAAATTTTGAGCCAAAAACACACCGCGGGAACAGCCTTAACGCCGCCGTCCGAGGTCGGTCCGCACCCACGGACGCTATGTCCGGGGTCCCGGACGCTCTGTCCGAAAGCCGGACGCCCCCGGACGGTGGCGGGATATTTTTATTTTCAAAAGTTAGGGTTTTATAAAAAACATGTCCGGGCCCACGGACGTCCTGTCCGTGGCCCCGGACTTTTCAAAATCTCGTTTCTGTTTAAATTTGACTTTTTTGTGTAATTAGGTTAACTGGGGTCCGTGGGTTCGGACATTAGGTCCGTGGCCACGGACGGAATAAAAATTTGACCTAATTCTGCCTCCGAAACCCTAGTTTAGGTAACTTTCAATTTCACTTTAATTTTCTGTCAAAAAACGTTAAAAAATAAAAAAAACAGAAGCGCGCACCTAGGTTAAAAACAACTTTGTAGAAAGCCGTAAACGAACCAAGTAGAGGAAAAACGACCTAGGAAGGGTAATGAAAGTAATTTGAACCCTAATTAAGTCGAATATCAAGCCCCCGAACCCGAACTCTCCTTTCCTAATTTGATCTAGGTTAAAATTAGGTGGCGACTCATAATAGGTTCCAGTGAGCTAGCCTAGGTTTTAATAATTATTATTATATGACATAGTTATTAACCTTAGGTTATAAGTGGACCTAAAACCCGATTGGATCCTAATCAACTTTAATCAACATAGGATAGGGTTTAAAATCGAGGCTCACAGACTGGCGACTCTGCTGGGGACAACTTCTTAATTTTAACTTGTTTAATTTTAAGAAAGAGGGCTTAACTCGAAAATTGTTTATTTATGGCTTTAATACTTTGTTTATTTACTTCTGTGCGCACTTTAATTTCTGCACCTTTGCATCATGTGAGAGCGAGGGTCCACACAAACCAGTTTCACCCCGGGACCCATCTAGGGTCCCCTGTCAGGGACTCACACCTTTTAGGTGATGTGAATAAGCGGGGGAAAAGAGGAGGATGTCGTCTAACCACATCCCCTTAATACCTGGGCCTTAGCCCCAAGCGTTTTCCTGGCAGTGTCCTTACCTAGCCCATTGTTTGGTCAGTCAAAGACCCGACCGTAGACGCACACCTTTAGGTGATGTGAAAAAAGTGGGGAAACCCAAGAGAATAGCGTGCAAGCCCTATTCCTTTGTGGCGACCTGGGCCCAAGCCCCAAGCACCTCTCCGGATCGATCCATACCCAAATTGATTTAACCGTCAAGTGAGGACATGTTGAATTTGTGTGGGCCTTGTTTGCTTGTATGATCGGCCCATTACCTAGCCTAGAGATTGATAGGAACTTCTCTACATTAACCTAGCCCAACCGAATTGGCGGCTCTACTTGTTTGCGGCCCAGAGGCCCTGTTTGGTTTAACATGTGAGTCGTTCGGGCTTCGGCCCAAAAGCTTAGACTTAGGTGATTTCTCTTCTGGCCCAATTTGAATTATCCAATTAGTTCTAGGCCCAAAAAAAAGGAAATCCACCTGGACTTGAAATAACCCACAAGTTCTGAAAAATAAAATCTTTTTCTGCTTAGCAACATCTTCTCTGGCCCAAGGAAAGTTACCCATTTGTGGTTTAGGGACCATTCCAGCCCATGTGCTTTACTCCAGGCCCAAACACATTCCGGCCCAAGGGCTCATTCTAGACTAGGTAAACTTCTTATTTGGGCCCTAGCCCCAAACCCTAGATCTAGGTTCACCTCTCAGGCCCAATCAAAGCCATCTGTCTAGATTTCAGCCCAAGTTCCAGTTCATAAGATACTCCAGCCCAAACACCTCATTCTCTGGGTATCCTGGCCCACTTGCTTTCAGCCTAAGTCTGTTTCGATCTATCTTGTGAAGCATCATGTTTCAGCCCACTTCCTTTTGTTAGCTAATAATGGACACCTTGGACACAGGTAGACTCAAGTCCTAAGTACGGTCCAATCGACATGGAAGCCCAGCTCGCAATTTTGGAACAAAGGCACATGGCCACCATTGAAGCCATGGAGCAGAGGCATAGTGCTGCCATGGACGCCGTGGAATCTAACTACGTTGCTGTTATCGAAGAGTTGAAAGCAAAGGCTCTTTCCCTCGAGTCCGAACGTCAAGCTCGGGATGAGTTAGTGGACAGGCTTCTCAACACCCTTTATGAATGCATTGAAGTTGGCTCCATTAGGGTCCGAGGATCGGAGGGGAATGTCAAAGAAATTGCTACAGAACTCAGGAAAGTGATCAGACAACCAGGAGCAGCAACTTGCATCCAAAGCTGCACCCGTAAGAGAACCAGGCAACATGAGGAAGACAGTGATCGACAGTCAAGAGGACCTGGTTGGAGCGTTGGGACAGTAGAACCATCCCGACGGAGTTCTCGACAGAGAGAGTTTACAGACATCGGCCGAACACCAAGACAAGCACTTGAAGAGCTTCGAGGAAGATATCCGATGCAACCGCTCGCCCTGAGGCCAGGAACTACTCATTTGGGGAAGGATCTTAATCAATTTTGTCACTTTCATCAGCTGCCCGGTCACGACACTGACCACTGCAGAGCCCTACAACACAGAATCCAGGATCTGATTGACCAAGGGTTCCAATTCTAAGAACATGGTGGAGAGCGCAGAGCACGCGTGCCCAGGCATCATCAGAAATGTTGTTTTTTTAGTGTTTTTCTCATTAAATGCATTTCTTTTCTTGATTAGTTGTCTTTCAACTTTTGTAGTAGTTAGTTCCCTTGAATCATTTTCGGTAGTTTTCCTGAGTTTGTAATTTCCAACATTATTCTTTTTGTTGAATAAAACATAGTTCCTTTTCATAATTTTTGTACAAAGCATCATTCGTTTATTCAAAAAACTTGAAAAAGAGCACTCACGCAAGGATCACGAAGTAATCATTTTCTGACTATGCAATGGAACGGGTCTCTTGTTTCTAAAAATTTGAACATGCCTAACCAAAACCACACTCACAAACCAAACACAAATGAGGTTCAAGGCCCACATCTATCAAACTGTTGTCACAAACCCCAAATCAATACTGGGGGCAATCTGAGTTTAGTTCGTGTCTTCGAATCTTTTGTTTAAATGTGTGAACTAGTCCTGAGTGAAATTCACGAGAGTGTCTTGAGCGGAAAAACCATGAGTGAACGAGCGTGTCATTTTTACACGACTCCGGTGAGACCACGTTCAAAGGTGAGGTAAACGGCATAACTCCTACCGAAGGAGATAATTTGTAAATTTACTCTATGATCTGCGAAAAGTAACAAAGAACAGATACACAACTATCAAGGATGACGAAGCACCTAGGCACAGCACCACATAGCCAAAAGCTTGTAAACCCTATCATTAAACCCTAGGCACCCCCGTTGAGCCTTTCATATATCCCTTTTTCATATTATGAGCTCCACAAAATAATCCAGCCAATGATGAATGTCCGACCCGGTGACCAAAGGAAGCGAGGAGCCCGACTCTCAGATAACATTCTCATCAGTCCAAAGAAGCAATGCTACTATCAGCATGACGAAGCGATCCGCAAATGGTCCCAGAGTGACACAGGATCAAAAGAGCTCACATCAAAATAGCTCTCGAAGCCCAAAGCCGGGAAACACAAGAACCCCGAAGGCAAAGTCAAGAAAGGATAAAACAAAAAGGTAGTCCCGAAGC
Organism: Limonium bicolor; assembly: GCA_023374045.1. Taxonomy (NCBI): domain Eukaryota; kingdom Viridiplantae; phylum Streptophyta; class Magnoliopsida; order Caryophyllales; family Plumbaginaceae; genus Limonium; species Limonium bicolor. Next base: position 91,223,663 of record CM041783.1, on the reverse strand, counting down.
GCCTCGGAGAAATTCAAATGACAAAGAGAAGAGAAATGGTGTAAAGGACAACTTCAAAGGTTCAGGTTCAGAAGCTCGAAAACAACGTCAACATGAAGCAGCTAGACGACTTCAAGACGAGGAAGATAAATCTGAGAGAAGACGCAAGTTGCAGCTTTGGTCACCCATTTAAGCTCCACATACCTCAAATATCCCTCCATGATCCCGTCATCTTTCACCACACCCTAAGGCCACGTTATAAGCTTTAAAGACTTCCGACTTGATAGTTGTGTATCTAATCACGTGAAAGTAACAGATCGAATGCATAAATCCACCAAATGTCAAATTCAATGGTCTAGAAGTTGTGACCGTAAACAAGTACAAACGTCAAACACACTGAGTGTAGGTTAGGAAGCACCACATCAAAACATAAGCCTTGACCTTGTGAGGACGAGACTCGTTCGCACGTTTAATCAAATAAAATACTGGGGGCAATCGATCGCTCTAATCGATTGCCATGAACTCTAGCTCGGATTGTTCTAAGGAAAAATACTGGGGGCAATTGTTGGTTCCAATAATTGCCATGTCAACACCAGTTGATACCCAAAGCTTGAGCACCACCATCCCACCACAGACACGCATAAGCCCTTACCACTACACACACACTCCCAAGCCCATCATTGGCCTTACCTCCACAAAAACATCAGGCTCGTCATAACCCTGACCACCATCCAAATCACAACCCAATCCCAGGTCTATCACGAATCCTGAACACCGGTAGAAACCTTTAACACCACGACAAACACGACACACTTCCACCAACGGCATGTTCATTTCTTAAGAAACAAATTGCAGATATGAAATTTTTAGTCATGAATTGATCATTTCACTTTCCTTTTTCAGCAGAGTTTTTCTCAAGCATTGCCATGTTTGGCACATTTTTCAACAGTCCCTTGTTTTGGACAAGCTTCCAACAAGCACTTTAGTTGCATTTTACTACTTTTGCATGACACCTCAACATTGCCAAGTTTGGCACCTTTTCGAACAGTTTGCTGTTTTGAACGAGTATCTTTCATATATTTTTATTACATACATTACCATGTTTGGCACTCTGTAATCAGTTTTCATCATTTGCATGAGATCGTTATCTTACTAACTCATTTTTTAGTGCGAGACCATCATATTCGTTAGTGCGAGACCATCATATTCGTTAGTGCGAGACCATCATATTCGTTAGTGCGAGACCCATCACCTTCATCAGTGCGAGACCAGTACGAGACCTAGTATCATCTTCAGTGCGAGACCAGTACGAGACCTAGTATCATCTTCAGTGCGAGACTAGTACGAGACCCAGTATCATCTTCAGTGCGAGACAAGTACGAGACAGAGCGTGATCTAAGTTGGCGGGGCAGAGGCAATAAGTCCCCATCTTCATGTCAACTTCTTGGGAGAAACAACTAGTGGGCAGTGGCAATAAGTCCCCTCGGTAATCTAGAAGTTATCCCAGCACCTCAGCTGGTGGGCAGAGGCAATAAGTCCCTATAGTATACCAGCAAGGAGCATTGGAACGGGTTTCGATCCCCAGAAGCATCCGGACATCATTTTCATATCATCCATATCATTTGCATCATTTTCATCATCCGCATTTTCATCACTTTCATTTGCATCATTTTCATCATATACATTTGCATCACTTTCATTTGCATCATCCTCATATCATTCATCTGCATTATCCAGGCGCGTCACAAGACCTGGCGACAGAAAAGTTGGCGAGGTGATGGCAATAAATCCTCTGTGCGATGTCAACTTATTTGGGATCAACGAATGGTGGGCGATGGCAATAAGTCCCCAGGGTTTTTACCAGGAGTTATCCCTGCACACCGGCTTGGGGGGCGATGGCAATAAGTCCACATTGGGTCCAGCCAGGAGCATTGGCACGGGTTTCGGTCCCCAGAAGCATCCGAGCATCATCAGCATTCCTGCATCTACACATTTCTTCATCTTTTAGGTTGTCAACGCCTTAGAATCGCTTGACATTTCTTCATCTTTTAGGTTGTCAACGCCTTAGAATCGCTTGACATTTCTTCATGAAATACCCCAAACCTTGGTATGTTGTGTAAATGTTAAACTATGGTATTTAAAGGCTAAAAAGTGCCTTAGAAACATAAATGAATCATTTAAACCATGGTAAACACAATAAAACACTAAGACATGGTTTGAGCAAAAACATGCTCTAAGGTTGGAGTGAACTTGGTTAGGACCCAAAGAGCCTACCAAGACTGGATAATGTTTAATTATGACTTTATAAGGCTAATTAAGTCCTTAGGAAACTTTGGTAGACAATGAAACCAAACAAAACACAAATAAATACCTTAAGGTTAATAAGAGCAAAAATGTGCTCTAAACTTGGGATAAATGTGTATAAGACCTAATGGTCATACCTATGCCTCAATTATATGTCAATGAACATATTAAATCATTTACCAAAGAAAACCAAGCTTGAAAACAAGTTAAAACACAAAATGTGCTTTAAGAAGTCTTAAAGCACGTTTTTGAAAAATTGTCTTGTAAATGAGTTTTGAATGGCTAGATGTCCATCATTACTCTTTAATTAACATGTGTACTATATAGTATCACATTTGGGTGGCTATATCAATGGGAAATCAAAAATTTCACTTCTATGTGCCTTGTTATTGGTGAATAGTGATTTTTATAACTAGTTTGTAACATATAATGTTATAAGTGATTAAGTTGGTCAACAAAGACCAAAACACCCTTCTACTAATAAGGGGGCCGGTTTTTGGTAGTAATGAGTCACCAAACATGTTAACTTATTAAGTAAATAAAGGTGACTCATAGGTTACTATTTGCTTTAAGTTATAAATATCCTTAAAAGCAAAACCAATCTCATTCTCCCTTCCTTCTTCATTTCCCACGGTTGCAAGACTTCTTCAACCTCTCTTCTTCTCCATTTACGATTTGGAATAGTGCTCACCAAAGCTCCACCTTCCATTGGCAATAATTCCAAGCTCACTTGTTCAAATCAAAAACAAACACCACCATTCTCTTCCTCTCATCAAGCTCTTCAATTCTATCCTTTCAAAATCCCAAGAGCTCCATTTCGGTGCCAAGAGGAATCACCATGGGAGGAGCTTGAGCTCACCTTTTCACATATTCTTGTTCTCCTTTGCTTCAAGGTAAGGAAACTCAAAGAAAAATGACATTTCCTTCATGTTTTGTCATGTCCGAAAATCACTCTTAATGGAGTCATTATATTACCTTTTTCCTAGCTTCATTCCAATCTCTTATGGACTAGGTGGAGTCCTCTCTTCATAGACATTCAAACTCCCTTCAAAGATCAAGGTAAAACAAGTACATTAATGTTTTTGAAACAATATAAATCTAGGGTTTACAATGAGATGAAGCTTAAAGCTTGAATACTCATTATGTTGTTTGTATAATGTATAGAACTTGACAAGGAATCAAGTACCCTACCGGTTTTGTAAGGAAACAAGAAAGAAGTTTGAGTGGAAATGAGGTAAATATGCTATCTCAATGTGGTTTAATGCCTTAGGAGAAATAAGCTTATAATGCTTGTTAAAACTACCTAAAGAGCAAATGGTAAATGAGCTAGTAAAATGCTCTCAAGGAGTTTATTAAAGGAATATGTGTTGTTGGGTGTATTTGCAGGTCAAAGGCATTATTATGTGGGAAATTCAGTGTTTAAGGATTATGCAATTTAAGGGCCTAAGAGCCATGTTATTTAAGGGCCTAAGTGCCAAGCAATTTAAGTTATGCACTATATTGTGATGTAGTGCTTAATGTGTGAAGTTTGTGTATAAAATGTGTTTGATGGATTTTAGGTGTTATTGAATGGATTAAGGTAAAAACCTAAGTGTTTGGATGTGAGTATATACAAGAGAAGCTGTGGCCAAATTTGGGGAAATGTGTAAGAAGTTCTAAGTGTTTAAAGTGAGTTTTGGTGAACTAGGAAGGATTAAAGGTGAATGAATGTTTACTTGAGAAGAAAACATGTATTAAGGTGATTTAGAGTGATGCAAGGATTTAGGGGTTGTCTTGGAAGTTCTAGGAATTCAATGGGTGTTTTGTGAATGTATTGAAGTCTTGGAGGAGTTTGTATAAGATTTAGGAATGTTGATATTCAAGGAATAAATGATGTTTAGGTAAGGTTTTGAGTATGGAGTTTTAAGTAGTTGTGAAAAGGAGATTTAGCTAGTAAGAAAAGAAGTTGGGAGATGATGATAAGGTGTAGAGGAAACACCTTGGTATTGTGGTCATTATAGGTGAAATGCCACCTAGAAATCATAAGGAGAAAACATTGTAAGTGTTAGGAATTTTGTGGAGATATAAGTAAAGGTTTAAGGAATTAGGAAACATAGTTTTGTGAGTGCTTAAGAATATCTTAAGGGTGTGTTTGAAGTGCCAAATGATGTTAGAACACATTAAGAGGCCTTAGGAGAAGTTTGGTGAAGATTTGGCAAAGTTTGGGTGAGTTTAGAAGGCGACCGACCCAGGGGCCGACCCAGTTTTTGGGTCGGTCGAGCCTCTGTAAGATATTGGGAAATGTTCGGTAATGGACCGACCCAGAAGGTTGGGTGAGGTCGGATGGGTCGGTCGGTCAAGTTTCAAAGGAAGGAAAATGTTCGCACATGGACCGACCCAGAATGGTGGGTCGGACGTGGGTCGGACGGGCATGATTATAAGGAAGTAAAAGGGGTCTGTAATGGACCGACCCAGATGTGGGTCGGACGGTGGGTCGGTCGGACCAAAAACAAGGTTTAAGGTTATGAAATGATATGAGATGATGGGGATTGATAGGTAATGATGCCATAAGGTTGTTAAGGACATGTTAGGTGAGTTTAAATGGCAATGAGGTGGGTGAAAAGTTTTATTAAAATGTGAGGGTAAAACAAGTTAAAAAGTGAAGTTATGTAATTAAGTTAACGGGGAAAGTTATAAGCTTTAGACTTTAAAACAAACATGTTACCCCAATGTTAATAAAAGAACATGTGATGTCAACAGTTGTTCGAGAATTGCTCGAGGAACATAAGTGGACGTGGTAAAGTGGACTCCGGTGACAGGTATGGTTTTCTTGCAACCTGTGTCCTAACGGATTACACCGGCTTGTATGCCAATATGTTTTCTTGAGTGTTTGCCACCTTGTAAGATTAAAACATGTAATGAGTTTATAGTAATTCATTTATGTGGCGAATTTGGTATCCGATGCCGTTTAACTACAAATATGTGTTAAATCTTAGCTAACTAAAACTAGGAACACATGAGTGATCGGTATTCGGAATTGACGGCCCAAACCTTGGGAACGTGCTAACCACGGCTATGTGTGAGTTAGTTGGACATTGTTGTTGTATGCAAGTGTGTGAACCTCCCTTGTGTGCTTAACTCGGTTATGATACCGTATGGTTGTGGATGTGGTAGGCTCCATAATGGATCTCTAACCACTTAATATTAAATGTATGTGTACTAATGGGGGGTGAGGAGTCCGGTCTGTTCCGGCCACGCGTGTGAGGACGGGGGTTGATATCATATCTGGTTCGACTCTCTATGGTGTATGTATAGGTGGTATTCCAATTTGGTTTCTACCTTCCCTTAGCTTATCCAAAGCTAGTTACTGACTCACGTCGGGCCACAGGGGCATGCGTATGTTATTTCGGTGTGCTTGGGATTACTATATCCGACACACCTTGGGTATAAGTTAACCGTTCTATATAACCGGACGGTAACGAGGATGGTAACGAGCTTAACATGGGATTGGCAAAAATCCCTAGGCTCACCTGGTATACTAACTATGGTGGAAGGTTCCTTGTGAGAACCGATTTTGTGGTGTATGTAATGTTATAATGCTATGCAAATTCCCTTGCTATGCTTGGGTATATATATATATATATTGGATGTTTTAAATGAATGCAACGTTGTCATGTGTACATCAAAGCAAGAAAGGTTTGTTATGTTTTGTTATGTGTGGAATGAGTTATGTTGTAGGATATGGAATGTGTGGATCATGGAAATGAATCCCAGCTGCGACAAGAGGCATTTGAGGATAACCCGATTAATGGGTACATGCCGTTCGTTAAGGAAGTAGCTCCATTTTAGAGGAGAGCCACTCTAGGGTTTAAGGAATCATTGGATGGTTGGTTAAGTGTGGATGTGTTGGTTATAGGATGAGCCCATTGAGGCGAAATATTATGGGTTGTATGGTTATGGCTTGTATGTATGATTTAAATATAATCAACTGCATGCTAAGACGACAATTAGTTGTGCGTGGCCCGGTAGCATGTGGGCTGCGGGATTACCATACCAGCAAAGGTGCTGAGCCCCTTGGGGGCCACCCTTTCTCTCCTTTTCTATTTCAGGTACAAGGAGCTGGAAGCCGTTCGAGAGTAGGAGGGCAGATGTTTATACATGGGTAGCCATCTAAATGGCGTGAGTATGATAGGCGTAGTAAGACCGAAATTGTTATCGGTAGTAGTTTGTAAATACTCGGTACAGGGGGAGTGTATGTATATAATAAATGTTGAAGATGGAACGAGGATTGTATTGTGTAGTTGCTCGGGAATCTAGTCCATCAGACCGATACAAATGTACATATATTAGCCTTGTTAGCCACGTAGGTGGTTAACGGCGTGTAACACCATTGGAATAAGTAATGTGATGAGTTGGGTTTCCGCTGCAGATTGTTATTATGTGTTTGTTGTTGGATGGGGTGTTACACTTCATCTTTTAGGCTGTCAACGCCTTAGAATCGCTTGACATTTCTTCATCTTTCAGGTAGTCAACGCCTTAGAATCGCTTGACATTATTCCATTTTCATCATTTTCAGGTAGTCAACGCCTTAGAATAGCTTGGCATCATTGACATCATTCTCAGGTAGTCAACGCCTTAGAATAGATTGACAACATTTTCACCATCGTTAGGTAGTCAGCGCCTTAGAATAGCTCGATGACATATCGTCATTTCAGGTAGTTGGCGCCTTCGAATAGTTCAACAACATCTTCCTTACCTATAGGTAGTCAGCGCCTTAGAATAGCTCGACACAATCTGCATATAAGGTCTTTTAAGATCCCAAAATTTTGGAGTATCACTCAGGCATCAACTAGTCTTTTCATCTTCATTACAAAGCCTAGTTGACGGGGGGCAATCTGTTATACCCAAAATTTCAACCCCCCCCCCCCCCCGGAGTAGTCTCTAAGGCATACGGGTTACAAAGAGCAAAAGGGGTCAAAAAGCACCAAGGCGGGATTTTCCAAGGACATTATCGGGATTTTTTATTTTTATATGACTTGTTCATTATCTCCAAACACTTCTAAATATCATAGTCATTATGAAAGGTATTTCATGATTTTCTGATAATATTTATTCTAGAAATTTAGCTTTTAATTCATATTATAAGCTAATTTCTTTAATAATTAACACATGAAATAGCCTCAAAATAGAAATTAAAAGGTTTCCAAAATTAAAATAAATTGTCACATGGTTAGCATGATACTGTCATAAACCTGAAATTATTTTATTTGGAACCTTATCCCAAAATTTAAAAGAGAAATTCAATCATTTTTGCAATTTTCTCTCTCCTCTAGAAAATATCGAAATCCAAACAAAATGTCATGAAATTTTAACACAAGATATAGGATGATTATTAGAGAATAATGCCGTTGGAATTTCGTTATTTCGACTTTCCAATAGTAAGTTATGAATTATGGGAGATTCCAGATTGTAATATTTTTATCTAATTGGTTATTTATCGAAATAACCTGATTCCAACTCTCAAAATTCCTAAAAATCTTCTTTTATCTTTGGTTAAAATTTCGGAATTTTTATCAACCTGTAGCACGTTTTAAAAAATCAGATTCTCTTAGAGCACAAAATCAAGGTTTTAGATAAAAATCTTGTTCTATCAACTTGGCCATGCTTTTTCTATAAACGGCCTTCCAAAAAATGACCTAGGGCAGAGTAGATCATCCCCATAGTCAGAAAACACAGCCGTCTACTTGCCTCCCACGTTTTCAACACTCCCAACACCGAAACTCTACCGAAATCATCCCAAAATCACCAAAAACACATTCGTTCTTCTCCCATTGAACTTCCAAGCATCAAAACACCACAAATACAGAACCAAAACGTGCTTAACAACACAAGGAAGAAGAGGTCAGAAGCTCGGGTCAAAGTCGAACCGGATCGGCCACCAACGAGGCTTTCAGAGATTCCCGACGTGAAGGAACAACAAGTTTTCGAAATCAAAACAGGGTAAAAACCAAATTCTCTAACCCTTCTGGTCTAAATACACTTCTGGTTGAAATGGCTAACCGAATTGACTTTTCTTTGCTTCTAAATTAAGGTTTGTTTGCATTTCTGTCCACTAACTTGTTCAATAAGTTTCGTCCTTAATTCGTAGTCAAATTGAAAACTTTTGATCACTAACATGTTTAGAATCTTTCAGGCTACGTACCCATAAACTTTGAGCCAAAAACACCGCCGGGAACAGCCTTAACGCCGCCGTCCGAGGTCGGTCCGCACCCACGGACGCTATGTCCGGGGTCCCGGACGCTCTGTCCGAAAGCCGGATGCCCCCGGACGGTGGCGGGATATTTTTATTTTCAAAAGTTAGGGTTTTATAAAACATGTCCGGGCCCACGGACGTCCTGTCTGTGGCCCCGGACTTTTCAAAATCTCGTTTCTGTTTAAATTTGACTTTTTGTGTAATTAGGTTAACTGGGGTCCGTGGGTTCGGACATTAGGTCCGTGGCCACGGACGGAATAAAAATTTGACCTAATTCTGCCTCCGAAACCCTAGTTTAGGTAACTTTCAATTTCACTTTAATTTTCTGTCAAAAAACGTTAAAAAATAAAAAAACAGAAGCGCGCACCTCGGTTAAAAACAACTTTGTAGAAAGCCGTAAACGAACCAAGTAGAGGAAAAACGACCTAGGAAGGGTAATGAAAGTAATTTGAACTCTAATTAAGTCGAATATCAAGCCCCCGAACCCGAACTCTCCTTTCCTAATTTGATCTAGGTTAAAATTAGGTGGCGACTCATAATAGGTTCCAGTGAGCTAGCCTAGGTTTTAATAATTATTATTATATGACATTGTTATTAACCTTAGGTTATAAGTGGACCTAAAACCCGATTGGATCCTAATCAACTTTAATCAACATAGGATAGGGTTTAAAATCGAGGCTCATAGCACCAGAAATTCTAACTCATATTCCATACATGTAGGGTCATCCCTCTGGTGGAACCAATCATAGTCATGATCTTGAAGTTCAAGCCGGTATGGAATTTGTCCACCAGATATCTTGGAGCGTAAGCTCCCTCTCCAATGACAGCAAGTAACTCCATAAATTTATTGTAGTACTCAGCAACAGAGGAATTCCATTGCTTCAGCTGCTCGAACTCACTCCTCATCCTCTTCTGCAGGTAGGATGGATAGAACTTGGCTCTCAGGGCCACTAAGAAGGCTGGGAAGCCGAAGTCCGCCTGGGCAGTCAGCTCAGCTCTGGCGGTCAGCCACCATCGATGCGCGGGTCCCCGGAGAAAGTAGGCCGCTATGTCCACCTGGCGATTCACTGGAACATGCAGAGAGGTGAAGGTCTTCTGCATCTCGTCTATGTATTTCTCTAAAGTCTTCGGTTCTGGTTGGCCTTCATAGATGGGAGGACGAAGGTCGTTAACCGCCTTCAGCCAGTTGAACTCCCGGGGACCATTAAGTGGTGGCGGTGGTGGCTGTGGGATCTGAGCCCGCTGCTGGGCCAATGCAGCTGTCACAATCTACGCTATGACCTCCGGGGTGACAGCGTCGGGTCCATAGCCTCCGGAGGGACCAGCTCCTCCTCTTCCTCCTCTTCGAGACATCTAGTTGGTATGACGGTTTTGTTACTCAGAAGGCGTATTGTAAAGTCTAACTATCTATGTAGTAATATAATGAAATATTTATAACGTCCTAAGGATGGTTCGTAGGTATGTGAAGTAAGTAGTAAAGTAAGTATGGGGTAAGGGTCACGCGCCTTTCTGGAATTTTCACTTCCCAATTCTACCCCAGTTCCCCAGTTTTAAATGCACCTATAATCTAAGTATTTTACTCGGCTTGTTTTCTTGGGTTCAGAGCGTAACTACACTCTGATACCAATTTCTGTAACGCCCCTATTTAAGATATTTATAGCGGAAATAAAATACTAAAGGCGTACAGACCATCGGGTTCCAAACACCCGGCACCAAACCTCACCAGATACAACTTAAAGATTACAATTGTGACGGCCTGAACCTCGAGAAAACTTAATAAAAGTCAAACAGCAATAAAGCACATAAACTCTCAAAACCTAATCCCATCCCAATCACTCGTTCTCTTCGTGGCCACCTGTAAAATAACTCGTACCTGCAAGATAAAACCAAGCAGCCCACCCCAAGAGGGGTGGGTCAGTTCCCTTGAATGGAACTGGTACGAACCTCCAAAAACAAACTTATAATACAACTCTTAAATAAATAATAGCAGGAAACAATCACTTAAACCACACAGAGGAACAAGGCATTTCACAAATCACCAAATCAAGATAACAAGATAAGAATAAAGGTTAATAACAGAAAAGTAAAGTTAGTGAAACAAAACCTCATCACGTGTTAGTGAACATCCATTGCCTTAGTTAAACCCAATTCCCGTTAGGAGTAGAAAGACTCAGATAGTCACAAGGGACTAGGAATGAAAAGATAGATCCAAGAACCAATAACTCAAGAGTGGAATAATTCAACTGGGAGAGATGGCCCCCACCGCCAAGTACGTCCTTTTAGGACAGGGGATATACAGCCCCTCACTGTTTACTACGTCCTCTTAGGACAAGGGATATACAGCCCTTTACTGTTAAAAATAAATGTCCGTATGGACGAGGGATATACAGCCCCCTGCTGTCAAATATTAATGTCCGTATGGACGAGGGATATACAGCCCCCTGCTGTCAAATATTAATGTCCGTATGGACGAGGGATATACAGCCCCCTGCTGTCAAATATAAATGCCCCTATAGGCGAGGGATATACAGCCCCCTGCTGTTACCATTGAAGACGCGCGCACGTCGAAACCTCAAGAACCAGCTCATGGATGAAACGATATCCAAAGTCAAAGGAAGAATTTACCAAAATTGATTTTTTCCAAATTCCCACCAGATCACTAACTACCCAGAGCAATACCAAAACACTCTATCCTACAGAGTGCAGAAGCGTAAACCCTAAGCAGTCAATGTCTAATGGAATAACCAAAAAGAAGGAACCAATACCCAAGTGAGTTTCGCATTCAAGGCTCAGTTAGTCACACAAGCTGAGTTAGTCACACAACCATTTCCTTTTAGAAATTCCTCTAAAACTCAGTTAGCGTTTTCCAAAACATTCCACAAGTCAATTAGCAAAAATATCGGAGTACGAGAAATCGTACCTGGTATGTGGAGAACAATAAATAACTCGAATAAATGACTCCCCAATAGTAACCTATAATTAAGGTGTTCCAAGTGTCGATTAGTTAAGGGACTTATAAACTAAACAACCTTCTTTTCTTACTGACTAATAGTTCCAGGTTTACCATTATTCTCTCACAAAGATTTGGGCTTGACTTGTTAACTAAATCCTTTGTTAGGCCCATTTCGTTAGTTTGGAACTGAAATAATTAATTTAGGGGATTTCTTTTATTAAAAATTAAATTATTATATGGAATTATGAATATTAAATTATTATATGGAATTGTGAAATTTATTTAGGGGTTTTCTCCTATTTAACCCTAATTATTATACATTATTATATAGTATTATGAATTTAATAATAAGATTTATAAGTCCATAAATCTTGGGAAAATTCTAAACACTCCAACTATATTAAAGATTTTAGGAAGTGTTGGAACATTGTTTTGAAACATAAAAGTCAATATAAAATTCTAGAAACCTTAAAGCTTATTAAGCCTTGCTAGAGTTGACTTTTTGAGAATGGTCAAACCAGGCCTTGAAACCTATACCAATAAATAGGTTATGGAAAACCATGAAGATCGATAAAAAGAACGTCAAAAACGGATCATCCTAGCCAAAGTTATACTAGATTGAAGTTTTGAATCAAAAATTTGAAAGATGCCACGTGTCACTCTGTCACGGGTCGCCAACACTTACCCGATTTCATTCCCTCCGATTTCATTCCCTAAATTTCGATAACAGAATTCAATACTTTGCCCTAACTTTAGACGGCTATATCTCATTCATCTCTCCATATTTTTCAATGTCGTCTTCTTTGTTGTCTTCTCCTACATTCCCTCTAAACAACTATAACTCATACAAACCCTAACTCATTCTGAATCAACCGGAAAATCGAGTCAAAGTAGCCACCTTGCAAAAACCGAAACTACAATTCTTGTTTTCTCTTCGAATCAGGTAAATTCGATCAGCCATAACTTCTTCGTTACTCATCCAAATTCCATGTTCTTTAGCTCGTTTTGAAGAGCTCTAATTTCTCTAAAACTTTCATGTTCATGGTCTAAGCTAATTCTCAACTTATTGGAAGAGTAAGGCGTCTAAAGTTTCGGTTTCGCCAGCACATAAAATAATACCGAAACCGAGAGGTAAACTCGTGATTTGCGACTTCAATTTCTTTCTGTGTGATGCGAGTTAGGATTAGTTCTTGCTAACAATGCGTAGATCTAAGTTTGCTCTTTCCAATGAGCCCTTACACATAGCCTAACTCAATCTGTGCTGAAACTTATAGTGCTTCGAAGTTGACTACTCGAACAGGCAAGGTTCGAATGTGTTTCCAGAAAACCGAAATCTATTTGCCCCGTTCTTGCAATTCCCAGTGAGTTTTCCTCAAATTCTTCCGACGATGCTAAACTACTCTTCATTGTCAACCAAACTCATGTTGCAATTTCCCCTATTATGCATTAGGTTAAGAGAATTTGACAGATTTCAATTCGCAAACCCGAAGAACCCTAAAATGTGTAACCAGTATCGTATTTGAGTTATACTGCATTATAATTGGGGAAATTGGTGTCAATGGATTCGTTTTTCAATTTTAAGTTCAATGAAACAAGAATCACTCGATTTCGTTCTGTGGATTGAGAGAATTTACGAATTTAGTACTCGAGTTCGATTTGTCATTCGCTGATGAACTCGCTGCATGTCGGCCGTCCGATGATAGTTAAGAGATTTGGACGGCCGAGATTAAAACGTTTCAGATTTAGTTTTAATAAATCCCAGTAAATAACCCTAACTTGTTGAGTTAATTTAAATACCTTCCCGAAGGTATTTTGACTTGAAATATTAACCATAGATTCCTTATTTAATCTAGTTTATTCTGATGTAAATTATTATGGTTTTGGAGTTTTTAAACATAAGTTATGATTTTTGCAAGTTACGGGTTTTCTGGAATTATTTGGCTAAATTAAAAAGATATTTTATGAAATAAAAATTTATAATATGTCTAAAATGTTATAGTTACTGTATATTAAATTTGGGAATTTTTGGGCAATGGTAAAAGGTTTTAAAAATTGTGTTTATGAATTTTTCAGAAGAATAACCTATAATATAAGGTTTTTAATGTAACCAAAAATTAAAGTATGGTTTGTTAATTAACTTTTAAGCTGGGGAAAATAAAGGAAACTAAATTAACATTTTATAACAGTAAGTTTATAAATGTTTTGGTATTAGATTTTAAGAGAAGTGAAATTATTTACATATATGTATATATACTTATTTAAGTAGAAACTTATGTAAATCAAGGAATTTAATTATCTTACATTTTGGTTATTATATTATATGGGAGTTAATAGTTTTAATTAAAACTAAGGGAAATATGATATATATATTATATAATATATATATATATTACATATAAAAGGAAATAAAGTAGTAACTTAGAGTAAAGAAGGAACTAATAAATTAACACTTATAATAACTAAATATTATAAGAGCTAGTATCCTAAGATATAGTTAAAGGAAATACTTTATAGAACATACATGGAATGCAGTTAGTAATAAGATAGTTTAAATATAATAAGTTACGTAGGGGATGTCTTAATTAAATTCTAATACAGGTATACTTATATATATTAAAGGGAAACACTTTATTTTATAAACCGTATATCGGTTGTAGTTATGCCTAAAAGTTTTTAAACATAATTAAATACAATAAATTACATAAATAATGTTTTGAACAAATCCTGGTATATATAAATATATATATATAAATAAAATTAGTTACCTTATAGGAAATATAATACGAAGGAATTAGTAAGTTAAACTAAACCTCTACATAATACTAGTGGCAGAATATTATATGTGGTGGTATTAGATTATAGTTATGTATTAGGCTTAAGAATTACCTTTGAGTTTCTAAGGTTTATATATAACCATATTAAAATGCATGTATAGTATTATTTGTCAGTAACCAGGATGTAAATCTAAAATTGGGATTAAGTGATTAATAAGTTAAAACTTAGGAATATTTGTAATTAGATTTTACACAAATAGAACTTACTGTATAATTAATGAATAAATGTAATACTTTTACATCTAAATGTTCTTAATATATAAACAATAATAAAATAAATAAAATACTTTTACATCTAAATGTGAGGTGGATTAGTAAGTCTAGATTTAATCATTTCTTAACATTTAGGGTATTGGTATATAACTTAATGTTTTAAGATAAAATCATTAAAAGGGTTATGATATAAAACTATATTAAACTATGATTTGGAAATTTATCTAAATAATAATCCCTAAGTTTCCTGGCATTAGATAAGCCATATGAAATACATTTATAACATTTATTACCAATACTTAGGATGTGAGTTTGCAATAAAGTGAGGTATTTAGTAGTTAGAAATTAAAGAAGGTTTATAAATAGGAATTTGATACTTAAAACCTTTGAACCTTTTGTTAGATAAAACTAAGTTACATCAGATATTATATTGATATACTTTACGGTAATGGGAATTAATGATAGGTTATTTGAATATAAAATATGAGAATTTTCATATAATTAACAATTTCGCTTACGAACCAGAATTTAATTCTTTGATACATTCTACTCTATGTAGATATATTGTCCATCCTAAATACAATAAAGGGAATTAATTTATTAAGTTATTCCTTTGAAACCTTAGGTTTTGTGAAACAATTTAAAACGTATTTAAGGCTTAAGTTCATTGAAGTTTAGTACAAAAGGATTATACATAGTCTATAGAGTGAATAGGTGTAAAAATAAAATATTTAGGAGATTAAAGGTAAGTAAGGATACATAAAAGGTTATATTTAAACACCTTATTATATAGGTAATAATTAAGCAAATAATGTACCTTGTGAATACTAAATGTAAGAGTTCGATAAGTCTAAGTTAACTATAATATAGTTGTTTCAAGATGAAAAGTAATTTAACATCTTATGTCAAGATTATTAGCTGGATGTAATAAAAAGTCTTTCTGGACTAAAGATAAGATAAATGAGTTAGTAACTCAATTAGGTTATGATATAATGCGTCTACAACACTATGGTTCCAATATGCAAGATGTAGATCTTAATTAAGTTAAGGGGAAAACTTAATCACAATGGATTATCTAGTAGATATTGATAAAATGCATAATCATTACATTGTGAAATAATAGTATAGTATTATGGGATGAATCCATCATAGGTCATAATACAATGTTTATTCTAAATTAAGAATAAAGGTATTCAGCTTAAGATTACTATTGGAATTCTTAGATTTAATTATATAATGTAAACACATTTGTGTTATAAAGGTCTCAAAAGTCTTGAATGTGATGATTGGGGTTAAATATGAATAAAGTGGATAGGAGTGGTCAGTTAGCAGGTGTTAATAAGATACATTCCTTGATCTTACCACCTTGGGCTATACAACGTTCTCAGATAACTCAAAGATTATACGTAACACATAAGTGAGGGCTTAAAAGACAATTGAGACTTTGGAATAAGAGTAAGGAATTTATTTAAGCTTAACTTAGGCTACAAGTGATTGATGATAGACTACCTTTAATATTCTTTAGAGTACTGTTGATTGTTTGCGCAAGTTGACTAGAACTGCTACAGCGTTACCCAGGTACGATTTCTCGTACTCAGCTTGTTGTGTTTTGGACTCTATGGAATGTTTTGTACGATTTCTCGTACTCCGATATTTTTGCTGATTGACTTGTGGAATGTTTTGGAAAACGGTAACTGACTTTAAGAGGAATTTCTAAAGGAAATGGTTGTGTGACTAACCCAGCTTGTGTGACTAATTGAGCCTTGGATGTGAAACTCACTTGGGTATTGGTTCCTTCTATTTGGTTGTTCCATTAGACATTGACTGCTTGGGGTTTACGCTTCTGCACTCTGTAAGACTGAGTGTTTTGGTATTGCTCTAGGTAGTTTGTGATCTAGTGGGAATTTGGAAAAAAGGTCAATCTTGGAAATTCTTCTTTTGACTCTGGATATTATTTCATCCATGAGCGGGTTCTTGAGGTTTCGACGTGCGCGCGTCTTCATTGGTAACAGTGAGGGGCTGTATATCCCCTGTCCCAGAAAGGGACGTGATAGACAGTGAGGGGCTGTATATCCCCTGTCCCAGAAAGGGACGTGATAGACAGTGAGAGGCTGTATATCCCTTGTCCCAGAAACGGACGTGATAGACAGTGAGGGGCTGTATATCCCCTGTCCTTAGTGGACGTGATAGACAGTGAGGGGCTGTATATCCCCTGTCCCAAAAGGGACGTTGTAGACATAGAGGGGTTGTATATCCCCTGTCCTTAGTGGACGTAGTTACAGAGAGGGGCTGTATATCCCCTGTCCTTAGTGGACGTGATAAACAGTGAGGGGCTGTATATCCCCTGTCCTAAAAGGACGTGATTGGCGGTGGGGGCCATCTCTCCCAGTTGAAACTATTCCACTCTTGAGTTCTTGGTTCTTGGATCTGTTTTATCATTCCTAGTCCTCTGTGACTATCTGAGTTTTTCTACTCCTAATGGGAATTGGGTTTAACTAAGGAAATGGATGTTCACTAACACATGATGTGATTTTGTTTCTCTAACTTTACCTTTTCTATCGTTTATCTTTATCCTTAACTTGTTATCTTTGGCTTGGTGATTTTAAAGTGCCTTGTTTCCCTGCTTTACTTTCAAGAGTTTAATTTCAAGTTACTGTTTATTTTGAAGAGTTATGTTTAAAAGATTGTTTTGGAGAATTGTACCAGTTCCATTCCAGGGAACTGACTCACCCCTCCCGGGGTGGGCTGCTTGGTTTCATCTTGCAGGTACAAATTGATTTACAGGTGGCCACGAAGAGCATGAGGGATTGGGATGGGATTAGGTTGTGTGGAGAGTTAATGTGTTTAATTTCTATTATGTTTGTGTTAAGTTTTTCTCGAGTTCAGACCGTAGCTTTTGTAGATTGTAAGTTGTAATTGGTGAGGTTTGGTGCCGGGTGTTTGGAACCCGATGGTCTGTAATCGCCTTAGAGTTTTATTTCCGTTGTATTTATGGTTAATAGGGGCGTTACAGAAAGTGGTATCAGAGCGTAGTTACGCTCTGAACCCGAGAAAACAAGCCGAGTGAAATACTTAGATTATTAGGTGCACTTAAAACTGGGGAATTGGGGTAGAATTGGGAAGTGAGGATTCCAGTAAGGCACGACTCCTAACCCTGCTTAGATTAGTGAATGATTTCTTTATACACTTTTCTTTTTATGAATATCTGTAGAGAATGGTGTGCTATTGTTCTGTTCGAACAGTAAACTACGATAGAAATATAGGTTGGAATATCATCTATTAAATACGATAAGATTTTGGTTGAGATAAACCAAATATTAAGCTATTTTTCAAAAGCATACTTATGGAGAATACATTGCCAAAAATGCAATCCTTTAAAAGCTAGTACACATGTTCTTAGAAATTTTAAAGAATACTTTTGATTGAAAACAGTATACAAATAGAACTTTAAATAACTAAGTTAGTATTGATATTATGTGGAAGTGCTTCAACTCCTTTAAAGTTTTTAAAATAAATCTCAAGAATTACGTGGAACAAATTGTTGCCTAAAGATAATGTTTAAGATAAATCTTAAGTCTAGAAAATTATTAAGCTAACAAGAACTAGTAGCGTATTAGAAAAGATCAACATCTGAACTTGTAAAACACATTAAAACTCTATGTTAACTTTAGAAAGAAAACACATAAACCTAACACCCTACGGGAAGTGCCTGGTGCGACGAACTCCTAGGCTGAAAGTAGTGGGGGTGCACACCCACTTCTAGAAGTTTAGGGGCTAGACAAGCCTTGTCATCTAACTGTAAATAATCTTCTACGCAGGTGATGGATTGTGTTGAACTTGAGGGGAAGTGGTGGTAAGACGTTACCATCATGGAATCTTGAGCTAGGCATATTTCATTACTAGCCACAATGAACAGTTCAAAACTCGTATATTAAGATCCAGTACTAAATTCATGCATGTAAAGAGTTTACCGAGTTAAATCCTTGGTGAAAAATACTTACCTATGGAGTGAAAACACATGAGTAATAATAAACTAAATATTATTGAGCCTTAAATACTTCGAGTATTGAGTGTCTAGTGAAAAATTGAGAGTTACTTAAAGATTTGGAAATCCTCATGTTTATTTAGAAGTTTAACCTTAGATAAAATCTTAGAAGTCACACTAAGAGTGATATTTAAAAAAGCCACCATTGTCTAAGGGAGTACTAAGATTTAAATAATCAGAAGAATACTTACATAGAACAAACCTTAAGAAAAATAATTACCAAGAGTGAGTGAGTTTTCATCAGACTAGTTCATTTGACTTAAAATTTTGTATAGAGTCCCTACCGAAAAAAATATATAAAAATTTTAAGATAAAGGAATCAGATTTTTGGAGCTACATTATAATTAATAAGAACTTCCTAAAACTCTGCCTTGTGTGAAATTATGTAAATATATAATAAGTAAATTTTATGAAGTAAATACCTAATGGTTCGTCTAGAATACTATAGTTAATTATAAAAACAATTGAAACTTGAAAAGTCACAGAAATATTTATCTTATAGAGTTTTAACATATGGTTGACTAATAAACCTTTGAAGATAATTTTGGAAGATTATTGAGGATTATTAAATGATCGGGAATATTATGTTAAACTACTCAAGTACGTTACACCTGGTTTATAGCTTGGTAATATAATTGATATGATAAATGATCATATATGGACATATAATTCGTATCAGTCATATAATGAATGGATAATAATCATAAGATAAAATTTTATAACCACCAAGGAAATACAAATACATAACAATCAAGAGATACAGATATATGTAACGATCATAGATAAAATCAACGGTGCAGTAAAATTCACAACAAAGCTGGTTAATAAGGTGTTGAATTCTTTGATTGTGCCGTTAGTAGCGGTACGAGGGCGTACCTTAGCTCTTTTAAGGGGGATATGCTGGCATACTCCTCCTTCGTTATCTCATCCGGATTATGCCTCGTTGCATTGTTAGTAAAGGGAGAATAGTATTAGTAGTGTGAGAGGTGTATGTATGTACGTAGTTTTACGTTGTGGCACAGTACTTTGTCACGTTTGTGTTGTGTTTTGTTTCAGTTTATATTTTGATTCACTTTGATTTGATTTCGGTACTTTGATTTCGGTACTCTCGAGTGGAATGTTGAAATGGAAATAAAGGATTGGAATGGTATGGAATTTCATTGGAATTATTATTGTCTCAGCACACCCGAAGCGGTGTGAATGGCTATTAGTTGATTGTTAAACTTCGAGGCGAAGTTTCTTTAAAGGGGGATATACTGAAATACCCCTAAATTAATTTAAATTAATTTAGGGGATTTCTTTTATTAAAAACTAAATTATTATATGGAATTATGAATATTAAATTATTATATGGAATTGTGAAATTTATTTAGGGGTTTTCTCCTATTTAACCCTAATTATTATACATTATTATATAGTATTATGAATTTAATAATAAGATTTATAAGTCCATAAATCTTGGGAAAATTTCTAAACACTCCAACTATATTATAAAGATTTTAGGAAGTGTTGGAACATTGTTTTGAAACATAAAAGTCAATATAAAATTCTAGAAACCTTAAAGCTTATTAAGCCTTGCTAGAGTTGACTTTTTGAGAATGGTCAAACCAGGCCTTGAAACCTTTACCAATAAATAGGTTATGGAAAACCATGAAGATCGATAAAAAGAACGTCAAAAACGGATCATCCTAGCCAAAGTTATGCTAGATTGAAGTTTTGAATCAAAAATTTGAAAGATGCCACATGTCACTCTGTCACGGGTCACCAACACTTAGCCGATTTCTTTCCCTCCGATTTCATTCCCTGAATTTCGATAATAGAATTCAATACTTTGCCCTAACTTTAGACGGCTATATCTCATTCATCTCTTCATATTTTTCAATGTCGTCTTCTTTGTCGTCTTCTCCTACATTCCCTCTAAACAACTATAACTCATACAAACCCTAACTCATTCTGAATCAACCGGAAAATCGAGTCAAAGTAGCCACCTTGTAAAAACCGAAACTGCAATTCCTGTTTTCTCTTCGAATCAGGTAAATTCGATCAGCCATAACTTCTTCGTTACTCATCCAAATTCCATGTTCTTTAGCTCGTTTTGAAGAGATCTAATTCCTCTAAAACTTTCAAGTTCATGGTCTAAGCTAATTCTCAACTTATTGGAAGAGTAAGGCGTCTAAAGTTTCGGTTTCGCCAGCACATAAAATAATACCGAAACAGAGAGGTAAACTCGTGATTTGTGACTTCAATTTCTTTCTGTGTGATGCGAGTTAGGATTAGTTCTTGCTATCAATACGTAGATCTAAGTTTGCTCTTTCCAATGAGCCCTTACACATAGCCTAACTCAATTTGTGCTGAAACTTATAGTGCTTTGAAGTTGACTACTCGAACAGGCAAGGTTCGAATGTGTTTCCAGAAAACCGAAATCTATTTGCCCCGTTCTTGCAATTCCCGGTGAGTTTTCCTCAAATTCTTCCGACGATGCTAAACTACTCTTCATTGTCGACCAAACCCATGTTGCAATTTCCCCTATTATGCATTAGGTTAAGAGAATTTGACAGATTTCAATTCGCAAACCCGAAGAACCCTAAAATGCGTAACCAGTATCGTATTTGAGTTATACTGCATTATAATTGGGGAAATCGGTGTCAATGGATTCGTTTTTCAATTTCGAGTTCAATGAAACAAGAATCACTCGATTTCGTTCTGTGGATTGAGAGAATTTACGAATTTAGTACTCGGGTTCGATTTGTCATTCGCTGATGAACTCGCTGCATGTCGGCCGTCCGATGATAGTTAAGAGATTTGGACGGCCGAGATTAAAACGTTTCAGATTTAGTCTTAATAAATCCCAGTAAATAATCCTAACTTGTTGAGTTAATTTAATACCTTCCCGAAGGTATTATGACTTGAAATTTTAACCATAGATTCCTTATTTAATCTAGTTTATTCTGATGTAAATTATTATTGTTTTGGAGTTTTTAAACATAAGTTATGATTTTTGCAAGTTACTGGTTTTCTAGAATTATTTGGCTAAATTAAAAAGATATTTTTATGAAATAAAAATTTTATAATATGTCTAAAATGTTATAGTTCCTGTATATTAAATTTGGGAATTTTTGGGCAATGGCAAAAGGTTTTAAAAATTGTGTTTATGAGTTTTTCATAAGAATAACCTATAATATAAGGTTTTTAATGTAACCAAAAATTAAAGTATGGTTTGTTAATTAACTTTTAAGCTGGGGAAAATAAAGGAAACTAAATTAACATTTTATAACAGTAAGTTTATAAATGTTTTGGTATTAGATTTTAAGAGAAGTGAAATTATTTACATATATGTATATATACTTATTTAAGTAGAAACTTATGTAAATCAAGGAATTTAATTATCTTACGTTTTGGTTATTATATTATATGGGAGTTAATAGTTTTAATTAAAACTAAGGGAAATATGAATATATATATATATTTACATATATATAAAAGGGAATAAAGTAGTAACTTAGAGTAAAGCAAGGAACTAATAATTTAACACTTATAATAACTAAATATTATAAGAGCTAGTATCCTAAGATATAGTTAAAGGAAATACTTTATAGAACATACATGGAATGCAGTTAGTAATAAGATAGTTTAAATATAATAAGTTACGTAGGGGATGTCTTAATTAAATTCTAATACAGGTATACTTATATATATTAAAGGGAAACACTTTATTTTATAAACCGTATATCGGTTATAGTTATGCCTAAAAGTTTTTAAACATAATTAAATACAATAAATTACATAAATAATGTTTTGAACAAATCCTGGTATATATAAATATATATATAAATAAAATTAGTTACCTTATAGGAAATATAATACGAAGGAATTAGTAAGTTAAACTAAACCTCTACATAATACTAATGGCAGAATATTATATGAGGTGGTATTAGATTATAGTTATGTATTAGGCTTAAGAATTACCTTTGAGTTTCTAAGGTTTATATATAACCATATTAAAATGCATGTATAGTATTATTTGTCAGTAACCGGGATGTAAATCTAAAATTGGGATTAAGTGATTAATAAGTTAAAACTTAGGAATATTTGTAATTAGATTTTACACAAATAGAACTTACTGTATAATTAATGAATAAATGTAATACTTTTACATCTAAATGTTCTTAATATATAAACAATAATAAAATAAACAAAATACTTTTACATCTAAATGTGAGGTGGATTAGTAAGTCTAGATTTAATCATTTCTTAACATTTGGGGTATTGGAATATAACTTAATGTTTTAAGATAAAATCATTAAAAGGGCTATGATATAAAACTATATTAAACTATGATTTGGAAATTTATCTAAATAATAATCCTTAAGTTTCCTGGCATTAGATAAGCCATATGAAATACATTTATAACATTTATTACCAATACTTAGGATGTGAGTTTACAATTAAGTGAGGTATTTAGTAGTTAGAATTTAAACAAGGTTTATAAATAGGAATTTGATACTTAAAACCTTTGAACCTTTTGTTAGATAAAACTAAGTTACATCAGATATTATATTGATATACTTTACGGTAATGGGAATTAATGATAGGTTATTTGAATATAAAATATGAGAATTTTCATATAATTAACAATTTCTCTTACGAACCAGAATTTAATTCTTTGATACATTCTACTCTATGTAGATATATTGTCCATCCTAAATACAATAAAGAGAATTAATTTATTAAGTTATTCCTTTGAAACCTTAGGTTTTGTGAAATAATTTAAAATGTATTTAAGGCTTAAGTTCATTGAAGTTTAGTACAAAAGGATTATACATAGTCTATAGAGTGAATGGGTGTAAAAATAAAATATTTAGGAGATTAAAGGTAAGTAAGGATACATAAAAGGTTATATTTAAACACCTTATTATATAGGTAATAATTAAGCAAATAATGTACCTTGTGAATACTAAATGTAAGAGTTCGATAAGTCTAAGTTAACTATAATATAGTTGTTTCAAGATGAAAAGTAATTTAACATCTTATGTCAAGATTATTAGGGATGTAATAAAAAGTCTTTCTAGACTAAAGATAAGATAATGAGTTAGTAACTCAATTAGGTTATGATATAATGCGTCTACAACACTATGGTTCCAATATACAAGATGTAGATCTTAATTAAGTTAAGGGGAAAACTTAGTCACAATGGATTATCTAGTAGATATTGATAAAATGCATAATCATTACATTGTGAAATAATAGTATAGTATTATGGGATGAATCCATCATAGGTCATAATACAATGTTTATTCTAAATTAAGAATAAAGGTATTCAGCTTAAGATTACTATTGGAATTCTTAGATTTAATTATATAATGTAAACACATTTGTGTTATAAAGGTCTCAAAAGTCTTGAATGTGAGGATTGTGGTTAAATATGAATAAAGTGGATAGGAGTGGTCAGTTAGCAGGTGTAATAAGATACATTCCTTGATCTTACCACCTTGGGCTATACAACGTTCTCAGATAACTCAAAGATTATACGTAACACATAAGTGAGGGCTTAAAAGACAATTGAGACTTTGGAATAAGAGTAAGGAATTTATTTAAGCTTAACTGCAGACGTTATATAGTGAGTGGTTAAACTGGTGTAAAATTAAAAGAAAAGAAATTAAAAACTCAAAATAAACGTCGGGCTACAAACAAATCCCGGTCGCAGTAGTATAGTGAAAATGTAAGCAACCGGATGTCGAACCGTGGGACTAATGTACATATAATAGTACCTAAGCGTGTCACAAAAGGGGGGTGGATTAATTGACTTGTAAATGAATAAAAAGGACAGATAAAATAAACTAAGTTAACAGAATAATTAAATGGAACTCTGGGTCAGGTTATATAATCTGCATAATTAAGCTATCTCTACTGGTTTAATAATTTGGCAAGGTTCCTGTAATTATCTTAAGGACTAAGTCATAGCCTCATAAGAACTCGTTCACCTGTAATGCAAGGTTCTAATCAAGGTTCAAGCAAAAGCCTGCGAACGGCAGAGGAGTATTGAGGAATTACATTTGCAACTGAATACTAACTTATTAAATCATAACAAGTTTCCTCCATTTTTACGTCTTAATTAACCTATCTATTTATCACCGGTCTGATCAAAATAGACTTAGGAAAGCCATTTAATAAACTCATGACATTTATTAAAAAGGTGCGAGATAACCTTTAAAACGTAACAAACTATATATAATTAAAACCAGTAAAAATAATGCATAATTAATACAAACACATAATAACCATTCCCAGAGTATACGTAAACTAGCCTAACATATTAAATAGATAGACAGAGACAAGAGTAATAGAAATCATCCGTAATCACTCCGGCTCACTCTGCTATTTTGTATACGTAGGGCTAGAGGTGGATTTTGTGGAATGTGGAAATAAATAAAAATGGAGAAGGCGGGAGAAGAGAAATGAGATGGCGTGAGGTGTGGTGAAGTGGTCGTGGATTGTATGGGTGGTGGATGGTTGTTTTGAGCAGAAGGCTCGTGGGTTTAAATAGAGAAATGAAGAGGCAGCAGATAAGGAACGCGTGAGGAATTGATTGAGGCGGCAGATTGATTTCACTGATTGCTCATTTATTGCAGGGACAGACAGCTGAACACAGGCATGAATTAAGGTAGGCGTCTGCAAGTTGGAGACAGTGGACGAGTTGCAGAAGTCGGCGAAGGTAAGTTGCAGAGGGCGCGCGAAGAAGAAAACTGTTTTCGGGCGATTTTAGTCTTGTCCGCCTGTGGAACCGCCTCTGTTTGGGGCGGTTCTAGACACGTCCGCCTGAAGAACCGCCTGAAGGTCCGCCTGGGAGTCCGCCTCTGTTGGGGGCGGTTGTGCAGGCGGTTGTAATGCTGTTGTAGTGCTGACCGTGACTTATTTCCTTCTACGAACTTCGACCGGCTCTAGATTCTTCGTTTGGACTCCGTTTTCTGAGCCGTTTGCGTCTATGCGTTCGTCTCTTCGTCTACTTCACTCCCGGCTTGGTTTTCCTCATGCTAAACCAATAATTTGTGAGATAAACAATAAAACATAAACTAGAGGAAAACTAACCGAAGTGGAGAAATGAGCAAGAAAAGTGCTAATATTATATATGAAATACACCTATAAATCATGCTCATTTGGACACTTATCACACCCCCACACTTATCTTTTTGCTTGTCCTCAAGCAAAATTACGTAACCAAGTAAGTAGGGAATGCTCAATACTAACAAATATTATTATGAAGGGTAGGATAAACATGATCTTTTAAACTTATTGAGGAGTGTGAAAAATTAACCGCTGGTGGCATAGGTGTGCTCAGGGTAAAAATAAAATATAGAGTTCCGGGGTATGATCTAAGGTACTTCAATGTTTCTTTTAGGTGACTCTGAGAACTTTTACCATGGCCAACTTCTCTCAAGATTGGGCATTGAGGAGAAAACAAAAGGAAAAATAGATTTATGCATTTGTTTCACTTTTGCTTAAGGGATGAGAAAATATAGACATCATGCCTTTGTATTTAAGAACACTCAACTCTCTTTTGTTGGTTACCAATGGTGTCTCATGAGTCCCTTATTATTCTTTTCTTTCTCTTTTTTTTTTAACAGAAAAGTACCCCTTAGTCCCTAAGAGAGAAGACAGAAAGAAACCCTGAGCAATAAAATCCAACCATTTGCAGATTATTTGGTCACACCGCATATAAAATGCTCCTCAAAAGTAATCAAAATTTTAAAATTTGTACCATTTATCCTACAATTCATAACAATATTTATTCTTAAAGAGAACAACCTACATAAAAGGGTCCATAATATTTGAATTGGACAAACGCATGATAAGGAGAGAGATTAAACATTTTAGCATAAAATGTCACCGAAAAGGACACACTCCCCCACACTTAAATTGAACAATGTCCTCATTGTTCATCAGAAAAAAACAAGGGAAGGTTTCAGAAGACCTTTTCGGTAAGTAGATAAAATAGAGATAACACAAAGATCACAAATAAACATTTAGGCACATAAACGCTCCTCTGCAGTTTTTATTTAAATAAAAGCAAAATTAAAGAAACTGGTACTCCCCTGATATTATTTTTGCTTGCGTTTATAGGAGTTCCCCCACACTTGAGCTTCAGCCTCAAGTAGCGTAGCTTGGTTGCGGTATCCACATGGAGGTGCACCTGCATAAGACACTAGAAGTAACCATACTAAAAACGGGGTTAAAAGTTAGCAAAAATAAAATTTAAAGAGAACCTGAAAATTAAAAGAGCATAAAAGTAAATAAAATAAAAGTACATCCGGGTTGCCTCCCGGGAAGCTGCCCTTCTTTAACGTCTTAGGCTAGACGCCCGCTTCGTTATCATGGATCAAAACAAAACGTTACCTCGGCATATAAAATAAGAAAATTAATACTCCAAAAAATCTGGTGTTTGAGGAGGTATTGCCGGGAACGTAGTTCTAACAGAAGACCCGGTGATGATGATTTTTCTTCCTCAAATTGGAGGATGTAAACTTCATCCTTTTGTAGGTGAGGCTTGTAGAAAGAACGCTGATCAATATCATCTTCAGAGAAAGTTAATTCTTTAAAGGTGATATTGGCGTTTTGTTTGGATATTTTGGAGGGAGATGATGGCAATTCCTTCTCTTCATGTTCGAGGATGAAGGTATCCTCATCTTCTGGATAGAGCACAGAGAAGGATGGAAACTGGCGGTAGGCGATTGTAGAGGGAAGAGAATAACTTACATCCGTAGTGGGGTGTTCTACCTCATGAATTATTTCGCTCTTTGGTTGCTGTTCTGGTTGAGCGAGTCTCTCCAGGTAATCTGGTCGATCTTCTAACCAGAGTTGTTCTTGCAATATGAGACAATCTGCATAATCATGAGCTCCTCCACATACGGAGCAGTATAAATACTGAGAATAACAAAACTCTTGCTCGTACACCTGTTCCATTTCCATTTTTTTTTTGCGTTTTTGTATATAAAAGAAAACTACAGAAAAAGATTAGAAAATAAAATAATTAGAAACAAACACAAAAAATAATAATATGGACAAAATATAAAATGAAGTAGAAATAGATTGAAGAAGTTGGAGTAGATTGGGGAAGTACAGATATTGAAACGCGGCGTGGTTTTTTTTTTCCGAAACGGGTCACGTCCGCATGGACGTCCGCCCTATTTTAGGCGGACAGGAGGCGGGGCGGTTTCAGTGACGTCCGCGTCTTGTTTGGGCGGACAGGAGGCGGACACGCCCCTGTTCCGTTTTTTTTTTCGATTACGTAACTTACTGAAACAATAACAAATTAGAAAACACACAAACTAATAATATAAACAAAATATATATAAAAAAAATATAAAAGATAATTAATATAAACAACAACAAAATAAAATAGACAAAAATATAAAAAACTATTAATATAAACAACAAACAAAAATAATATAAACAAAATATTCTAATATAACAAGTGAATAATCCGGGGCTTAGGGACTAGAATAAACTAGTCCCCGGCAACGGCGCCATTTTGCAGACGTTATATAGTGAGTGGTTAAACTGGTGTAAAATTAAAAGAAAAGAAATTAAAAACTCAAAATAAACGTCGGGCTGCAAACAAATCCCGGTTGCAGTAGTATAGTGAAAATGTAAGCAACCGGATGTCGAACCGTGGGACTAATGTACATATAATAGTACCTAAGCGTGTCA
The DNA here is from genome assembly GCA_023374045.1 of Limonium bicolor. NCBI lineage: Eukaryota > Viridiplantae > Streptophyta > Magnoliopsida > Caryophyllales > Plumbaginaceae > Limonium > Limonium bicolor. The sequence continues at coordinate 91,195,398 of CM041783.1, read as the reverse complement.
CAAAAGGGGGGTGGATTAATTGACTTGTAAATGAATAAAAAGGACAGATAAAATAAACTAAGTTAACAGAATAATTAAATGGAACTCTGGGTCAGGTTATATAATCAGCATAATTAAGCTATCTCTACTGGTTTAATAATTTGGCAAGGTTCCTGTAATTATCTTAAGGACTAAGTCATAGCCTCATAAGAACTCGTTCACCTGTAATGCAAGGTTCTAATCAAGGTTCAAGCAAAAGCCTGCGAACGGCAGAGGAGTATTGAGGAATTACATTTGCAACTGAATACTAACTTATTAAATCATAACAAGTTTCCTCCAGTTTTACGTCTTAATTAACCTATATTTATCACCGGTCTGATCAAAATAGACTTAGGAAAGCAATTTAATAAACTCATGACATTTATTAAAAAGGTGCGAGATAACCTTTAAAACGTAAAAAACTATATATAATTAAAACCAGTAAAAATAATGCATAATTAATACAAACACATAATAACCATTCCCAGAGTATACGTAAACTAGCCTAACATATTAAATAGATAGACAGAGACAAGAGTAATAGAAATCATCCGTAATCACTCCGGCTCACTCTACTATTTTGTATACGTAGGGCTAGAGGTGGATTTTGTGGAATGTGGAAATAAATAAAAATGGAGAAGGCGGGAGAAGAGGAATGAGATGGCGTGAGGTGTGGTGAAGTGGTCGTGGATTGTATGGGTGGTGGATGGTTGTTTTGAGCAGAAGGCTCGTGGGTTTAAATAGAGAAATGAAGAGGCAGCAAATAAGGAACGCGTGAGGAATTGATTGAGGCGGCAGATTGATTTCACTGATTGCTCATTTATTGCAGGGACAGACAGCTGAACACAGGCGTGAATTAAGGTAGGCGTCTGCAAGTTGGAGACAGTGGACGAGTTGCAGAAGTCGGCGAAGGTAAGTTGCAGAGGGCGCGCGAAGAAGAAAACTGTTTTCGGGCGATTTTAGTCTTGTCCGCCTGTGGAACCGCCTCTGTTGGGGGGGTTCTAGACACGACCCCCTGAAGGTCCGCCTGGGAGTCCGCCTCTGTTGGGGGCGGTTGTGCAGGCGGTTGTAATGCTGTTGTAGTGCTGACCGTGACTTATTTCCTTCTACGAACTTCGACCGGCTCTAGATTCTTCGTTTGGACTCCGTTTTCTGAGCCGTTTGCGTCTATGCGTTCGTCTCTTCGTCTACTTCACTCCCGGCATGGTTTTCCTCATGCTAAACCAATAATTTGTGAGATAAACAATAAAACATAAACTAGAGGAAAACTAACCGAAGTGGAGAAATGAGCAAGAAAAGTGCTAATATTATATATGAAATACACCTATAAATCATGCTCATTTGGACACTTATCATTAACTTAGGCTACAAGTGATTGATGATAGACTACCTTTAATATTCTTCAGAGTACTGTTGATTGTTTGGACAAGTTGACTAGAACTGCTACAGCGTTACCCAGGTACGATTTCTCGTACTCAGCTTGTTGTGTTTTGGACTCTATGGAATGTTTTGTACGATTTCTCGTACTCCGATATTTTTGCTGATTGACTTGTGGAATGTTTTGGAAAACGCTAACTGACTTTAAGAGGAATTTCTAAAGGAAATGGTTGTGTGACTAACCCAGCTTGTGTGACTAACTGAGCCTTGGATGTGAAACTCACTTGGGTATTGGTTCCTTCTATTTGGTTGTTCCATTAGACATTGACTGCTTGGGGTTTACGCTTCTGCACTCTGTAGGACTGAGTGTTGTGGTATTGCTCTCGGTAGTTGGTGATCTAGTGGGAATTTGGAAAAAAGGTCAATCTTGGAAATTCTTCTTTTGACTCTGGATATTATTTCATCCATGAGCGGGTTCTTGAGGTTTCAACGTGCGCGCGTCTTCAATGGTAACAGTGAGGGGCTGTATATCCCCTGTCCCAGAAAGGGACGTGATAGACAGTGAGGGGCTGTATATCCCCTGTCCCCAAAAGGGACGTGATAGACAGTGAGGGGCTGTATATCCCCTGTCCCAGAAAGGGACGTGATAGACAGTGAGGGGTTGTATATCCCCTGTCCTTAGTGGACGTGATAGACAGTGAGGGGCTGTATATCCCCTCTCTCAAAAGGGACGTTGTAGACAGAGAGGGGCTGTATATCCCTTGTCCTTAGTGGACGTAGTTAACAAAGAGGGGCTGTATATCCCTTGTCCTTAGTGGACGTGATAAACAGTGAGGGGCTGTATATCCCCTGTCCTAAAAGGATGTGATTGGCGGTGGGGGGCCATCTCTCCCAGTTGAAACTATTCCACTCTTGAGTTCTTGGTTCTTGGATCTGTTTTATCATTCCTAGTCCTTTGTGACTATCTGAGTTTTTCTACTCCTAATGTGGGAATTGGGTTTAACTAAGGAAATGGATGTTCACTAACACATGATGTGATTTTGTTTCCCTAACTTTACCTTTTCTATCGTTTATCTTTATCCTTAACTTGTTATCTTTGGCTTGGTGATTTTAAAGTGCCTTGTTTCCCTGCTTTACTTTCAAGAGTTTAATTTCAAGTTACTGTTTATTTTGAAGAGTTATGTTTAAAAGATTGTTTTGGAGAATTGTACCAGTTCCATTCCAGGGAACTGACTCACCCCTCCCGGGGTGGGCTGCTTGGTTTCATCTTGCAGGTACAAATTGATTTACATGTGGCCACGAAGAGCATGAGGGATTGGGATGGGATTAGGTTGTGTGGAGAGTTAATGTGTTTAATTTCTATTATGTTTGTGTTAAGTTTTTCTTGAGTTCAGACCGTAGCTTTTGTAGATTGTAAGTTGTAATTGGTGAGGATTGGTGCCGGGTGTTTGGAACCCGATGGTCTGTAATCGCCTTAGAGTTTTATTTCCGCTGTATTTATGGATAATAGGGGCGTTACAGGAACGGTTTAGAATTTATTCCTGAGAGTGGCCCAAACTCTCTTTGAATTGTTTAAGTAGGCTTTTGGAGTTCATAGACTTGGGCTTAGTAGGTTAGCCCAAGACCGTGTTACGTTTATGTTGTGTAATTAAACCCTTAAGTTAATAGTGACTATTTAATTACTCACCGATTAAAACCTAAGGTTTAATAAATATATATATTCTACTTATTATAACTATCACAAGGAATATTATTTCCTCATCTATTTTAATGTATTTATATACATATATATTATATATATCTTTATGTATTAAGATTTATCCATACATTTTTAGGAAATTTATTGTATTTAATTATGTTCAATAACTTTTAGGCATACCACAACCGACATATGGTTTAATAGATAAAATGTTTTCCTTTATTATTTAATATATATAAGTATACCTGTATTAAAATTTAACTAAGACATCCCCTATGTAACTATATATTTAAACTATCCTATTACTACAACATTTAACTGCATTCCATGTATGTTTCATAAAGTATTTCCTTTAACTATATCTTAGGATACTAGCTCTTATAATATTTGGTTATTATAAGTGTTAATTTATTAGCTCCCTGTTTTACCCTAAGTTACTACTTTATTCCCTTTTATATATGTGTAGAAATATATATATATATATATATTATATATATATATATATATATATATAGTATATATATATATATATATAGATATATATTTTCCTTAGTTTAAATTAAAAATATTAACTCTCGTATAATATAATAAATAAAACGTAAAAATAATTAAATTCCTTGATTTACATAAGTTTCTACTTAAATAAGTATATATACACATATGTAAATAATTTCACCTCTCTTAAAAGATACTACCCAAAACATTTATAAACATACTGTTATAAAATGTTAATTTAGTTTCCCTTATTTTCCCAGCTTAAAAAGTTTATTACCAAACCATACTTTAATTTTTGGTTATATTAAAAACCATATATTATAAGTTATTCTTATGAAAAACTAATAAACACAATTTTTAAAACCATTTACCATTGCCCAAAAATTCCCAAATTTAATATACAGTAACTATAACATTTTAGACATATTATAAAATTTTTATTTCATAAAAATATCTTTTTAAATTAACCAAATAATTCTAGAAAACCTGTAACTTGCAAAAATCATAACTTATGTTTAAAAACTCCAAAACCATAATAATTTACATCAAAATAAACTAGATTTAATAAGGAATCTATGGTTAAAATTTCAAGTCAAAACACATTCGGGAAAGTATTTAAATTAACTCAACAAGTTAGGGTTTATTTCTGAAATTATAATAAAAACTTATACTTTTAATTTGAAACGATCTAATCTCAGCCGTTCGTTTCTTATAACTACGATCGGACGGCTACTGAAAGCCGAGTTCATCATCGATTACCAATTCCGACTCGAGTACTAATTCGACGTTTCCTCACAATCTACAAAACCAAATCGAGTGATTCTTGTTTCTATGGTTTCGAAATTCAATTCCGGTTCCAATGATACTAATTTCGCTAGCTATAATGCAGGATTCATCAGTTTTTAAATTCAGTTTCGATGTTAGGGTTCATATTTGTTTCCGAATCCAAATCTACCAAATTCACTCAATCTAATGCGTAATTGATGCAACTGAAACATGTTTTTGACCGACAATATAATGTAGATAAGCCAGGTTGAAGGAATTTGAAGGAAACTTACCGGAATTGCTCGAATCGAACGGATTTGTTTTTGGTTTCTGGAAAAGTTCGAACTTTCGAGCAGTTCACGAGGCCGACTTTGAGGATCTATAACTTGCAGTACAGATCGATTTAGGTTATGTGTGTGGGCTTAATCGAAATAACAAACTTAGCTCTACATATTGATAACAAGAACTCACCCTAAATTGCACTAAACAGAAAAAAATCGAAGCTGGAAGTTGCGAGTTTACCTTGCGTTTTCTGGAAAGAAAACTATGATTTTATGCTGTGACGAATCCGAAACTTTAGGCACCTCTTTCTTCCAAATGGTTCGGAATTGGCTTGGGTCATCAACATGAATGTTTTAGAGGGATTAGAGCTCTTCAAAACGAGCTAAAGAACATATAATTTGGTTGAGAAACGAAGAAGTTATGGCAAGACGAAGTTACCTGATTCGAAGGAAAAACTGGAAACTGTAGTTACGGTTTTGCAGGGTGGCTACTTTGATTCGATTTTCCGGTTGATTTAGGACGAGTTAGGGGTTAGTGTGAGTTATGGTCATTTAGAGGAAGTTTAGGAGAAGGCAACAAAGAAGACGGCACTCAAAAATTCCTTAAGATGAGAAAGTTATGAAGGTCACAAGATAGGGCAAAACCTGATTTCTGTTACCGGAAATATAGGGGATAAAAATGACTAAGTGTTGGGGCGCGTATCCCGAGGCGCGCGCTGACTCAGCAGACCATGCCACGTCAGCTTCTTTTCAAATTTTGGCTCTAAACTTCATTTGATCATAACTTTGGCTAGGATGATCCGTTTTTGACGTTCTTTTTATCGATCTTCATGGTTTTCCATAACCTATTTATTGGTATAGGTTTCATGGGCTGGTTTGACCGTTCTCAAAAAGTCAACCCTAGCAAGGCTTAAAAGGCTTTAGGGTTTCTAGAATTTTATATTGACTTTTATGTTTCAAAACAATGTTCCAACACTTCCTAAAATCTTTATAATATAGTTGGAGTGTTTAGAAATTTTTCCAATATTTATTGACTTATAAATCTTATTATTAAATTCATAATACTATATGATAATATATAATAATGAGGGTTAAATAGGAGAAAACCCCTAAATAAATTTCACAATTCCATATAATAATTTAATATTCATAATTCCATATAATAGTTTAAAATTTAATAAAAGAAATCCCCTAAATTAATTTAAATAAATTTAGGGGTATTTCATCATCGCACAACAATAATAATAGTAAAGCGGCATTAATATACAATTCATGCATATTATTTCACACAAACAGACATTCAATCTTATCACAGATTTTCACACAATGTCTGAACAGAAGAAATCCTCATAGACAATCAAGCCACATAATAACATACCGTGCAACGGGAATAATAGGACCGTGGAGTATGAATCAAGCTAAATCCGATGCTCCTCAAGACGCCTCTAACAATCTAATAATACGTATCACAATGCGTATTAGCATCTCGCATAACAACATTATTCTACGGTACCCCATACCGTCGCTATTCCCTCCCGGTTCATTCCCCGTTATTAGTTAATAACGTCTCTCGGGTTTTCGGTTTAATTCAGGATTAGTTTTATGTAAATGTTCTCTTGCATGCATGGGAAGATTGTCGTTTATTATATAAATAAACTTAAACATTCATTATCGCATGTATATTATTATACACTTGTATATTATATAGTTTGACACTATATTGCATGTATATATTTGATCATGTATTATAATCTTCTTAGTATTTATTTCTCAAATGTTAGCTTATCCAAGCTTTCACACTTATGTATTTCTCGTTAAATACTTTGAACTATATAATCCATCTTATTTCATATATTCATTTAAATCTTAGAACATTCTTTAATTAATGTCTATAATCATATTTCTCCACTTTATGTCATCCCACTAGTGATATTATATGGTTACTCAACCATGCTATATAATTCACTCCATATCATATATTTATTTATATATATGAATTATGGGACCATTTATTATATGGTATTTCTTTATAATATATTCATTCTTCCTTAATGAATATTTTCATATTATAAATGTTATAACCCTTATAACATTATAAACCATATTAAAATTTCAATCCTAAATACTTATATTACCGCTACAGCCCCAAGTATTTTCTTTTTATTTACAAAACCACCACATTATTTATATAATTTTACATTATAGTTATATAACAAAATATAATTTATAACCTATAGTTATAGCATGTCATAAAATACCAAACAGAACTCAATTCTGTCGGTTTTCATTAATTCCCATATACTTTCATAAATTACATAATAACCCCAAATGTTATTATATTGTTACACTTAAAACATATATCTTATATCATAACATTTTAAACATTAATATAATTATAACATAGTTATAACACTGTAAATAGCTGAACAGACCCTAGGGTCTGTTCTAAATTAATTTCCACCCCTTTAACTTTCAATATTTACCAAATGACCACCTTTTATAACATATAGTTTATAATGTAATTAAAACTATATATTATACACATTTCTCATTAAAACCTCTTATATTATTCTAAAAATCACCAAACTATACCAAAGGGTTATAAATATCATTCCCAACCCACATACTTTCGGTTATTGCATTTCTACCCCATTTGTTATCCTAAATGTGTAACACCCCTACCATTAATACAATCATTACCGTCAAATCTCCTCGTGCTTCCGAGTCACGCAGCGGATACTTACTTACATGCAGTGGGTGATACAATGCCGTTAGTCACCCACGTGACTAACAAGGCTACTACTTCTACATACAGCATTGGTCTGATGGACCGGAATATCCGAGTACTACACAAATACAAGCTTCACTACAATTACCAATTAGGTATTACTACTTCCCATTCAATACAGTACTCCATAAGATCAATACATGTTAATATACCGAGTTTACTAAGATCCTTATACAAGTAGAATACCTCTTTCAATTCCATACATACTCATTAAGAGTCTACATCTACCCATTCCTCTCAACTACCTTCTTCCTAAGTACAAGAGTGTGCCATTTAGTGCACCTCTACATTCTACTTCTAGCTATCCAAGCGTAGCCACCGGTCTCTTATCTTGGCCATATCTGCTTCGGTACCTGCACACTAAAAACGTTCCCCCGAAGGGGTCAGCTTTCGCTGAGCATGATAACCGCATACCCCGCGTACTAGTGAGGGTACGCCGACCACTTGGCCGAATACATGCGATTGATTTCATTCAAACATACATGCATACATACTCTTATATATAATGTTACCATACATTACACAATAAATACATACATATACTTCAATGCATACTCTTCAATACATACATAGTAAATAATACAAGCCATCAGATACATACTTACCTTTCCGAAATCCGCAATACACAATACATATACAGTACATACGCGATACATACACAGTACACCATCCTTGTTAGCTCATGTTGGTCCACCCGGGTTAATCGGGTGGAGATTACTCTTTTACTCGTTCCACAGTACTTACACATACATACTCATACTCATACATACTTACTTACTTACTCTTACTCATGTTAAGTCGTCGGGACATCCGGCCCGGGGACTACTCCATCCCACCACCGGGATTTACTTGACTCACCAATCCGGGATGCTACCCATTTAAGGGATTTGGGCCGCGGACCAGTTTAAGAGTCAGGAATCGGATCCAACCTCTTGTGTCTCCTCATCCTCACGCGTGGCCGAAGCTATATCGGACTTCTACTCATTCCAATTTACTCACTTAAGTTAGGAGTTACGTAGTTAGGAATTAGTAGAAGTCAACATCCACCACATACACATTACATTGTTCATATACACATCTATTCCGAATACATTACAATATACAAGTACACTACGAAATACAATGCACTCCATCATCATTCATATATTCATGAATTATACAAACTATTATTCAAGACAATATCAAGAACAATGTAAACAAGCACAAGTAAGTGCAATATAGTCCGATTCATGCATTTATCTTATTAGGTGATCAAATAAGCACACAAATCGGGGTAACCAGATTAGGATACAGGGCATGAAGAAATCATACCTTTTTCTACAATTTACTTTACCGGTGCCTTCTTGTTCCTTAGTCCTTATTTGTTCCTCGTGTCCTATTCTTGAACCCCCGGCTACATGCCAAACGGTTCAATCAATACTACGCATTACATTACATACATAATTGCTACTCCCGTACTTACCCCGTCGTCCCGTTGTTTCGGTTTCACTTACTGTTCTTATACTTACACATTGTTTACTTTCTTTAAGTTTGTTTCCTTACTTAACACTGGTTTACTTACATATACGTACATATGTATATGTGGGTTATACATATATACGTATATATATCATTATTAATTAATTAATTTTTTTTTCTTTTTTTTCTTTTTTTTTGTATGACTCGACCGACCTTACCCAAGTCCGGTCCCAGGGTCGGTCGAAGTCAGTAGGGAAATGCGCTGGAAAATCTCAGGGCCGACCGACCTTGCAAGTCCGGTCCCAAGGTCGGTCCATTCCAGTGAGTTACAGACGGAAAATTTTTAGCCCGACCGACCTTGCAAGTCCGGTCGCAAGGTTGGTCCATTCCAGTAAGTTACAAGACGGGAAAATTTTGAGTCGACCGACCTTGCAAGCCCGGTCGCAAGGTCGGCCCATTCTAGTAGGTTACATTACGTTAAATTCTTCTGGCCGACCGACCTTGCATGTCCGGTCCCAAGGTCGGTCCATTCCAGAAGGTTTCCGTCCTTTGTAAATCTGGGCTCGACCGACCTTGCAAGTCCGGTCCCAAGGTCGGTCCGGCCCAGTATTTGCATTTTTTTTCTGTTTTCAGCCCCTCTTCTTACCCATTACTTCCTCAATCTTCCTACAAGTAATCCCACATGTTTTAGTGCCATCTAGGCTTCCCAATATACCTCAATCCATCCACCAATCCCGTTACTAAATCCATCAATCAACTTACACAATTTCCTCATTTCTTTTCCCATAAATGTAACAGTTTTTGTTTTACTTATGCTACAGATTCTAAAACCATCTTCTACCATTCTTAACTTCCTCTACTAATGTCACTTCTAGCATCCCAAATACATTTCCAAGTCATTACACTACCTATACCCAAGTCCAACTCTCTTCTTACCAAATCTTGCACACTAATTCTTCCTAGTTCCACAATGCATTTTGATGCCTCTTTGCTACAAATTTTTTTTACATCCTTACATCCTCATACCACACTACCATTCCATGGTTACTAAATCTCCTTACTCATCCCAATACATACCTTGGTTCTCCCATTCACCAAGTCTTTCTTAAATACATATTTCCTACCAAAATTTTGTCATAGTTCACCTACAATTCTCACTTATCCACACACATACTTTCTCATCAAATTCATTCCTATTCTAGCCACACCCATACAAGGGTCCTACAAGCGCTCAAAGCAATACAAATCCACCTCACTACCTCAATACTCCATCAAATAACAATACTAATACTCATACACAATTTACTTGGCTCTAAGGCCTACAATTCAAATGCTAGCTCACAAATACTCAAACTTCCACAACCTACAATACTAATACAAGATTTGGGTTCTTTAAATTAGTTTACCCATTCCCATTACTCTAATGCATTAAAATATAGCATTAAGAAAGAGCTCTTACCTTAAGCTCTTATTTCCTTCTTTCTTTTCCAATTCTTCTCCTTCTCCCTTTCTTGCACAAATCGGCTATATGGGGAGTGGAGTTGCCAACTCCATTCCCATCACCCAGCACACACAAAACAAGTATAATCAAAATACTAACCCTTAGATTTATACTAATTCATTGAGATGTTTAAAGCACAAATTCTAGGGTTTACCTTTGGAGTGTTTTGGAAGAGGTTTTAGCCCTTGGTTCAAGAAGGTGAATCCACCACCATTGCAAGGTTGAATTGATGCTCAAAGGACATAGAGAAAACAAGGCATTACAAGGGGTAGAAATCGGTTGTAAAGAAGGATGGAGGAAACATGAGTTTTTCATGTAGATTTTTACCTTAATGGAGAGAGGAGACTCCAAGCTACCCATTGATGTTATTTTCTCTTTGAATGGGGAAGACACATGGAGATGAACTTCCTCATTTTTGGATTTTGTAAAGAGAGAAGTGTAGAGGAGGACGAGGGGAGTTCAAATATGTAGTTATTTTTACCTTTGGAGTTCAAATGAGGGTGGAGCATGGATGGAAAGATGAGAAACCATTGAAGCTTCTCTTGGAGCTCCAAAAATCACCCCTACCAGAGGAGAGAGGAGGGAGAAATCGATGGAGGGAAGGAAGGAAAGAGAGGTGAGTGAAATGTGAGAGTGAGGTGAGAGAAAAGGGAATAAAGTAGTGTTTACTTTACTTACTTTTGCTTTTTGATTCCTCTTTATTGTTAACTAGTTACATGTGTGTGTGAGGGGTTATTTAACTAGTAAAAAACCGCCCCACTGTTATACTAGCTGGAGCGTTTTTCATCTTTTACAGAAAACGCTCGTTATTTTACCCGGTTTTGATACTATTTAGTAACCAGGCCCGTTTTCCGGGATTTTCTCGTTTCTTTATTTTTTATTGGTTATTAAGCTTCCATAAATGCTTAATAATTATTATTTAATGATTTATAACTTTCACGGGTCTGTTTGACCACTTAAAGTCACGTTTCCGGGTTTCCTCGACAAACGTGCTCTAAAGCTCTATTAGCGTTTTAATTCCTTATTTGGATCCGTTTTCTTTGGGAGTTGTTCCCATATATTATTTAGGTCTTATTAAACCTTTGGAATCCATATAATACACTATCCGGGGTCTCATACCCCCTATGGTTATTTAACGCTTATTTAGCGTTTTTCGCTTTTTATGCGTTTCTTTATTTCTTTTGGATTTATTTTTCCTCACCTATACTACTGAAGCATTATTAGGCTCTTAAATAAGGATTAGAATAATCTTAATTTCTGTATTTAAGTTTGGGGTATTTCAATCTACCCCCCTTAAGAACTTTGTCCTCAAAGTTGCTCAAGGTTATGGGATTACGATACTTGCTAATTCATACTCGTCTATGCCAAAGGTCGTACATTATTCCTCCTTACTGGTTCCCAAATCCATTACCCAAGGTTTCTACCTTCCATACCATGCCAATGTACAATCATTACTCGAATTCGCGTTACTACTAACCCTCCAGTTCCTCATTACAAAACTTATACATACATGCAGTGCAAGGCTATCCCCAACGCAATGCAATACACAATACAATCCCGCAGGCACTCTGGTCATCTAGACACGGGACTCCTCTATGTCCCGCTGTCCTTGGAATTATACACATAATATACTACTATCTTCTCCCGTACAAGCTTCCAACAATTGCTTAGTCTCCAGTCTATGGAAAATCCTTCCCAACGGCTACTTAGAGATCCTTCAAAAACATACAACTCCAAATTCCAATTTATATTTATTACTTCTATCCTAAGCGTGATTCTTGTGACCACTTGAGGGGAGCTTCAAGAATCATTCGACCCTGATGTGATCAGCACAAGTGTTGAACTATCTTTCCACTCCAATTTGTGTTCGGTTTCCCTTGATCTGATCAGGATCAAGTTTGACTTCCCACATCAATTTCAAATAATCAAATAATTCAATTATTTCCATTTTCTATCTTCTTACTCTTCCTAGTCATAATTATAAATTCATATAACTCCAAGGGATGGAATTCAGTCCAACAATCATCCTCACTCTACTTCCCAAATGCTTTACTCCGTGGTTCAATACCTAAATGCTCATTCCATCAACCTTTACTACTTCCATCCATTACTCTCCAACATTCCAATAATTCTAACTAGGGATTACCATACTTGTAGATTTTAGTTGTTCTCCATTTACTTCCAATAACTTACTTACAAATACACTACTCTTAGAATTCATTCCTCAACTACTCTTATTCATTTCGTACTACTTCTTCAAAGGATACAATACTTGTGGAGCTCCATCCACTACTCATTACTTTTCTTTTACTAATACTCTTACATGGTGTTACAAGGTAGGTATATCCATCCTATGGTATTTGCATCTCTCATGCCTAATTACCACCATTTCAATATGAATGAATACCTGTGTTTATTTAACATGGTACCAATCATCCATTCGATTCTCATTTGTGCTATGCACATTATGGTTTATGTGTTTTATTTATAAAATTCACATTATGCGGTTTTCGCTCTACCCCCTTAAAGGGATTACCCCACGTAATCTACCATATGTTATTGTCAATAAACATTGGTTTACTCAATTTGGGCAATCTGAAGCGTTTTAGCTTCTTTACGGTTTATTACATAATGTACTCTTGTCAAAGGGTCCTAATCGTAACAATGGTTTAGTCTTTGCACCAAGGATTCCTATATGAGTTTATTTAACTCATAATTAATTTGGTTCCAGCCTATTAGGCTTCAAGGCATTAATAGCCATTCTACTATGCTTACTAGGTATATTATCTCCTAGCTAGGGCCCACTAGCTTCTGCTGCGCGACCCTGATAACTCGGGTTATCCACCCTTCTTGTTATCCTTAATGTGTTATACATCACCTTCTTATCCGTCTATTATGGGAATAAGGTTTACTAACCAAATGTGGTATTCTTTTACCGTGTTTGAACTCAATGAGTTTAAGATTTATAACCAGCTCTCTGGTAATCTACTGCACATGCTATTTATGCTTCCACGATTATTCATTAAGTTCCTCCGACTTGTTGTTGGGCGAGGTTAAGTCACTATTCAGTTGTAGTGCTTCCTCTGTTGTCAATAGCTTCTGAATTATACCAGTTCTTCTGGTTCAGTACAAGTGTCCTTTACTTGTATGACCTTGCATTTTCTATGCGTCGGTCCTTGTGACTTTCTTAAGTCTCTTTTCACTCTTTATTCGACTGGAATTCACATCTTGTGAGTGTTAGTGTGTTTCACACTCTTCGTGCTTCTTTGGCCTTAGGCCGCACGGTTTGTTGCTGAGCTTGCTTAACTGGCTTGTGCCACGTTTGTTGGTGAAAAGAAGGGGTACTACCATTTATATTTCCTATATCCCTTGCTATCTCACTAGGTCGTTAGCTGTACAAGTGCAATACCAAAACACTCAGTCATATAGAGTGCAGAGGCGTAAACGCTTGACAGTAAATCACTTATGTGATAGGAAAGAATATTTCTTCCTGTCATTTCATACTTATACTCCGTGTTATTATCTGTTACTTCCTCATAGTGGTCGCCTGTTGCGCGCCGTATTCTTACTCATTGTACAACATTGTTTTTACTGTTTCTGTTACTGTGGTAGTTCCTCTTTACTTATTGCCATTATCATTGGCACCATTTCCTTATGGTGTACATACACTAGGAGGTTCCTAGTTCATGTGTATGACGGTTGTCGTAGTATACCGCAATACTATTGTCTTCCCATTGTGGGGATGTTTTATTTCAATTTAGGTTTCATGTTCAGGTTAGCTTACCTCACATTACTTCCTCATTCATGATATAGTTTGCCAAATAACTTGGTTGACCAAAGATGAAGTGGTTTATCGTGTTACAAGCTCTCTTGAGCGTTGGTCATCCATGGTGTGTAGTGTGTACACACATTGGTTGTTTTTGACAATTACTGTCTCCCTAGTGCTGAGCATTGGTTATAGGCTCTAGCTGTGTAGTTCTACTTGTATGTACATCACCGGGACATCCCAAGAAACTTCAGGGGTTTTCTGGTCCCGTTCTCTAATTGATAAGTGAAGTTCTTGTTGAGGGCTTGTTTCCGCTCATAGGTCTCGTGACGAGGTTTATTATGTTCTTGGTGGCATATGGAGTATACTTACTCCTTCGAGCTCCGACGCTCTTAAGTGATGTGCTTTTACAGTCCACGGCCTCTTGTAGGCGCAGGGTTTGGAAATCTCCTTTCCTTGTTGTTATAGTAGATGGAAGCCTTTTCTAAGGGTTCACATCACCACTGTATTGGTGATTTTCCGTTAACGAGAGGTATCGTCCCTCAAGTCTTCTCGTAAAGTCCAAGTGTGGACTAAGCCATTATTGGTGTTATTGCGATTCTTATGCCTCTGTGCTACCATTGCTACAGAAGGCATGAAGGTAATTAAAGGTTTGTCAACTGTATACTAGACTGATGCTGTAGTGACAGTGACACTGAGTTGGCCATTACTACAAGCCTCTCAGGATGTTGGATTTGAATTGATGGTCCAGTTGTTGCTTTCTTGTCGTATGAGACAATATCTCTTGCAAGTCTTGTTATCGAATGATGTGGGTCATGCAACCGTTAAGGTTTACATAATATAGTTGGTTGATGACTTTTAAGCCTTATTGCTGCAAGCTATGCTCTTGGCAAGCTGCTTACGTATGTTTCCACTTCATTTATACCCCATAGGTTGGAGGTATTGTTGGGCTCCATGGTAAGTCGTGACATCACGCTTCCGTTCGTAGGAGGCCCCTTTTGGCATTCTGATGTCAATCAGTGCCTTTCGGCGGCTGAGGGTATTCCTTGTTAAGTAAAATCCCTTCGGTATTCTAACTGAATATTCGTTCTAGTTGTCGTGCTCTCTCCATGACACTTTGTTCGATTAGTGTTAACTCAGACACCCTTCGAGGATTGCTCCTGGGTGTTGTTAGGTTATGCCGTTGCATCCGGCTAATGTTTATGATATGTTATCACTATACCGCGTTGTGGTATTGTATTTAAGCTATTCCCTTTGGGTTATAACGTCTCCCGTCGTTGGGTAGACCGTTTACACTTGCTCCTAGTGCTTGAGTCTAGGTTAAATATCCTCTTCGATAATGGATTATATTCAGTGGTAATCTTGTGATCGCTCTTGGGAACCCTGTCCCGTTGGTTGAGCCTCGTGGTGTTCACGTTAGGTGATTGCCTTACTGTGTTTAGGCTGGGCATACTTTCCAGTTGTCATGTATTTACTCGAAGTCTTTGAGACATATCCAATGTCCATACTTATTAGTCTACGCTCTTTCCGCTTCCTAATCCTCATTCTTCATTCCTCATCTTCAGATGGGTTCTCTGAGTTCCTTTATACTTATTACATAGCTGAGTTCCTTCTCCTTGATTGTCTGAGGTGTCCAGCTGTTCTGGTTTGAACTTACTCATGGTCCATAGAACGGAGTTGACTACTCCCCGTGTTTCGTACACTACATGTATACATACGTGGGGTACCATATTGATACGTTACCACTTACCCAACTATATGTCAGGCCCGCAAGCTCCTTCGAGTGCGGTTGTCCCACATCCCGTAATTGGGTACACTCGTAGTGTTCACCACACGCCTAGGTGAAGTTTCTGTTGCCAACTCCTCTTGTATCATTCTATGATACTCCACCGTAATTCTGTTGGTTTGGTTTTAAAATCCAAGGTTTAAAAGAAAGGTTGTGGTTTTGAAAGTTGGGTTTTAAAATTATGGTTTGGTGTTAAAAGAAGTCTCTCATGGCATAGCCATGCTTGAGGTCTTGACCAAGTCTAGCTTCCCACCGACTGGTATGTTCTTAATACAGTGGTCAGGCCGTCCGGCCTTTCCAAGGTTCGATCCTTCTAGTTTTCTGGATTTGTGATCCTATAGTTGTTTCACTGCTGTCACGGTTCATTACTATGTACCTGTAGTGTGTTAAAGTTCCTCTACCTGTTCCTGTTCTTACTGCTCTTGTCGTGGCAAGTGCGTGGTACTGGTGATTTTTGGGTAATCCTATACCGGTCACGGTATGGTTTCCGCTTGTATTTGATAGTCTTGTTGACTCTTCCTTGATCCACTGATCATTTACTTAGGTCATTCGATCTTCTTAATACTCTCATGAACTTGACATGGTGTCATTGATCGGGGTACTCTCCAATCCTTGGAGATTCCCTTGATTTGGTTTAGTGTTATTCCTTGTTGCTCGTTCCCACACATTTATTGTGGTTATTGAGCCTTAGCTTGTTTAGGCACTACTCTTGTAGTCCTACCGGTTCATATCCCTTGGATGTCCTTATAGCTACACGAGCTATGTCGGCCAGGTATTGTAACCTTTTGGCGTTGTAGTTTCGGAGTTAACCACTCTTGACTATGTCCTTAGTCAACTGGTATACCCTTGGTGGTATTATTTAGCTACTGCTGCTCCGCAGACTTGTGTCGCGGATACCATTACTACTCCTTTTCCCATTTTGTTGCGCGGTTAGTGCTTCCTTCCTGCTGCTGGTTGGTTGGCTAGGTTTCGCGACTGCAGAGCACGTCGCCCCATGCTGTTGTAAGTTGCAGCCTCCTAGTGATTGGAGTGCTCATCCTACCGCTATTAAGTGCGGCTATTGTTGTTCAACTGGGATCCATTTCCGGGACTTCCAGTTCTTGGAATCTACTACGTGTCGGTTCTTGTTTACCGTGTGATTGCTTCACAACTGCCAGATCGGGTTTTCCCGAGTATGAGAGGTCCTTCCTTCTCCCTGGCGTCTTTTCCTAAATTATACAAGGGGTTTGTGGAGGGCGGGTCTGGTGTTGTAGGTATCCGGTGCTCACCGGTGGTTCCTAACTAGCATATCTCTAATGCTAACACTCAGCCCATAGCCCTAAGCTTCTAATTCCTAACTCGGTATTTCCTAAACTCGGTATTTCCAGTCATCGGAGCGACACTTCGCTCTGATACCACTTTTTCTAACACCCCTACCATTATTACAATCATTACCGTCCAATCTCCTCGTGCTTCCGAGTCACGCAGCGGATACTTACTTACATACAATGGGTGATACAATGCCGTTAGTCACCCACGTGACTAACAAGGCTACTACTTCTACATACAGCATCGTCTGATGGACCGGAATATCCGAGTACTACACAAATACAAGCTTCACTACAATTACCAATTAGGTATTACTACTTCCCATTCAATACAGTACTCCATAAGTTCAATACATGTTAATATACCGAGTTTACTAAGATCCTTATACAAGTAGAATACCTCTTTCAATTCCATACATACTCATTAAGAGTCTACATCTACCCATTCCTCTCAACTACTTACTTCCTAAGTACAAGAGTGTGCCATTTAGTGCACCTCTACATTCTACTTCTAGCTATCCAAGCGTAGCCACCGGTCTCTTATCTTGACCATATCTGCTTCGGTACCTGCACACTAAAAACGTTCCCCCGAAGGGGTCAGCTTTCGCTGAGCATGATAACCGCATACCCCGCGTACTAGTGAGGGTACGCCGACCACTTGGCCGAATACATGCGATTGATTTCATTCAAACATACATGCATACATACTCTTATATATAATGTTACCATACATTACACAATAAATACATACATATACTTCAATGCATACTCTTCAATACATACATAGTAAATCATACAAGCCATCAGATACATACTTACCTTTCCGAAATCCGCAATACACAATACATATACAGTACATACGCGATACATACACAGTACACCATCCTTGTTAGCTCATGTTGGTCCACCCGGGTTAATCGGGTGGAGATTACTCTTTTACTCGTTCCACAGTACTTACACATACATACTCATACTCATACATACTTACTTACTTACTTACTCTTACTCATGTTAAGTCGTCGGGACCTCCGGCCCGGGGACTACTCCGTCCCACCACCGGGATTTACTTGACTCACCAATCCGGGATGCTACCCATTTAAGGGATTTGGGCCGCGGACCAGTTTAAGAGTCAGGAATCGGATCCAACCTCATGTGTCTCCTCATCCTCACGCGTGGCCGAAGCTATATCGGACTTCTACTCATTCCAATTTACTCACTTAAGTTAGGAGTTAGGTAGTTAGGAATTAGTAGAAGTCAACATCCACCACATACACATTACATTGTTCATATACACATCCATTCCGAATACATTACAATATACAAGTACACTACAAAATACAATACACTCCATCATCATTCATATATTCCATGAATTATACAAACTATTGTTCAAGACAATATCAAGAACAATGTAAACAAGCACAAGTAAGTGCAATATAGTCCGATTCATGCATTTATCTTATTAGGTGATCAAATAAGCACACAAATCGGGGTAACCAGATTAGGATAAAGGGCATGAAGAAATCATACCTTTTTCTGCAATTTACTTTACCGGTGCCTTCTTGTTCCTTAGTCCTTATTTGTTCCTCGAGTCCTATTCTTGAACCCCCGGCTACATGCCAAACGGTTCAATCAATACTACGCATTACATTACATACATAATTGCTACTACCCGTACTTACCCCGTCGTCCCGTTTTTCGGTTTCACTTACTGTTCTTATACTTACACATTGTTTACTTTCTTTAAGTTTGTTTCCTTACTTAACACTAGTTTACTTACATATACGTACATATGTATATGTGGGTATACATCTATATACGTATATATATATATATATATATATATATATATATATATATATATATATATATATATATATATATATATAATATCATTATTATTTTTTTTTTTTTCTTTTTTTCTTTTTTTTGTATGACTCGACCGACCTTACCCAAGTCCGGTCCCAGGGTCGGTCGAAGTCAGTAGGGAAATGCGCTGGAAAATTTCAGGGCCGACCGACCTTGCAAGTCCGGTCCCAAGGTCGGTCCATTCCAGTGAGTTACAGACGGAAAATTGTTAGCCCGACCGACCTTGCAAGTCCGGTTGCAAGGTCGGTCCATTCCAGTAAGTTACATGACGGGAAAATTTTGAGTCGACCGACCTTGCAAGTCCGGTCGCAAGGTCAGCCCATTCCAGTAGGTTACATTACGGGAAATTCTTCTGGCCGACCGACCTTGCATGTCCGGTCCCAAGGTCGGTCCATTCCAGAAGGTTTTCGTCCTTTGTAAATCTGGGCTCGACCGACCTTGCAAGTCCGGTCCCAAGGTTGGTCCGGCCCAGTATTTGCATTTTTATTTCTGTTTTCAGCCCCTCTTCTTACCCATTACTTCCTCAATCTTCCTACAAGTAATCCCACATGTTTTAGTGCCATCTAGGCTTCCCAATATACCTCAATCCATCCACCGATCCCGTTACTAAATCCATCAATCAACTTACACAATTTCCTCATTTCTTTTCCCACAAATGTAACAGTTTTTGTTTTACTTATGCTACAGATTCTTAAACCATCTTCTACCATTCTTAACTTCCTCTACTAATGTCACTTCTAGCATCCCAAATACATTTCCAAGTCATTACACTACCTATACCCAAGTCCAACTCTCTTCTTACCAAATCTTGCACACTAATTCTTCCTAGTTCCACAATGCATTTTGATGCCTCTTTGCTACAGATTTTTTTTACATCCTCATACCACACTACCATTCCATGGTTACTAAATCTCCTTACTCATCCCAATACATACCTTGGTTCTCTCATTCACCAAGTCATTCTTAAATACATATTTCCTACCAAAATTTTGCCATAGTTCACCTACAATTCTCACTTATCCACACACATACTTTCACACCAAATTCATTCCTATTCTAGCCACACCCATACAAGGGTCCTACCAGCGCTCAAAGCAATATAAATCCACCTCACTACCTCAATACTCCATCAAACAACAATACTAATACTCATACACAATTTACTTGGCTCTAAGGCCTACAATTCAAATGCTAGCTCACAAATACTCAAACTTCCACAACCTACAATACTAATACAAGGTTTGGGTTCTTTAAATTAGTTTACCCATTCTCATTACTCTAATGCATTAAAATATAGCATTAAGAAAGAGCTCTTACCTTAAGCTCTTCTTTCCTTCTTTCTTTTCCAATTCTTCTTCTTCTCTCTTTCTTGCACAAATCGGCTATATGGGGAGTGGAGTTGCCAACTCCATTCCCATCACCCAGCACACACAAAACAAGTATAATCAAAATACTAACCCTTAGATTTATACTAATTCACTGAGATGTTTAAAGCACAAATTCTAGGGTTTACCTTTGGAGTGTTTTGGAAGGGGTTTTAGCCCTTGGTTCAAGAAGGTGAATCCACCACCATTGCAAGGTTGAATTGATGCTCAAAAGAGAGAGAGAAAACAAGGCATTACAAGGGGTAGAAATCAGTTGTAAAGAAGGATGGAGGAAACATGAGTTTTTCATGTAGATTTTTACCTTAATGGAGAGAGGAGACTCCAAGCTACCCATTGATGTTATTTTCTATTTGAATGGGGAAGACCCATGGAGATTAACTTCCTCATTTTTGGATTTTGAAAAGAGAGAAGTGTAGAGGAGGATGAGGGGAGTTCAAATATGTAGTTATTTTTACTTTTGGAGTTCAAATGAGGGTGGAGCATGGATGGAAAGATGAGAAGCCATTGAAGCTTCTCTTGGAGCTCCAAAAATCGCCCCTACCAGAGGAGAGAGGAGTGAGAAATCGATGGAGGGAAGGAAGGAAAGAGAGAGGTGAGTGAAATGTGAGAGTGAGGTGAGAGCAAAGGGAATAAAGTAGTGTTTACTTTATTACTTTTGCTTTTTGATTCCTCTTTATTGTTAACTAGTTACATGTGTGTGTGAGGGGTTATTTAACTAGTAAAAAAAAACCGGCCCCCACTGTTATACTAGCTGGAGCGTTTTTCATCTTTTACAGAAAACGCTCGTTATTTTACCCGGTTTTGATACTATTCACTAACCGGGCCCGTTTTCCGGGATTTTCTCGTTTCTTTATTTTTTATTGGTTATTAAGCTTCCATAAATGCTTAATAATTATTATTTAATGTTTTATAACTTTCATGGGTCTGTTTGACCACTTAAAGTCACGTTTCCAGGTTTCCTCGAAAAACGTGCTCTAAAGCTCTATTAGCGTTTTAATTCCTTATTTGGATCCGTTTTCTTCGGGAGTTGTTCCCATATATTATTTAGGTCTTATTAAACCTTTGGAATCCATATAATACGCTATCCGGGTCTCATGCCCCCTATGGTTATTTAACGCTTATTTAGCGTTTTTCACTTTTAAGTGTTTCTTTTTTCTTTTGGATTTATTTTTCCTAACCAATACTACTGAAGCATTATTAGGCTCTTAAATAAGGATTAGAATAATCTTAATTTCTGTATTTAAGTTTGGGGTATTTCAATGTAACGATAACATAAAAACTATATATTATACAGACATAATTCATTCTAACTCCAAATTTAACCAAATAAATTCCTAATAGACCAAGGTCTGTTATAAACTCCTTTTTGCACCCAAAATTCTAAGAAATTATAAATATACCCCAAATTTTATACAAATGTTACAATTTAGTACATAACTTATTATAAGCTAGTATATAATTCCATAATTCACCAAATTTGGTCAAAGTCTCCCATATGGTCAACCTTTAACCTCCAACATAGTTTTAACTCCTATTCTCAGTAATTACCACAATTACCCCAAACTTTTCAATATTTATAATTTGGCCCCAAAACTTTGTAAAATGTTATAAATTTCATTTAAATTCATTTTAAACCCCAAACTTCATCTAATATTACCCACGGCTTATACATTGTTCGTAATTACCAGTTCTGACCTCAATCTTTATGCTAAGTGCTAAATTAAATTAAATAAGCTTTTTAACTAAATAAATGGCCTAATACATGGCTTTATTACAACCTGAGCTTGTAATATAAATTACACATTAAATACCTCCATAAACTCCATAAACTCTCGGCCCTCACACCAATTTCTCCATTAATTACCAAACTTCCACATAATGTCTTAAATTTGACAATTATGTTATTAATTCACTTAATTAATTTAACCAAAGTTTATATAACATTTCCTAGTCATTTTTGAAGTAAAAAATGACCATTTAGCTATGTTCACTCCTGGCACAAATTAATGCAAGCTCCCAAGGTTTTAAAACACAAGATTAAGGTGTTATAACCTTGATTTAATTGATCTTAAGGCTTGTTTGGTCACGGAAGGTTAGGGGGAATTTTCCACAGCTCTTAAACATGTTTATTATACAAGACATGATATATATAAGTTCTGAAAAATGAACTAACCATAAGAAACACTTAATACCATGAAAAACCTAGATTTTCACCTTGAAATTCCTAGCTTTTCCTTAAGTATTTTTGGCCTATATTTGAGACATAGTATAGTACAAAATCACCACAAAACCATGGCAATTAGCAAAGTAAAACAAGATGGAAAGGCATTAGAAGTTACCTAGACAAAATTCCTTACAAATTGGAATTTGCCTTCCATATCGGCCATCACTTGGAATTTGGATTTGAAACTGATTATACATGTTTATGAAGAGAAAATGAGTGCATTAGCTCAATAAATAGGCCATTAATTAATAAGATCAAGTAGCTGCTTAAAGCACATTTTTACCATAAAGATGGCTTAACCTTACTTCCTTCCCCAATTTTGATTCCACCGAATTCACCCCACTTGCAAGTTAGATTTAGCCTAGATTAAAGATGGAAGGAGTTGATCTTAGATCAATGGATAGCTATTGAAAAGAGGAAGAATGAGCTATCATAGGACTTAAGAGCTTACCTTATGCCTTGGGAATTAAATTTCTTCCAAGCTTGCTCTTTGCTGCCAAAGTTGCAAAACTTTGGGAGGTTTTTGGATAGTGAATTCGGCAGCCAAGGGGAAGTGATGAGGAAAGAGAATGATCTTTGTCTTTTATGACTTAATGGTAAAGCATGGGTCTTGAATAGTCTTTGGTGACTAAGCTTGTTCTATTAAGATATTTTGACCAAAATAAGCAAGGTGTCAGCCTAAGGAAAGGGCATTGCATGCACATTTTGCACCAAGGGCAAAAATGGTTTTTTTGCTTCATTTTAATGTTATGACTTATAACTCGTACATTTGAACTTATATCATGTGTTAGTTTATTACCAACATGATTTCCTTGTCCTAAAGTGTGTATGTTATAACCCAAAGTTTGTTACATTTTATTTCGTTTGATGTAATTCTAAGTTGGCTTGTGCTGCGTAGGACATGGGAGTCCTTTTTAAATAAGAGGAGGGACAAGGTGGACTTTTCCCTTCTAGTGAATTTTGGTAAGTATTAATTAACACTTTAGTTAATTAATCCTCACGCTCTTCACCACGATCAGATCGTTCTCTCATTTGACAGTTTCTCAGCCTTGCTTCTCCCTCTCCTCTCTCTCAAGCGCCGTTCATCTTCTCGTTCAGTCAAGACTCCATTGACGTTGTGTCTGCTGTCAGAATTCAACTGCGGATTGCCCTTTCTCTGTGGATTTCTGGGTTCTTCGAGGTAGGGTTGTCAGTTCGCTCTCTCTTTGATTCTCCGGTTCTTGAGTTTTCCCGTTCTGATTGCCCTCTGCAATTTATTTTATGATTCAGCGATTCTTCTCGACTCCTTCATCGGGTTCATCTGCTGTGGACTGCTCTGTAATCTGTAGACAGATTCAGGTGAGGGTTTTGTTTCCGTTTTCGTTTCAGATTTTGGGTTGTGGACAGTTTCTGATTGTGGTGTTCGTTCTCTGCGTCGTTGTGAGTTTTCAGTGGCTGTCTGATTGCATTTTCTGGGTCTGCGTACTGCTGTGTCTGCGTTGGAGCGATCGTTGTTCAGATTCGAAGAGATTTCTCTGTTGTAATTGAGGTAGGTGGCTTTCGGATTCGATCCGTGTGTTCAGCCTTGGGGAGTTTGGGTTCTGCATTTACTCACTGATTTGATCTTGTGTTTGTGTGTGGTTTATGTCTGTTTAATGCCCCTTTCAATGGAGTAAACCCCCAAGGTTGTTTTGTAAATGTGTGTGTTGATTTGAATAAGTTTTGTGCTTCTGTTCGTGCTAAATTCGCTTCTGATTTCTGAGGTTTTCGGCATGTCCGAACTTCCGTCCGAACTTTGAAGTTCGGACATGCCCTTCTGCGCTTAAACTTTCTGAAGTTTTCGCTGTGTCCGAACTTCTGTCCGAGCTTTGAAGTTCGGACACAGCCTTCTGCATTCTCTGATTTTGGCTTCGACTTGTGTCCGAACATTGATGTCCGGACACAAGTTCGGACTCTCCACGTCCTGTTTTCCGAAGAACGTCCGAACATCCGTCCGAACTTGGATGTTCGGACACCTCTGACTCTCCATCTGTTTTAAGGTTCGACTTGTGTCCGAACTTTGAAGTCCGGACACAAGTTCGGACATCTGTCTGGTTTTGCCTTCTGAGTCTCGACTTGTGTCCGAACATTGATGTCCGGACACAAGTTCGGACAGGCTACTGTTTTGGCCATAACTTGCTCGTTTGAGCTCCGTTTTGACTTCTGTTTGCGGGGTTGGATTCCCCTTCTGATTTCCAAGCTATCTATGAGCTTTCTGGTGCCTTTGGTGCACATATGCTTATCTGTATTTAAGCTTCTGTTTTGGGACCTAGTTATCTCTGTGTCTGAGCCTTTGGATGGCTGGTTTCGCTGTCTCGTAGCGCGCTATGTAGGATCTGCTTCACGGGTGATGTTCCCCGTTCTGTTCACGGGCGTTTCGCCTGTTCTGTTTACGAGTGAGGTTTCCTCGTTCTGTTCACGAGCTGGTTGCTCGTTCTGTCTGTATGCTGTGATCGCTAGTGTCCCACTCTGTTTTCTGCTTCTGTCTACTTCTGCTCTGTTTAGTCCCTTAATGATTGGACTTCTGTTTCTGATTTCTGATATATTTGTGGATTCTCTTGACTCCTTCTGATTTGTCAATTTTCTGTAAATGTTTTGAGCATGCTGGTTGATGAAGTTGGTCATCTACTGGGCATAGTTGTGTGCTCATTCCCCTACTTCTAACGCTTTTGCAGATTGATTAGCGAGGATCGTCTCCCCTCAGCTTCTGGAGTTTAGCTGCTTTGTTTTTAGCTTCTTTTGAGACCTTGTATTGAATTTGGGCCTTTGGGCATATTTTGTTAGCTTCCGCTTTTGACATTAGTTTGGTGGGTTCTGTAATGACTTTTGGGGATGTTTTAACATCACTTGTTTTATACTTTATTTAAGTATTCCGTTTGGGCCTTATTTGACTATCTGTTTAAGTTCGTTTATTAGAGCCTTGCGTTATTATGTAATAATACGCGGCGTGTAATACCCCTAACTCCTAGGCCAGTGTTTGGGGGTGTTACATTTAGTGGTATCAGAGCTCTGGGTTCTAATCTGCTGGGATTTTAAGTTAGCCAGTCAGTCAGAAATGTCAGTGCTAGTGTCTGAGTTTAACTGCTTGCTGTTGGACTTTCAGAATGCCGCCAAGGAGAGCGAATAACCCTCCAGGGAATGTTGCTGATGCTGTTCAGCAATTCATGACGCAGCTCATGCAGACCATGGCTGCAGGGGGCGGTCCAGCTGGAGGAGGACCAGCTGGCGGAGCAGGCCCGGCTGGGGCAGATGCTGGAGGGAGGAATGTGAAGGCGCTTCAGGAGTTCATGAAGCTGAAGCCGCCATCGTTCGATGGGGCAGGAGATCCCCAGGAGGCCAGCCACTGGTTGTCAGAGGTGGAGGATTTACTTCGGGTGATGGGCTCTGAGGAGGAGCAGAAGGTCGACTTCGCCACCTTTCTGTTCAAGGCCGAAGCCAAGGAGTGGTGGAGGTCAGTGATGGGGAAGTTCCCACAGCCTTGGACGTGGGAGCAGTTCACTGGGGAGTTCAACAAACAGTTCTACCCCGACGTCTACAAGGATCAGCGCATCCTGGAGTATAACCGGCTACGCCAGGGCCGGGACATGAGCGTTGAGGAGTACGTCCGCAAGTTTATCAGCCTGTCTAAGTTTGCACCTGAGCCTGACGAGCATAGGAAGGCCAGGAAGTTTGAGAGTGGCCTGAGGCCGGACATCCGATCTGCTGTGACGCCGCTGCGTCACAAGACCTTCAGGGACGTTGCTGATGTCGCCCTGCTGGTAGAGGCCGACTTGAGAGGTCGCCAGTCCGGAGGGAAGGACCAGAAGAGGAAGCAGAGGTCCGATGACAGTGATAGGAGGGATCAGTCTGCTTCTCAGAAGAAGCAGTCTACTGGAGACCGCTCTGGGGACCGTTCGCGAGACAGAGGTGGTTCGTCTTCATCAGCTCCCGCTCCGAAGTGCCGGGTCTGCGGCAAGTTTCATAGAGGCCAGGACTGCTACAGGAAGTCTGGAGCCTGCTTCAAGTGTGGGTCCTTGGAGCATAGGATTGCTGATTGCCCTCAGGCTGAGAGGAGCAGAGGTAGCTCTGGAGGTGGAGCTGGAGGATCTACATCGGGGTCTAGGATCGAGACCGGGTGAGCAGAAGAAGCCCCAGGGCCAGGCCAGAGTGTACGCGATGGCTGGAGAGAGAGACCGATCGACTGACAGAGTTGTCACAGGTATTCTCCAGCTGTCATCTCGTTCTGTTTTCTGTTTGTTTGACTCTGGAGCCACCCACTCTTTTATTTCTGCTGAGTTAGTGGGTGAGCTCGGTTTGCCTGTTGTGCCTCTGGGTGTTGAGTTATGTGTGCATAGTCCATTAGTTAGGGACTCTTCTATGCTGTTGAATTCTGTTTGCAAAGATAGTCCTGTGTTAGTCAGAGATAGGACTCTGTGTGCTAACCTCATCCCGATGGAGATGACTTCTTTTGATGTGATTCTGGGCATGGATTGGCTTGCTGCGCACCATGCCCATATTGATTGTGCTGCTTCGAGAGTCACTTTTGAGGAGCCGGGTCAGCCCCGTCTAGTTGTAGCAGGGAATGGACTCCCGTGCTCGCCGCCAGTCATATCTGCGATGCAGGCGTTCCGTTTTCTGAGGAAGGGATGCCAGGGATATCTGTGCTACATCCCTGAGGTTCGCAAGGATGCGAAGTTGGAGGAGATTCCAGTGGTCAGAGACTTCCCCGATGTGTTCCAGGATGATGTACCTGGGCTTCCCCCTGTCAGAGAGGTGGAGTTCTCGATCGAGCTCGCACCTGAGACTCAGCCGATTTCGAAGGCCCCATACCGGATGGCGCCTGCTGAGCTCAAGGAGTTGAAGGTCCAGTTGCAGGAGCTGCTGGATAAGGGCTTCATTCGCCCGAGTGTGTCGCCTTGGGGAGCGCCAGTGCTATTTGTAAAGAAGAAGGACGGTAGTATGCGGTTGTGCATTGACTACAGGGAGCTCAACAAGGTTACCATTAAGAATAGGTATCCTCTCCCGCGCATAGACGACTTGTTCGACCAGTTAGCAGGAGCTAAGGTGTTTTCGAAGATCGATCTGAGGTCGGGATATCATCAGCTGAGGATTAAGGCAGATGACGTGCCTAAGTCCGCTTTCAGGACTCGTTATGGACACTACGAGTTCCTAGTGATGCCATTCGGGTTGACGAATGCGCCGTCAGTATTTATGGATATGATGAACAGAGTCTTCAAGCCGTTTTTGGACCAGTTCGTTGTAGTTTTCATCGATGACATCTTGGTGTATTCCAAGAGTGCTGAGGAGCACGAGGAGCATTTGAGGACCGTTCTCCAGACTCTGAGGGAGAACGAGTTGTATGCGAAGCTGAAGAAGTGCGAGTTCTGGCTAGATCAGGTGGTATT
The DNA here is from genome assembly GCA_023374045.1 of Limonium bicolor. Taxonomy (NCBI): domain Eukaryota; kingdom Viridiplantae; phylum Streptophyta; class Magnoliopsida; order Caryophyllales; family Plumbaginaceae; genus Limonium; species Limonium bicolor. Next base: position 91,167,277 of record CM041783.1, on the reverse strand, counting down.
CTTGGGACATGTGGTCTCCAAGGATGGTATCTCCGTGGACCCGGAGAAGATTCGAGCTATTACTGAGTGGGCCAGGCCTACTAATGTCGGAGATATTCGTAGCTTCCTTGGACTAGCGGGCTACTATCGCAAGTTTGTGGAGGGCTTCTCCAAGTTGGTGATTCCGCTGACTCGTCTGCTGCAGAAGGAGGTGAAGTTTGAGTGGAGCGATGCCTGTGAGCAGTGTTTTCGGGAGTTGAAAAAGAGGTTGACTACTGCGCCGATCTTGACTCTTCCGGAGGGGACCGAGGGTCTTGAGGTTTTCTGTGATGCGTCCCATAGGGGACTTGGATGTGTTCTGATGCAGCAGGGGAAGGTAGTTGCATATGGCTCTCGTCAGCTTAAGCCATATGAGAAGAACTATCCGACCCACGATCTGGAGCTGGCTGCGGTGGTCTTTGCGTTGAAGATCTGGAGGCACTACTTGTATGGGGCAGCGTGCAAGGTGTATACGGACCATAAGAGCCTCAAGTATCTGTTCACTCAGAAGGAGTTGAACTTGAGGCAGAGGAGATGGCTGGAGTTGTTGCACGATTATGATTTAGAGATCCTCTACCATCCGGGTAGGGCGAATGTGGTTGCTGATGCGCTCAGTAGGAGGGGTCCGTCTGGGACTGTTTGTGCCTTGTCCGGTGGAGAGGTCTGCTCAGGAGTTGCAGCGCATGGGTATCTGGGTCGTTCGTCTAGAGAGGTCTGGGATTTTGGCAGCACTGCAGGTTCAGCCTACCTTGATCGACCGGATCAAGGCCAGCAGGAGCTTGATGTCAGTCTGTGTAAGATCAGAGAGAGTTTGTCTGCTGGTCAGGAGTCCGAGTTCCGGGTTTCAGAGGATGGCTGCCTGAGGTTCAGAGGCCGTGTTTGTGTGCCGGCAGACGATGCGTTGAGGCGTGAGATCATGCAGGAGGCTCATGGAGCTCCATACTCGGTACACCCAGGAGGTGTGAAGATGTACCGGGATCTGCGGAGACTTTCTGGTGGAGCAATATGAAGAGGGACATCTCCGACTTTGTATCCAGATGTAGGACCTGTCAGCAGGTCAAGGCCGAGCATCAGAGACCGCTGGTTTGCTTCAGCCTCTTCCCGTTCCGGAGTGGAAGTGGGAGAGCGTCGGTATGGATTTTGTCATGGGACTGCCTAAGACTCCGAGGGGTTTCGATGCAGTTTGGGTCATTGTGGACCGGCTCACGAAGAGCGCTCACTTCCTACCTGTCAGGAAGACCTTCAGTTTGCACCGCTTAGCCCAGTTGTACATTGATGAGATAGTACGTCTGCATGGGGTTCCGGCTTCGATTGTGTCTGACAGAGATCCGAGGTTTGTGTCCAGGTTCTGGCAGAGTTTGCATCAGGCTTTGGGGACGAAGTTGTCTTTCAGTTCAGCTTATCATCCTCAGTCAGACGGGCAGACAGAGAGGACGAATCAGGTCCTAGAGGACATGCTCAGGGCTTGTGTACTCGACTTTGGGGGCAGCTGGGATCATCACGTGGCACTGATAGAGTTCGCGTACAATAACAGCTTTCAGACCAGTATCGGGATGGCTCCCTTTGAGGCCTTGTATGGCAGGAGGTGCAGATCACCCATCTATTGGGATGATCTGAAGGAGAGAGCTGTGATTGGTCCAGACCTTGGTTCAGGATGCTGGTGGGCAAGATTCAGTCTATCAGAGAGCGTCTGCTTGTGGCTCAGAGTCGCAGAAGAGTTACGCCGATCAGAGGAGACGACCTCTAGAGTTTGAGGTGGGCGACCATGTGATCTGAGGTTTCTCCTCCTGTGCGAGGAGGTCGTTCGTTTTTGGGAAAAATAGAGGCAAGCTTAGCCTCGTTTTGTGGGTCCTTTTGAGATCCCTAGAGAGGATCGGAACCGGCGCTCTATCGCTTGGCTCTGCCTCCGTCTTTAGCAGCAGTGCACAGTGTTTCCAGTTTCAGATGCTGAGGAAGTACTCCGGACCCATCTCATGTGATCGACTTGCAGTCCGCTTCAGTTGAAGAGGACTTCACGTTTGAGGCAGTTCCTTCGAGATTCTAGCCCCAGATGTTCGTAGCTCAGGAGTAAGAACCATGCCCTTGGTTGAAGGTTGCAGTGGTCGGGTCAGCAGAGAAGAGGCGACCTGGGAGGTCGAAAGCGAATTCGTTCTAAGTCCCCCTCCCCGCCCTTTTCGAGCGGTAGGTATGTTTTAATTTCGAGGACGAAATTCTTTTAAGGGGGAGGTGATGTTATAACCCAAAGTTTGTTGCATTTTATTTCGTTTGATGTAATTCTAAGTTGGCTTGTGCTGCGTATGAGGACATGGGAGTCCTTTTTAATAAATAAGAGAGGACAAGGTGGACTTTTTCCCTTCTAGTGAATTTTGGTAAGTATTAATTAACACTTTAGTTAATTAATCCTCAGCTGCTCTACACCACGATCAGATCGTTCTCTCATTTGACAGTTTCTCAGCCTTGTGCTCTCTCCCTCTCCCTCTCTCAAGCGCGTTCATCTTCTCGTTCAGTCAAGACTCCATTGACGTTGTGTCTGCTGTCAGAATTCAACTGCGGATTGCCCATTCTCTGTGGATTTCTCTGGGTTCTTCGAGGTAAGGGTTGTCAGTTCGCTCTCTCTTTGATTCTCGCGTTCTTGAGTTTCCCGTTCTGATTGCCCTCATGCAATTATTTTATGATTCGAGCGATTCTTCTCGACTCCTTCATCGGTTCATCTGCTGTGGACTGCTCTGTAATCTGTAGACAGATTCAGGTGAGGGTTTTGTTTCCGTTTTCGTTTCAGATTTTGGGTTGTGGACAGTTTCTGATTGTGGTGTTCGTTCTCTGCGTTCGTTGTGAGTTTTCAGTGGCTGTCTGATTGCATTTTCTGGGTCTGCGTACTGCTGGTCTGCGTTGGAGCGATCGTTGTTCAGATTCGAAGAGATTTCTCTGTTGTAATTGAGGTAGGTGGCTTTCGGATTCGATCCGTGTGTTCAGCCTTGGGGAGTTTGGATTCTACAAGTTAATTCAATGATTTGATCCTGTGTTGGTGTGTCTTATGTCTGTTTAATGCCTTTCCAATGGATTAAACCCCCATTGTTTTGTAAATGTGTGTGTTGATTTGAATAAGTTTTGTGCTTCTGTTCGTGCTAAATTCGTTTCTGATTTCTGAGGTTTCGGCATGTCCGCAACTTCCGTCGAACTTTGAAGTTCGGACATGCCCTTCTGCGCTTAAAACTTTCTGAAGTTTTCGCTGTGTCCGAACTTCTGTCCGAGCTTTGAAGTTCGGACACAGCCTTCTGCATTCTCGATTTTGTGGCTCGACTTGTGTCCTAACATTGATGTCCGGACACAAGTTCGGACTCTCCACGTCTGTTTTTCCGAAGAACGTCCGAACATCCGTCCGAACTTGGATGTTCGGACACCTCTGACTCTCCATCTGTTTTAAGGTTCGACTTGTGTCCGAACTTTGAAGTCCGGACACAAGTTCGGACATCTGTCTGGTTTTGCCTTCTGAGTCTCGACTTGTGTCCGAACATTGATGTCCGGACACCAAGTTCGGACAGGCTACTGTTTTGGCCATAACTTGCTTCGTTTGAGCTCCGTTTTGACTTCTGTTTGCGGGGTTGGATTCCCCTTCTGATTTCCAAGCTATCTATGAGCTTTCTGGTGCCTTTGGTGCACATATGCTTATCTGTATTTAAGCTTCTGTTTTGGACCTAGTTACTCTGTGTCTGAGCCTTTGGATGGCTGGTTTCGCTGTCTCGTAGCGCGCTATGTAGGATCCTTCTGCTTCACGGGTGATGTTCCCCGTTCTGTTCACGGGCGTTTCGCGTTTGTTTACGAGTGAGGTTTCCTCGTTCTGTTCACGAGCTGGTTGCTCGTTCTGTCTGTATGCTGTGATCGCTAGTGTCCCACTCTATTTTCTGCTTCTGTCTACTTCTGCTCTGTTTAGTCCCTTAATGATTGGACTTCTGTTTCTGATTTCTGATATATTTGTGGATTCTCTTGACTCCTTCTGATTTGTCAATTTTCTGTAAATGTTTTGAGCATGCTGGTTGATGAAGTTGGTCATCTACTGGGCATAGTTGTGTGCTCATTCCCCTACTTCTAACGCTTTTGCAGATTGATTAGCGAGGATCGTCTCCCCTCAGCTTCTGGAGTTTAGCTGCTTTGTTTTTAGCTTCTTTTGAGACCTTGTATTGAATTTGGGCCTTTGGGCATATTTTGTTAGCTTCCGCTTTTGACATTAGTTTGGTGGGTTCTGTAATGACTTTTGGGGATGTTTTAACATCTCTTGTTTATACTTTATTTAAGTATTCCGTTTGGGCCTTATTTGACTATCTGTTTAAGTTCGTTTATTAGAGCCTTGCGTTATTATGTAATAATACGCGGCGTGTAATACCCCTAACTCCTAGGCCAGTGTTTGGGGGTGTTACAGTGTAAATATGTTTTCTTGAGAAATTGGTATACTTTACTATTCATAAAAACTAGTCAAAATGTATACTTTGATTAACCTTTGATATTGATGTTGTTTTTGTACATATTATGTATCTTGGACTTGTTTAATGTGTTAACATGTGTAACATGTGTTACATGATGTCCAAAGGTGTATACACTTGAATTACAAGTGGTATTTTCACTCACAAGTCATTATGACTTCTTAAGGTATATTTTTCCTTAAGTGTTTACTTTCTTTGTTCATGAAGTTGTATATATCATGATAAATCAATTGTCGAATGATTTCCCTCCTTTATTATGCTGCACTTATGTCCATGTGTTTATATAAGGTTTCATAACCTTCATAGAGTATATATGTTGATTTATATAAGTGTGCTAGGAGTTTTCATGATTCATGATTTCATTAAGGCTTAACAGCCTTCTTAATTCATTAATTGTCTTTTAATTTGGTTTATGAACCTTAGGGGTATTTCATCAACTCTCGCTGATTTTCTTGTTTCCATTCATTCACCGATTTGTCAAATGAGCCACTTCGGGACTGGCTAAAAGGAACGAGTGAGGTATGGTTTTTTTTTCCGGAAACATTTTTCTGATGTCGATACTAACTCCCACGTTCCTAGCCTCATCCCCCACTCGTCTCTTCCAAACTCTCAATAAATCATGTTCTTTGTTTGAATTCTGCATGCTGCTTCAAACGAACGCTAGGCCCATTATGGGTTTCGGAGTTCGTGAGTTCACAAATAAGTCGAACAATCTCAATTTCTCTCTGTCTGCATTTTCTTTGTCAAACCCAATATACATTTGTAACACCCCCTACCGCTAATACTGTCATTACTGTACAAATACTTACCTTCGCAGAGGATAATACATACACAACGGTGGGTGTAGAATGCCGCTAGTCACCCACGTGACTAGCAAGGCAGCTACACTACTACATACTATCGGTCTGATGAATTGACATACCGAGTGCTCTACACAATACCTTGCTTTCCTTTGCATACTCAACCATAATTCAATTACAACTCCAATTCAATACTATACCGAGTATACTACAATCCTTAATTACCGTTACAGTTTGGACTTCCAATTTCGCATTACAATACAAGTACAAATCCTATAATTCAACTACCCGTGCTTACATAGCAATCCCCGTCCTACTCTCACGAACGGTGGTCATCCTCGAATACCTGTAAAAATAAAAACGTTCCCCCTAGGGGGTTAGCTTATGCTGCATATGAAATTCGCATATACCGCGTGCTAACCGCGGTACGCCGACTACTTTGGGTCAGATATACATGGAGTTCATTTTACATGCATACATACATACTATTACTACATAGTGCAATCAACTATACTTACTTACTTATACAAGGTTTGTTACCTACCAAGGGAGACACGTTGTCAGTCAACCGTTCATTAGTTATTCGTTCGCAAAGTTTCCACCAAGCTTAACCTTACTTACTCGTTGTTTTACTCACGTTGCGCTCACTGCCTTACTCATTATTTACTCATGCTCTACTCAGTACTCACTACTACTATTACTTACTCTTGCTCAGTACTCATCACTTGCTCTCGCATACTCAATACCCATACTCTACTCCTTACTCATACTTACTCATTGCTCGGTACTCATTACATACTCATACTTACTCATTACTCAATACTCATTACTTTACTCATACATACGCAATACTCAATGCTCATTACTCTTGGCCTCTGGCGGAGTCATACACAAGACTCGCCACCGGGTCTTCAAATTCAAAGGCTATACTCTTAGCTCCTCAAATATACAAATGTCCATTTTTACCGGACTAATCTAATTCCCAACACTCCTCTCTCGGAGTATCTTACAATCTCATGGATTAGCCTAGAAGTATCTCTCTCGATAACCTCCACTAGCTTAAGAAATTACCACTGTCTAGTATTCTCAGATTTAAGGGTTTCCCCAACGTATCGAATACTCTCATGTTCGGGACATTACTTACATCAGTCGGGTCCTCTCATAGTGGGTCGACTAGTTGCAAAGGGGTTTGAAGATCCCTCATCATTCCTTACTACTTTCATGGTTCATGACTTGCACCAACATTAATTCCTCTAATAGGGTTTATTTATATACTTCCACTACTTATTGTTTGTGGATTGTTCATTTCGGTTCTCCTACCGTTATCGGGAGGTTACTACTCCCGTGCACTCTCTCACATTCTAGTGAGTTCATTGGTTTGTGTTATCGTTTGTTGTTTCGTTAGTTTAGTGCGTTTCTTCATTACCGTTAGTTCACAACATGACTCTTACTACGAGTCACTAAACACAAGACTCATCTATGAGTCGGTCTACGCACTAAGTGAAGCCACATAATCAATAGAGAAGGTTAGCTCATACAACATACAGCAAGACATACAATGAAAGGCAATAAACCGTTTTCATGCTTTAGTCTTGATTAGCCGGCATACAGCACACAAATCAACGTAACTCGGTTAGCATACAGGGCATAAGAAAATCATACCTTTCATCGGGGTTAGCTTTACCGTGTATTCCCTTGTTCCTTGGCTCACTTGTTCCACTGATAATGTTTCAAACATTGTTATTAATACTTTGTTCATACGGTACTTGAATAGTTACTACTCTCGTGCTTACCCCATTGTCCCGTTATACTTAGTTTTACTTATGTCAAATTATGTTCTTACTTCTCACTCACTTCCTACACTTGTTTACACTTCTTAGGACCTTTAAATATCACCAAACAAGGCCTTAACAACTTCTAAAACCATTACCAATCAATCCCCCATCATTTAAACCCTAAAAACCACTTTCTGCAATATTTTGGGGGTGGTCCGAGACTTGGTCCGGAGCCTAAGTCCCGGACCAATACTTCTGTGTACTTTCGGCTCATTATTCTACCTGGTCCAGGACTTAAGTCCCGGACCAATTCTTGCATCCATTCTTGGGCCTTTTTTTGAAGCGGTCTGGGACTTGGTACATATCTTAAGTCCCGGACCCTGCTAAAAACTGCTATTAAGGTCATTTTTCAACCCCAAATCAACCCTTAATCCACCCTTAATCATTCCATAAACTTTCCACAAGTTTCCTACATAATTAAACACCTCAGAACACTCCTTAAACCACCTCAAATCCTTGGTCCAATCCATACTCAACTTCTTGCTGAATTTCTACAAATTTCCATTCTCATTTCTATAACTTGCACACTTGTGCATTTCTACACTTTCCTTTGCACTTTGCATCTTTTCCTAACTTCATTTTACCATACCAATTCATTTCTAGACATATGCACTACCTATACCCAAGTCAAATCTCCATATTCAAGGTTACAAACACTAACTCTTTCTCTTGTTTTTCCAATGCATTTCACATGCTATTTGCTACAGATTTTACACCCTTTTATTCTCATCCTACAACTACCATTCCATGGTTACTAAACATCTCTACTCAACCCAATACACACCTTGATTCTCCTATTCACCAAGTCATCCTAAAATGCTTATTTTCTACTAAAATTTTGCCATAACCTCCCCATAAATCTTACATCCTCAACTTTATCAATTCTCACCAATTTTCATTCCTAATCTAGCCACACCCACAAGGGGTCCTACCAGCACTCAAAGCAATATCAATTTACCAAAACTTCCACAAACAACAATAACAATATGCATACTCAAATTACTTGGCTCTAAGGCCTTCAATCCAAACATTAATTCACCAATACTCTCAAACTTCCACCAACTACATTCCTAGTACTATATTTTGGGTTCTTTCATTACTTTACCCATTCCCATAATTCAATTACATTAAATTAGTAGTTAAGGTAGATTTCCTTACCTTGAATATTCAAATCCTCTTTTAAATTCTCCTCTCCTCTTCTCCTCTTGATGCAAAATCGGTCAAGTGGGCAATGCATTTGCCAATGCTCCAGCCCAACATTAAATAAGGAAAATGAGATTAAACTAAGACACTTAACTCTTTAATTACTTAAGATTACTAGGAAGTGCTTAGAACACTAAAATTGGTATTACCTTTGAAACCCTAGGAATGGGTTCTTGCCATGAATCAAAGGATGAGCTCTAATCCACCATGGGAGCTTGGAGAATAGCTCAAAACAAGAAATGGAACAAGGCATGAGAGGGGCAGAAAATCGGCCACTCTAGAAGGTGAAGAAAAATTGAGTTTTTTCTTGGAGATTTTTACCTTAGGAGGAAGAGAAGGCTCCAAGCTTCAAGAATATGCAATTTCCTCTTCAAATGGGCAAAACCCATGGAGATGAACATCTTCATTTTCAGATTTTGAAAAGATAGAAAGATAGAGCTTGATGAGGGGAGTGCAAATATGTGGTTATTTTTGCATTTGGAGTTCAAATGAGGCTTGGGCATGGAGAGGAAGGTGAGAAGCCATTGGAGCTATTTTGAGAGCTTCAAAATCACCCAGCGAGAGAAAGAAGAAGAGAGGAATCAGGTGGGGGAGGAGAATAACGTGAGATAAAGGGGGAGTAGAGGAGAGAGAAGACTAAAAGTAGCTTTTGTACTTTTCTTTCACTTTTGCTTTTGTTTTTGTTTCTTCTTTAGTTAGTAAGGTCAATTGAGTCAACATGGAGGGCTGAGTCACTAAAGAAACCGGCCCACTATACTTATACATGCTGGAGCGTTTTTCATTTTTTTACAAAAAACGCTCGTTAATTTACCCGGTTTTAGTACTATTCACTAACCGGGCCCGTTTTCCAGAGTTTTCTTGTTTCTTTAATTTTAATGGTTCTTAAGCTTCCATTAATGTTTATTTACAGTTATTTAATGAACTATAATTTTTACGGGTTCGTTTGACCACTCAAAGTCACGTTTTCGGGTTTTCACGAAAAACGTGCGCTAAAGTTTTATTAGTGTTTTAACTCATTATTTGGATCCGTTTTCTTCGGAAGTTGTTCCCATATAATATTTAGACCTTATTAAGCCTTTAGAATCCATATAATACGCTAATCGAGGTCTCGTACCTCCTATGGTTATATAACGCTTATTTTAGCGTTTTTCACTTTTTAAAGCATTTCTTTGTTTCCTTTGGATATATTTTCCTTACCAAAATTACTTAGGCACTATTAGGCCCTTAAATACCATAATATATTAATTTAATCACCATAATTAAGTTCGGGGTATTTCAATCTACCACCCTTAAAGAACTTTGCCCTCAAAGTTGGTGAATCTAATATTGTTACTCATATAAATACTCTATGCTAAGGTTATGACCTCTACATATAACTTGTCAAACTCCAAATGTCTGACTCGATGTATACTACACATCCAAACAGCATGTCACTGCATGCATAGCAATCAAAAATATCGTTACAAGCTCTCCATGGGGTCCGTCCGCAGATAAATGAGGTACCATCCTCTCCCATGTCAAGCGATCCCTCCGGTACCGGTCACGTTTGAACACTTATGCTTTCTGGTTCACGACCGTCATGACTTGAGCACTTACTCTGTCTGGCTCTACGGTCATTTGGTTCAGATCAAATTCATTTGCACATATAGTGATCCTCAGGCACTTACTCATACTTACTTACTCATACTTACGCATACTTACTCATACTTACTCGGGACTATGCTGCCCCAGTGCCTTTGGAAAAATACAAAACGCACACTGTCACCGCACAAACGGTGTAGTGGTTTCAAAACTATTCAACACTCCCACTGACTCAAAACTAGCTTCACCTCCTATGGTTTTGACCGGATACCCGTGCCTAGGCATGGAAGATCCACTAGCGCCCGTGGGAGAGGTTTCAAAACAGATCCTCATTCTCAAGTTTGAAGAAAACATTGTACCAAATTAGTTTTCGAAATTCATTTTGAAAACTTGTATACATCTCCCAAATTCCATTTATGATGATTATACCTATTACTAGTGTTATTACTGTGACCGCTTAAGGAAAGCTTCCAGAGTCCTTCAACCCCATTGTGATCAGCATTGGTGTTGAATTATCCTTCTGCCCCAATTTGTGTTTGGTATCCCTTGATCGCTAGCAAATCAAGTTCCACCTCCCACCTCCATTCAAACAGACAAATCATCAAACATTATTTCGTTTTCTATCTTTTTAATCTTGCTAGTCATAATCACACACATACATTTTCCAATTTATATAATTCACCTACTCATTTACTAACCATCTCATCAATTATTACTACCTCATCTCCAACTACTATACTTAAGAAATTCATGGGTATAATATCCCATTAATTTACTATACTCCAATTTATACTCATATAATACATCGGTTTTATACCGATTTATACTCATTACATACATCGGTTCCATACCGATTTATACTCCTCAAGTCTCCCATACATACTCATTCCTCATACTATTACCAATCAGGTCCTCATTCCCCTGGAGTTCCTCTACTCCTTTCCTATTCTTATTTCTCAAATAACCACAATTACGATGAGTGAATACAAATGTTTATGTAACAAGTATCAATCATCAAAATAAATTCTTTTGCGCTATGCGCATTGTAGTTTACGCCCTTATCACGTAAAACATACATTTCGCTGTTTTCGCTCTACCCCCCCTTAAAAGGGATTACGCCCACGTAATCAACCATGTGTCAACATAGGACATTGGTCGAAGGCATTCAGCCGTCATGGAGTGGTTCAGCTTCCATGCGGTCTATTATACAATGTTCCTTGAGCAATGGGTCTTAACCATATTATCGGTTAGTCCCTGCATCAAGAATTTTCATTGGAGTTTATTTAACTCTTAGCCGGGTTCGGTTCTAGCTTAAATGGCTTTAAGGCATTGATGATTAACCTCTTATTCATTAGGTGTATTCCACTTGGAATTCTGGGCCCACTAGCTTCTGTTGCGCGACCCTGATAACTTGGGTTATTCTCCCTTCTTGTTATCCTTAACGTGTTACTCATCACCTTTTTATCCCTCTTATTGTGGGAATAAGGTTTATTGACCATGTGTGGTGTTCTTTTACCGTGCTTGAACTCAATGAGTTTTAGATATATAACCAGCTCTTTGGTAATCTATATACTTACTGTTTGTACTCCCATGATTATTAATTGGGTTCCTCCGACTTATTGTCGGTTGAGGTAGAGCCACAACTTAGTTGTAGTGCTTCCTCTATTGTCGGTGGCTTCAGAATTTTGCTCGCTATTTGTTTGGTACAAGTATTCTTTACTTGTATGATCTTGCATTTTCTATGCGTCGGTCCTTATGACTTTCTTAAGTCTCCTTTCCCTTTTGTTCCAATGGAATTCACATCTTGTGATTGTTGGTGTTTCTAAGCTTTGCTTAGCTGGCTTATGCCAAGTTCGTTGGTGAAAGGAAGGATTTACCACAATTTACATTTTCCACATTCCTAGCTATCCCACCAGATCATTAACTGCACAAGTGCAATACCAAAACACTCAGTCCTACAGAGCACAGAGGCGTAAATTCTTGGTAGTAACTCTCTTATGTGATCACAATAGGAATGATCATTACTCCTTCCCGTGGTGCTTCATCATTTGGTGCAGACTCCTGGCTTGTTGACCGGTCTGTCTACCATCTCGTATTAACAACTTCATAGCATTGGGTGATTATTCGCATATGTTGGTCACCTGCTGCGCACCATGTTCTTACGGATTCCCCAGTATTGGTTTACATGGCATCCGCTGTTGCTAGCTTCAGCTCATGCATTTCCACTATTTATATCAGGGTTCGGTGTTTATACGTCTGAGCTCCTTGAGCGTCATTTACTTATACTTTATGTTCCCACATATCGAGTTCTTACTGAACCGATTACTCCTTGGTTGTCAACGGTTGCTATTTGAAGCTTATTTCCCATTGCTCGGCAATAATTGTATGCTCGAGCTTCCCTACATTAGTGGTTCTGAAAGGGATGTATTTTCAGACATTTGTTGACGGTATCCCCTTCTTGGGATCCTTGTGTTCACCGCTCTCTCGGTCTCATGTTTATGAGGTGTATCCTTGCTCGTTGGTCATTACCCTTTTATTGGTGTCGTCCTTGGCCTCTTTCCATATGGTTCACAATGGGTTTTGCAACCGTCGAATTATGTATTGTAACAGTTTCATGGCGTACTAGCCATATTTCCTAGAGCTCTGCTCATCATAGGCTGTTCTAAAGTGGTTACTTCTCCGTATACCATAGAATGGCTTGGAGGTGATACTGGGCACCATGATAAGATCGTCGCATCACGTTTCCGCTTGTTGGAGACCCTTGTTGTATCTTGGTATTGATCGGTACCATTTATTAATTTGGGGTATCCCCTATCAAGTGGGATCCCTTCGGTGTTCTAACCTAACGTTCGTTCCAATTGTGGTGCTCTTGTTACGACATTTCGTTCAACTGTGCTGACTTGATACCCTTTATGGATTGCTCCTGGGTATTATTGATTATGCTATTGCATCTGGCTGACATTTATGAGTATGTCCAGTTTGTTATCTTACCTTGCGGTTCTGGATCTGAGTCATCCGTTGAGGGTTATAACGTCTCCCATTCTTAGGGTAGACCATCGGTGTTTTTCCTTGTGTTACCACTGGTTTGATACTCTTTGGTGACGCATGGTATTTCCCGGTACCTTATATGATCACCCTGTGTGTTTGTGGTAGTTTTCGTGGGAATTCCATCTCGTTCCTTGAACATTGATGTGTTTATGTTTAGGCATTTGCCTTACAGTGTTTAGACAGGGTATTCTTTCCAGTTATTATGCTTTACTTCAATATCTTCAAGACATATCCAATGTCTTTATTCAGTTGTTAGTGCTTCTTGCACTTTTAACTCTTAATCACTCTCCGGGAGTGAGTTCTTGACTCCTTAGCTTGTAAGCTTATCTGAGTTCCCTTTTCTCGTTTGAAGTGTCCAGCTATTTGGGTTTGAATTTACTTATGTCCGTAGAATGGAGTTAACTACTTCCCGTGTTTCGTACACTACATGTATACATACGTGGGGTACCTTCTTGGCACGTTACCACTTACTGACTACGTGTCAGGCCCGCAAGCTCCTTCGGAGTGCGGTCGTCCCACATCCCGTATTTGGGTACACTCATAGTGCTCATGCCTAGGTGAAGTATTCTATTGTCAACTCCTCTTGTATCAGTCTATGATACTCACCGTAATTCCGTCGGTTTGGTTTTAAAATCCGAGGTTTAAAAGAAGGGTTTATGGTTTTGAAAGAAAAATTTAGGGTATTGAAATGGCAATTCGCTGTTAAAAGAAATTCCTCATGGCGTTGCCATGTCTGATTGGTATGTTCTAATTACAATGGTCGGGCCGTTAGGCCTTTGCAAGGTTTCGTTATTTAAAATCTTAAGGATTGGTGATCCTATACTTGCTTCATTCGTCATAGCGGTACTTTAGCAAGTATCTGCGGGTTGTTAAAAGTCTTCCAACCGTCTTGTAGTTGCTGCACTTGCCCTGGCAAGTGCGCGGGTAGGTTGTTTTTCGGTTAACATATACCGGTTACGGTATCGTTCCCATCCATATTGGTGGTCTCATTGGATCTTCCTTTGATCTTTTGATCTTGGTGATCGATATCCTAAGTCGTTTCTCAAGGTACTTGACACGGTTGTCGTCCATCCAGGTGTCTCGCACCTTCACTGTGGTTAACGAGACTAGACTTATCCTTAGGAACCCTGTTGTAGTCCTATATGTGTATGTTTTTAAATACCTCATTGCTACCTGAACTATGTCTTTTGGTTATTACGGCCTCCTGGCGTGTAGGTTTGGTGTTACTCTAACCTCGACTAATCCCTTAGTCGGTTTGTATACCGTTATTGGTATTATCAAACGTTACAGTCCGTAGACTCTCTTGTCTCGGGTTTGTTACTCTGCCTTCCTCGCTTCATTGAGTGGTTGTGCTCCTCTTCTTGCTGGCTACTCATGGTTCTCGTGACTGCGAAGCATGTCACCCCGTGGTGCCATAAATTCCATTATCCTGTGTTTAGGATCTTCGGTCTACGATCATTAAATGCGGTTGTTGTTGTTTCAAAGGAAACCGTCTCCGGGATTTCCGGTTCTCAGAATCTACCGTATGACAGGTTCTTTTTCTAATAGAATTTATTTTTGCAACTGCCAGATCGGGTCTTACCCGAGTGTGAGAGGTCTTTCCATCTCTCTGCGTTCTTCTCCCAACTTAATACCGTGGGTTGCGGAGGGCGGGTATGGTTGTTGTAGGTTTCCGGTTCACGCGGAAGTTCCTATCTAGCGTACCTCACACGCTAACACTCAACCCTTAGCCCTAAGTCTCTAATTCCTAACTCGGTATTTCTTAAACTCGGTATTTTATCCATCAGGGCGATACTTCGCTCTGATACCACTTTTTGTAACACCCCTACCGCTAATACTGTCATTACTGTACAAATACATACCTTTGCAGCGGATAATACATACACAACGGCGGGTGTACAGTGCCGCTAGTCACCCACGTGACTAGCAAGGCAGCTACATTACTACATACTATCGGTCTGATGAATTGACATACCGAGTGCTCTACACAATACCTTGCTTTCCTTTGCATACTCAACCATAATTCAATTACAACTCCAATTCAATACTATACCGAGTATACTACAATCCTTAAATTACCGTTACAGTTTGGACTTCCAATTTCACATTACAATACAAGTACAAATCCTATAATTCAACTACCCGTGCTTACATAGCAATCCCCGTCCTACTCTTCTCTCGAACGGTGGTCATATTCGAATACCTGTAAAAATAAAAACGTTCCCCCTAGGGGGTCAGCTTACGCTGCATATGAAATTTGCATATACCGCGTGCTAACCGCGGTACGCCGACTACTTTGGGTCGGATATACATGGAGTTCATTTTACATGCATACATATATACTATTACTACATAGTGCAATCAACAATACTTACTTACTTATACAAGGTTTGTTACCTACCAAGGGAGACACGTTGTCCGTCAACCGTTCGTTAGTTATTCGTTCGCAAAGTTTCCACCAAGCTTAACCTTACTTACTCGTTGTTTTACTCACATTGCGCTCACTACCTTACTCATTATTTACTCATGCTCTACTTAGTACTCACTACTACTATTACTTACTCTTGCTCAGTACTCATCACTTGCTCTCGCATACTCAATACCCATACTCTACTCCTTACTCATACTTACTCATTGCTCAGTACTCATTACATATTCATACTTACTCATTACTCAATACTCATTACTTTACTCATACATACGCAATACTCAATGCTCATTACTCTTGGCCTCTGGCGGAGTCATACACAAGACTCGCACCGGGCCTTCAAATTCAAAGGCTATACTCTTAGCTCCTCAAATATACAAATGTCCATTTTTACCGGACTAATCAAATTCCCAACACTCCTCTCTTGGAGTATCTTACAATCTCATGGATTAGCCTAGAAGTATCTCTCTCGATAACCTCCACTAGCTTAGGAAATTACCACCGTCTAGTATTCTCAGATTTAAGGGTTTCCCCAACGTATCGAATACTCTCATGTTCGGGACATTACTTACATCAGTCGGGTCCTCTCATAGTGGGTCGACTAGTTGCTAAGGGGTTTGAAGATCCCTCATCATTCCTTACTACTCTCATGGTTCATGACTTGCACCAACATTAATTCCTCTAATAGGGTTTATTTATATACTTCCACTACTTATTGTTTGTGGATTGTTCATTTCGGTTCTCCTACCGTTATCGGGAGGTTACTACTCCCGTGCACTCTCTCACATTCTAGTGAGTTCATTGGTTTGCGTTATCGTTTGTTGGTTCGTTAGTTTAGTGCGTTTCTTCGTTCCCGTTAGTTCACAACATGACTCTTACTACGAGTCACTAAACACAAGACTCATCTATGAGTCGGTCTACGCACTAAGTGAAGCCACATAATCAATAGGAAGGGTTAGCTCATACAACATACAGCAAGACATACAATGAAAGGCAATAAACCGTTTTCATGCTTTAGTCTTGATTAGCCGGCATACAGCACACAAATCAACGTAACTCGGTTAGCATACAGGGCATAAGAAAATCATACCTTTCATCGGGGTTAGCTTTACCGTGTATTCCCTTGTTCCTTGGCTCATACTTGTTCCACTGATAATGTTTCAAACATTGTTATTAATACTTTGTTCATACGGTACTTGAATAGTTACTACTCTCGTGCTTACCCCATTGTCCCGTTATACTTAGTTTTACTTATGTCAAATTATGTTCTTACTTCTCACTCTCTTCCTACACTTGTTTACACTTCTTAGGACCTTTAAATATCACCAAACAAGGCCTTAACAACTTCTAAAACCATTACCAATCATTCCCCTATCATTTAAACCCTAAAAACCACTTTCTGCAATATTTTAGGGGTGGTCCGGGACTTGGTCCGGAGCCTAAGTCACGGACCAATACTTCTGTGTACTTTCGGCTCATTTTTCTACCTGGTCCTGGACTTAAGTCCCGGACCAATTCCAGCATCCACTCTCAGGCCTTTTTTTGAAGCGGTCCGGGACTTGGTACATATCCTAAGTCCCGGACCCTGCTAAAAACTACTATTAAGGTCATTTTTCAACCCCAAATCAACCCTTAATCCATCCCTAATCATTCCATAAACTTTCCACAAGTTTCCTACATAATTAAACACCTCAAAACACTCCTTAAACCACCTCAAATCCTTGGTCCAATCCATACTCAACTTCTTGCCGAATTTCTATAAATTTCCATTCTCATTTCTACAACTTGCACACTTGTGCATTTCTACACTTTCCTTTGCACTTTGCATCTTTTCCTAACTTCATTTTACCATACCAATTCATTTCTAGACATATGCACTACCTATACCCAAGTCAAATCTCCATCTTCAAGGTTACAAACACTCACATCTTTCTCTTGTTTTTCCAATGCATTTCACATGCTATTTGCTACAGATTTTACACCCTTTTATTCTCATCCTAAACTACATTCAGGGTACTAAACATCTCTACTCAACCCAATAACACCTTGATTCTCCTATTCACCAAGTCATCCTAAAATTCTTATTTTGTACTAAACGTTTGCCACAACCTCCCCATAAATCTTACATCCTCAACTGTATCAATTCTCACCAATTTGCATTCCTAATCTAGCCACACCCACAAGGGGTCCTACCAGCACTCAAAGCAATATCAATTTACCAAAACTTCCACAAACAACAATACCAATATACATACTCAAATTACTTGGCTCTAAGGCCTTCAATCCAAATATTAATTCACCAATACTCTCAAACTTCCACCAACTACATTCCTAGTACTATATTTTGGGTTCTTTCTTTACTTTACCCATTCCCATAATTCAAATACATTAAATTAGTAGTTAAGGTAGATTTCCTTACCTTGAATATTCAAATCCTCTTTTAAATTCTCCTCTCCTCTTCTCCTCATGATGCAAAATCGGTCAAGTGGGCAATGCATTTGCCAATGCTCCAGCCCAATATTAAATAAGGAAAATGAGATTAAGCCAAGACACTTAACTCTTTAATTAATTAAGATTACTAGGAAGTGCTTAGAACACTAAAATTGGTATTACCTTTGAAACCCTAGGAATGGGTTCTTGCCATGAATCATAGGATGAGCTCTAATCCACCATGGGAGCTTGGAGAATAGCTCAAAACTAGGAAAGGAACAAGGCATGAGAGGGGCAGAAAATCGGCCACTCTAGAAGGTGTAGAAAAATTGAGTTTTTTCTTGGAGATTTTTACCTTAGGAGGAAGAGAAGGCTCCAAGCTTCAAGAACATGCAATTTCCTCTTCAAATGGGCAAAACCCATGGAGATGAACATCTTCATTTTCGGATTTTGAAAAGATAGAAAGATAGAGCTTGATGAGGGGAGTGCAAATATGTGGTTATTTTTGCATTTGGAGTTCAAATGAGGCTTGGGCATGGAGAGGAAGGTGAGAAGCCATTGGAGCTATTTTGAGAGCTTCAAAATCGCCCAGCATGAGAAAGAAGAAGAGAGGAATCAGGTGGGGAGGAGAATAACGTGAGATAGAGGGGGAGTAGAGGAGAGAGAAGACTAAAAGTAGCTTTTGTACTTTTCTTTCACTTTCACTTTTGCTTTTGTTTTTGTTTCTTCTTTAGTTAGTAAGGTCAATTGAGTCAACATGGAGGTCTGAGTCACTAAAGAAACCGGCCCACTATACTTATACATGCTGGAGCGTTTTTCATTTTTTTATAGAAAACGCTCGTTAATTTACCCGGTTTTAGTACTATTCACTAACCGGGCCCGTTTTCCGGAGTTTTCTTGTTTCTTTAATTTTAATGGTTATTAAGCTTCCATTATTGTTTATTTACAGTTATCTAATGAACTATAATTTTTATGGGTTCGTTTGACCACTCAAAGTCACATTTTTGGGTTTTCTCGAAAAATATGCGCTAAAGTTTTATTAGCGTTTTAACTCATTATTTGGATCCGTTTTCTTCGGGAGTTGTTCCCATATAATATTTAGGCCTTATTAAGCCTTTAGAATCCATATAATACGCTAACCGAGGTCTCGTACCTCCTATGGTTATATAACACTTATTTTAGCATTTTTCGCTTTTTAAAGCGTTTCTTTGTTTCTTTTGGATTTATTTTCCTTACCAAAATTACTTAGGCACTATTAGGCCCTTAAATACCATATTAGAATAATTTAATCACCATAATTAAGTTTGGGGTATTTCAGCATTCCAATGAATTCTGAACCCAAAAATAGGGTCTGCGGGTTCGAGAACTACAAGACGGGATTCCGAGCCCACGACTATGAAACGGTCGATATTCTATACCCATTTTGTTAAAGACTATCCTCTTTGAGATCGCATTTCATGTCTGTTTTACGAGTCTGTGTACGGTTGTAGGTGCGCTTTGATTGCACCCATACCCAGGTTTACTTTGTGAATTGATGATGTTCATTTGAAGTCTGTCCTTTACACCGCCATCTTCTGATTTTTCTCTCTGAAAGGTTGCTCAATGATCTATCTAGTTTTGTTCATCATTCATTTATGTCTGTACAGATCCAAAATCACCTCTGGATATCAATAATGGCTTCATATATACTCATCTCGGATATTCTTTCAATTTCCAATCTAATTGTCATACGTCCAGGTCCCCCACAAGCAAGTTCAAACGTGAGAATTATGCCCGCAAACACTATATGTTCCTTATTCTTATTGAACGTTTCTGTATACAAACCCATATTTTGTTTCTGGTTTACCTCTCAATGATTTTGTTTTTCCTTTCTTTTCTCTATTTCTTAGCTGGGATCTGTACTTGTTCCCTCGCCGGTACTAAGCCCTAAACTTCTAATACTTCTCTGTCTAATTGAATCATATGCGGACATGATATCTGATTTGCTGCTTTCTGATTGTTACTCTTCGCTAATGAACTCACCACTGTTGTTGTGTATATTACAATGTTCTAAAAAATGACATAGGATTCGGTTTGTAGTTTTAGCATTACACTTTGCTTATGGGTAGTAATGTCGTTAAAGTGAAGAAGATTAATCTGACCCTGTGTGTCTCATAATTTGGCTGTGACATATTGTTTTTGAGTGTATAGTGATTAATACAGTAGGTAGTGTAGATTGACATAATCGTTTAAATTTTGGATTAGTTTAGGTTAGACCAAAAATTGGCAAAAGAGAAATGTAACAACCCATCCAACAACAAACACATAACAACAATCTGCAGCGGAATACACACCTCATCAAATAACTTAACTCGTTGGTGTTACACGCCGTTAACCACCCACGTGGCTAACAAGGCTATTACATAAACATTGTACCGGTCTGATGGACTAGATTCCCGAGCGACTACACATTATTATCCCTTTCCATTAACAACAAAACATACACATACCTTCCAACAGTACCGAGTATTTACAAACTGATGCCGATAACAACTTCGGTCTTACTACGCCTACTGTATATATTTAACTTACATGATTACCCATGTACAATGTCTACCCCGTCCTACTCTCGAACGGCTTCCAGCTCTCTGTACCTGAAATAGGAAAAGAAGAGAAAGGGTGGCCCCCAAGGGGCTCAGCACCTTCGCTGGTATGGTAATCCCGCACCCACATGCTACCGGGCCACGCACAACTAATTGTCGTCTTAGCATGCGATTGATTATATTTAAATCATGCATGCAACTGTAAACACACAACACATAACATTTCGCCTCAATGGGCTCAAAAACGGATAATACATCCTTATTTAATAAGTCACTCACGTATTCATTATCCCTAGAGTGTTCCTCCTCTAATGGAGCTACTTCCTTAATAGACGACAACTACCCATAATCGGGTTATCCTTAAACGCCTCTATCACAAACTGGGATTCATTTCCATGATCCACACACTCCATATTTTAACATATAATATTCCTCACATAACAAACATAACAACCCTTCACATTTCCACGTGCACATGATAACATCGCAATAGGAATTGCTTTGCAACAACATCACATAACATAACGGGAACGGTCCTCTTAGGAACCGACCCAAACATAGTTAATTCACTGGTGAGCCTAGAGAATGGTGTCACCCTCATGGTAAGCTCGTTATACAACAACAACACTCATTACCGTCCTAATAGTCGGACGAGTAACTTAAGTTAAGATGGTTCGGGTTTGGAGGCCCGAACACACCACACAAACACATGTTCCCCCTAAACCGATTAAGTCAGAATAGCTAAGCTTTGGAATAAGCTAATGGGAGATCATAACCCGTGAGGGAAACAACCATAACAAGAGAAGGGTAAGGCTAAGAAGGATACCCTCCCAAACAACGCGCGACCGGCCAAACCGGATTCCTCACCACTGTTAGTACATACTTACTTTAGATATTAGTTAGAACCCCACTATGGAGTCTATCATAACTACACACCATACAGTATTACAACTGGGTTAAACAACAAGGGAGATCCCTACATTCACATTCACATACACATATCACACAATTAACACACGCATAGCCGTGGTTAGTACGTCCCATGGTTCGGGTCGTTTACTCCGAATACCGAACTCTCATGTGATCCTAGACTCAGTTAACTAAGGTTAACACTTCCGAGGTTAAATGGTATCGGAGT
This sequence comes from Limonium bicolor, assembly GCA_023374045.1. Taxonomy (NCBI): domain Eukaryota; kingdom Viridiplantae; phylum Streptophyta; class Magnoliopsida; order Caryophyllales; family Plumbaginaceae; genus Limonium; species Limonium bicolor. The sequence goes on along the minus strand of CM041783.1, from coordinate 91,145,736 downwards.
TGTACACGCCACATAAATGAATTACTGTAAACTCATTACATGTTTAATCTTACAACGTGGCAAACATACAGAAAAACATATTGGCATACAAGCCGGTGTAATCCGGTAGGACACAGGTTGCAAGAAAACCATACCTGTCACCGGAGTCCACTTTATCATGTCCACTTATGTTCCTCGAGCAATTCTCGAACAACTGATAATTACTTTCATTTACATTGGAGTAACATGCTTGTTTAACGTCTAATGCGCCCTTAGTTACCCCGTCATCCCGTTATATTTAAATTTACACTTGTGATCTTAAGTTCACAACTCTCACATCAAACCTAACATTTGTTTACACACTTTAAGACCTTTACATGTCACCAAACAAGGCCTAAACATCATCTAAAACCATTACCATTCAATCCCACATCATTAGGAGCCTTAAACAATTTTTTTTTTCATCTCTGGTCTGGACCTCCCCTCTGGGGCGGTCCACAACAGATGCTACACGTTTTTTTTTTCACTTCTCTGCACTGGACCTCCCCACAGGGGCGGTCCGTAGGGGCGGTCCACTGCAGAACCAATTTTCTAATGTGCTTTTCTCCTCTTTCTGAACTCCAAATTCATCCCAATTTTTTCCTATGCTTTACACATGTTCTCCCACATGTTTTAACATCTTTTGGGCACACTTAAACCCTCTCGAAACATCCCAAAAATTCCTTAAACTTTTACTCAACTTTTACTAAGTCCTTAACACTTAGAACATTTTTTTCTTACACTTGTAACTTGTATTCTTGCCTAAAACTTCACCTAACCAAAGTACTCCCTCACTACCTTATAACCACCCTTTTAAACATCATTTGCACTACACTCATCCCCTTTACACACACTCCTCAAGTCTTTCCCACAAGTTCATAATTAAACCTTCAAGGCGTTACACTTCCATTGTTCACCAAACTTTGCACAAGACTTTACGACACCTCCACCATCACCTTGGTGTATCAAGAAATCATCCATTAGTTCCCTAAATCTCCAAGACTATGCCTAAGGCATCTTAACACCTAAGAACACCTTAATTCACTTTCTTTCACCATCTTAACACTTAAAAATTCCTAGTACCTTCTAGGTCATAAAATCTCATTACAACACATAAACTCTTTTGTTTATCAACTAAATTTCGCCATAGCTTCTCTTGTATCACCTTACACCAAAACACATTGTTTTTCACCTTTAGACAATCAAGAACATTCAATCTCTTAATACACACTCTTATACACAAACATATGGTTTTTCATCCTTTAACCATCAAACACATTCACCTTCACAAGAGATGTTCTTTACACACTAAACCTTTAAACTACACTACATCACAATATAGTGCATAAACTTAAATTGCTTGGCACTTAGGCCCTTAAATAACATGGCTCTTAGGCCCTTAAATTGCATAAACCTTAAACACTGAATTTCCACATAAATAATGCCTTTGACCTGCAATTACATACAACAATGCTCCCATGTCCTTTTAGTCCACCTTGTGGATAGTTTTCTATCTCATTTCCCATTGGCTCTTTAGGTTAATTATTAAGCAAATATAGCTCAATTTCCTAGTACATAAAACTACATTAAGAGAGGTCATTTACCTCTTTGTTTTCCAAGCTTTCTCACATGTTTTCTCTTGTTCTTTCTTGGTTGAAAATCGGCAAGGAGCTTTTATCACTTGTCAATCTTCTAACCAATACACATATAAGGGTAATGAGCATTAAGTTTAATACAAACTCATAATTAAACCCTAGGTTACATAAGTGTCCTTAAAACACTAAAATTGATGTTTACCTTTGGAATTTGAAAGAACTTGGTTAAGTAGCAAGATAGGACTCCTCCTAGTCCTTTGAAGATTGAATTAAGCTAAGAATAGAGCAAGACAAGGCACCATTAAGGGGTGAATTTTCGGCTATACAAAAAATGAAGGAAACTTGGATTTTCTTTGATTTTCCTTACCTTGAAGAAGAGAAGAAGCAAAAGAGCTTCAAGCCCTTCAATGGAGTTTCTTCATGGCATCAAACATGAGCTTTTGAAATTTTGAAAAGAGAGGATGAAAGGCCTTGACTCAACTAAGACAAATATGTGCTTAGTTTTTGATTTGGAGCAATATTGAACATTTGGTGAGCAATTGAAGTTGGAGAAGAGATGTGCTGTAGCAAGAACGAGATTGGTTGGGAGAATGGAGGAAGAACACGGTGGGAACAAGAGGAAATGAAGAAAGGAGGTGAGAGGTATGCTTTGTTAAGATATTTTGACTTATAAAGGTAAATAGTAACTTTACTTTATTTCTTTTTCTTTTCTTTAGTTGGCTGGCTTGGTATGGTGACTCACACTCTAAAAACCGTGCCCCCTTCATTCTAAAAGATATTTATGGTCTTTGTTGACCATTTAACTAATCAAAGTTGACTTAAGTCAAAACTAGCACTATTTGAGCACTATTCACATATTAAGGCACATATTTGTGAAATTTTTGATTTCCCATTGATCTAGACTTCCTAATGTGATACTAAGTAGTACACATGTTGATTAAAGAGTAATGATGGACATTTAGCCACTCAAAACTCATTTACAAGACAATTTTTCAGAAATGTGCTTTAAGACTCCTTAAAGCACATTTTGTGTTTTAACTTGTTTTCAAGCTTGGTTTTCTTTGGTAATTGATTTAATATGTTCATTAACATATTTATAAGGTATAGTTATGACCATTAGGTCTTATACAAATTTATCCCAAGCTTAGAGCACATTTTTGCTCTTATTGACTTTAAGGTATTTTCTTGTGTTTTGTTTGGTTTAACTGTCTACCAAAGTTTCCTAAGGACTTAATTAGCCTTATTAAATCATAATTGAATATTATTAAGTCTTGGTAGGCTCTTTGGGTCCTAACCAAGTTCACTCCAAGCTTAGAGCATGTTTTTGCTCAAACTGTATCTTAGTGCTTTATTGCATTTTACTATGGTTTAAATTGTTCACCGATGTTTCTAAGGCACTTTTTAGCCTTTACATACCATAGTTTAATATTTAAACCACATATCAAGGTTTGGGGTATTTCAATCTACCCCCCTTAAAAGAACTTCGTCCTCGAAGTTTACACTTCCCACACATCTTGGATTAGAATACGGGGATTACTTATAGAAATAAAACTTCCATAACCAAACACACTTTACATCACAACCTCGGACTCAATGGTCCGGGTAACACATTCACATTCATACATAACATAACATATTCACATGATAACCTCGGACTCACTGGTCCGGGTATCTTAACAATATTTGCACATACATAACAACCCTTAGATTCTCTGGTCTTGGGTAACATAACAACATTTAGACACATAGGTCTTGATAACATAACAGCCTTTAGACACATAGGTCTATGTAACACAACACATTTAGACTCATAGGTCTTAATAGCATACACTTTAGGAGATCAAAGTCAAATTAACATTTATTACACATACCACACAACATGTCATAGCATGTATGGCAATCAAAAATGTCTTTGATATACACTGTGATCCCGCAGAACCCGGTCGCGATGGACACCTTCCGTCCCCGTGCCTTTGGGAGATCAAAACAATCACTTCAATTTGAATTTTTTCCTTGTGAGGTTAAGTAAGAAAACTTTAATTATGTAAAGTATCTATCGATTTTATAAATACCAATTCAAAATCCTTTTTGAAAACACATACAACTCCAAGTCCAACTTATGCTCTTTGCTTCTTTTCTTAGCATGGTTATTTGTGACCACTTATAGGGAGCTTCAAGAATCATCCAACCCTGATGTGATCAGCATCAGTGTTGAACTATCCTTCCACTCCAATTTGTGTTCGGCTTCCCTTGATCTCATGATAATCAAGTTTCACCTCCCACTTCATTTTCAAGCATCAATTAAATCACTCATTTCCAATTTTCTATCTTTTAAATCATTCTAGTCATGATCATAACATCTCCAAGGGATAGAACTTCGTCTATCAGTTATTTCCATTCACTTCAATGTTGTTGCCTAGGGAATCTCATTCTCACTAGGTTCTATGTCGGTTTCATACCCTTTTCGTGAATCACTATATAGTATATATATACACATATATTTTATCAAAATACAAACACCGTTTCACATTTATATACTGTCGGGGTTTGTTCCCCCGGGAGTTTCTCTACTCCCACACTTGTACTATCACACACACTTGTTAACAAATACACACACTTGTTAACAAATACACACACTTATCACAATGGTATTCGCTTCTGTGCGCAATTACCACAATTAACCATGAATGAATGCGTATGTTTACATAACACACACACCAATCATCAAAACAAATTATTTTGTGCTATGCACAACATAAATCACGTACACTTGTACGGTAATACACACTAAGTGGTTTTGCGCTCTACCCCCCTTAAAAGGGATTACGCCCACGTAATCAATCGCTAAACATTGGCTTAAAATGTTCTGCCGTCGTGAAGTGTTTTAACTTCCACGCGGTCTATTACACAATGGATTCTGATTAGAGGATCTTAACCATATTGGCGGTTTAGTTCCTAAACCAAGAATTCTCATTGGAGTTTGTTTAAACTCTTAGTTGGTTTCGATTCTGGCCTGTTAGGCTTCTAGGCGTTAATAATTAGCCATTCACTCATGTTCACCATGTACATTCAACACTTGAATCACTGGCTCACTAGTTTCTGCTGCGAAACTCTAATAACTGTAGAGCTTAATTGCCCCATTTGTTATTCATACTGTATTGTACATCCCCAATTGTCACCTTCATCTTGGTAACAATGGTTTCTCAACCGACGCGTGGTATCTCTTACCGTTAGCGAATTCGGTGAGTTATAAACTTTCTATCCACTTCCATAACAATTTACTGTGTATACAGCTATGTATTTCACAATGATTGACTTGTTCCCTTCCGACTTACTGTCGGTTGAGATTGAGCTACTACCTAGTGTGTAGTGCTCTCTCAGCTATTTACAACATTTGGGGTATATTCCATACCGATATTTGGCAGTTAGTGCTACTGTAGTCACTTACTGTTAATCATGTCTCCACATTTGGTTTTGTACAAGTACTCTTTTATTGGTGCGGCCTTGCATTTCCTATGCATCGGCCATTATAACATTATTCCCCACAATTAACATGTTTCCATTCCTAGCTATCCCACTCGATCATTACTGCGCAAGTGCAATACCAAAACACTCAGTCATACAGAGTGCAGAGGCGTAAACTCTTGACAGTAAATCCCTTATGCGATTCACCATGGAATTCACACTGAGTTCCTCATCACATAGTACCTACCACTGGCTTATTGCCCAGTCTGTTTAACACCACTTACCTTGCATCACCACTGATTTAATTCATAACTGCTCTTATCTGCCATATCATTATTTAACAACACTTATACAACGGTCGCTTACTGCGCACCGTGCTTATTGTATAACATAACACTAACTTGCATGGTATTTACTGTCACATTAACTTCCACACCCATACTTATATTATGGTTCGTCATTCATCTGGATGACTACCGAATGCTCCTTGAGCATCGATCATTCGAGTCACAAGCCGGCATTATTCAGCTCGGTGTTTCACTTTATACACACATACTACTAAGCTAACTGCTCTCTTTCAATAATAACGTCGTCCATCCTTAACATATTTCTTGAACTTGATTCACATAACTACCGCTCCTGCGGTCTCACAATATCGAGAGGTATCCCCACTCTTAATGCAGTGGTTCGTTTACCACTCTATTTACTTGTATAACATAAAGTCTGCAATCGATCAAACTTACATAACATATCTTGCTTGTGGCTTATAAGCCTTATTGTCTTGAGCTGCGCTCGTTGTAAGCTGTCCACATTCATTTATTTCTCTGTGCAACATTTCATGATTTGGATATTATATTGGGCTCCATGACAAGGTCGTTGCATCACGTTTCCTTTTACGGGATGCCCCTTAGGATTGCCAGTCCGTCTCCTGACAACTTATGTCTAAACTGGGTGTTAGTTTCAACCCTCGTGTTTCTATCACGTTATCTTGTTCAATTATCGTTGATGCAAACACCCTTCAAGGATCGCTCCTGGGTGTTGCTAAGTTATGCCTTTACATCTAGTTCACACTTATTGGTACATTCCGTTAGCCACGCCGTTTGCGCTCTTAACTGGTTATTATCTTCTTCTGTGAAGATCAACATTTCCTGATAGTGTAGGTACTCATTCTGGGAGTTTCATCCCGTTCATTGCACATTAATGTGTCCACATTAGGCATCTGCTTGCCATGTACAGGCTGGGTCACCGTTCCAGCTAACATGTTTATCCCTGAGGATCCTTAAGACGTATACGATGTCTTTACATTACAGTTAGTGCACTTCGCACCTCCTGACTCTTAAGCATTTCGTTGAAAGGAATTCACTAATTCCTTTAGTCTCGTTAACTTAACTGGGTTCCTTTACTTCAACCATTCATGGTAATCCTTAGCTGTTGTTTGACTTATACTGCTGACCGTAGAACGGAGTCGACTACTTCCCGTGTTTCGGACTCTACTCGTATACATATGTGGGGTACCATACTGATACATTACTACTTACCCAACTAACCCATAAGTAGGTCTGTCAGGCCCACAAGCTCCTATCGGAGTGCGGTCGTCCCACATTACAGTTGGTACACTCGTAGTGTCCGTCACACGCCTAGGTGAAGTATTCTGTTGTCAACTCCCTTATATTGTCCCGTGACAATATTCATTCCGTGCTTCCCGAACTTAATCGAGGGAAAGTTTATCCATTGTTGAATTCTTATCAACTGCCCTTGGTTTTACTGGTTTGGTTTAGAAGAAGGTTAGAAAGAAGTATTGGTTTGAAAGAAAATCTGGTTTTGAAAAGGAAAGAGTTTGAGTAAATCTGAGTTTGAAAGAAAATTTTCATGGTTTCACAACATCTTCTTACCTTAACCAAGTCTAGCTTCTTGCTGACTGGTGTACTTACAATTACAGGGGTTAGGCTAACAGGCCCTTCCACTGTTATGACGATCACATTTAACTTTATGGTACTTTACCAAGTACTTTGTAGTGGTTATAAATTTCCCGAACAGCCCTGTTATAGCAGCACTTGCTATGGCAAGTGCGCCATGCTAACTGGCTATCGGTTTAACACATACCGGTTGTGGTATTTTTTTACCCGCACTGTCATCAGTGGCCTTGTTGGCCCTCACTGATCTTACTGTCTTGACAATAACTCCTCTAGGTGACTTCTCACTGTCTTCACATGATAATCATCAACTAGGGTGTTTCCCATTCTGGGAGACCCCCTTTTCTTTTGTATTGTTTCCTCTTCGTAGCCCATTCCACGTATTTGTCGTGGTTACTGAGACTTGTCTCTTGTTTGGGCACTACGTTGTAGTTCCTTTGTCGGTTGGTATACCGTTGGTGTATCACTTAACAACTGCGGTTCCGTAGACACTTGTCTCGGGTTCCATTAATCCACTTCTTGCCTGTTGCACGGTCGGTGTTGCAAGCTGGTTGTTCTCGACTGCTCGGCATGTCGACCCAGGTTGCCGGAAATTCTATTCTTCTATACACAAGATTCTTCATTCTTCGCTATTAAATGCGGTTAACATTGTTCAGATGGAAACCGTCTCCGGAATTCCCAGTTTTCGGGATCCACCGTATGACAGGTTCTCCCGTACTCTGAAGGTATTTAATAACAGCCAGATCGGGTATTCCCGAGTAAGAGTGGACTTCCATCTCTCTGGCGTTGTTTCCCAAGTTATAACAGGGATTGTGGAGGGCGGGAAGGATATAGTAGGTTTCCAGTATTCACTGGTAGTTCCTACTAGCGTATCTCTCACGCTATCACTCAACCCTTAACCCAAAGTACTAAAATCCTAACTCGGTACTTCCTAAGCTCGGTAATTCAGTCATCAGAGCGATACTTCGCTCTGATACCACTTTTTGTAACACCCCATCCAAACAACAAACAAAAACAAACTGCAGCGGAAAACAACTTCAACAACTTAACTCGTTGGTGTTACACGCCGTTAACCACCCACGTGGCTAACAAGGCTATACATATACATTGTACCGGTCTGATGGACTAATTCCCGAGCGACTACACATTACTATCCCTTTCCATTAACAACAAAACATACACTACCTTCAACTGTACCGAGTATTACAAACTGATGCCGATAACAAGTTTCGGTCTTACTACCTACTGTATATATAACTTAAATGATTACCCATGTACAACGACTACCCGTCCTACTCTCGAACGGCTTCCAGCTCTCTGTACCTGAAATAGGAAAAGAAGAGAAAGGGTGGCCCCCAAGGGGCTCAGCACCTTTGCTGGTATGGTAATCCCGCAGCCCACATGCTACCGGGCCACGCACAACTAATTGTCGTCTTAGCATGCGATTGATTATATTTAAATCATGCATGCAACTGTAAACACACAACACATAACATTTCGCCTCAATGGGCTCAACAACGGATAATACATCCTTATTGATAAGTCACTCATGGTATTCATTATCCCTAGAGTGTTCCTCCTCTAATGGAGCTACTTCCTTAATAGACGACACTTACCCTTAATCGGGTTATCCTTAAACGCCTCTTATCACAAACTGGGATTCATTCCATGATCCACACACTCCATATTATAACATATAACATTCCTCATAACAAACATAACAACACTTTCACGTTTCACGTGCACATGATAACATCGCAATAGGAATTGCATTACAACAACATCACATAACATAACGGGAACGGTCTCTTAGGAACCGACCCAAACATAGTTAATTCACTGGTGAGCCTAGAGAATGGTGTCACCTCATGGTAAGCTCGTTATACAACAACAACACTCATTACCGTCCTAATAGTCGGACGAGTAACTTAAGTTAAGATGGTTCGGGTTTGGAGGCCCGAACACACCACACAAACACATGTTCCCCCTAAACCGATCATAAGTCAGAATAGCTAAGCTTTGGAATAAGCTAATGGGAGATCATAACCCGTGAGGGAAACAACCATAACAAGAGAAGGGTAAGGCTAAGAAGGATACCCTCTCCCAAACAACGCGCGACCGGCCAAACCGGATTCCTCACCACTGTTAGTACATACTTACTTTAGATATTAGTTAGAACCCCACTATGGAGTCTATCATAACTACACACCATACAGTATTACAACTGGGTTAAACACACAAGGGAGATCCCTACATTCACATACACATATCACACAATTAACACACGCATAGCCGTGGTTAGTACGTCCCATGGTTCGGGTCGTTTACTCCGAATACCGAACTCTCATGTGATCCTAGACTCAGTTAAATAAGGTTAACACTTCCGAGGTTAAATGGTATCGGAGTTGTACACGCCACATAAATGAATTACTGTAAACTCATTACATGTTTAATCTTACAACGTGGCAAACATACAGAAAAACACATTGGCATACAAGCCGGTGTAATCCGGTAGGACACAGGTTGCAAGAAAACCATACCTGTCACCGGAGTCCACTTTATCATGTCCACTTATGTTCCTCGAGCAATTCTCGAACAACTGATAACATTACAATTACTTTCATTAACATTGGAGTAACATGCTTGTTTAACGTCTAATGCGCCCATAGTTACCCGTCATCCCGTTATATTTAATTTTACACTTGTGATCTTAAGTTCACAACTCTCACATCAAACCTAACATTTGTTTACACACTTTAAGACCTTTACATGTCACCAAACAAGGCCTAAACATCATCTAAAACCATTACCATTCAATCCCCCATCATTAGGAGCCTTAAACAAATTTTTTTTTCATCTCTGGTCTGGACCCCCCTCTGGGGCGGTCCACAACAGATGCTACACGTTTGTTTTTTTTTTCACTTCTCTGCACTGGACCTCCCCACAGGGGCGGTCCGTAGGGGCGGTCCACTGCAGAACCAATTTTCTAATGTGCTTTTCTTCTCTTTCTGAACTCCAAATTCATCCCAATTTTTTCCTATGCTTTACACATGTTCTCCCACATGTTTTAACATCTTTTGGGCACACTTAAACCCTCTCGAAACATCCCAAAAATTCCTTAAACTTTTACTCAACTTTTACTAAGTCCTTAACACTTAGAACATTTTTTTTACACTTGTAACTTGTATTCTTGCCTAAAACTTCACCTAACCAAAGTACTCCCTCACTACCTTATAACCACCCTTTTAAACATCATTTGCACTACACTCATCCCCTTTACACACACTCCTCAAGTCTTTCCCACAAGTTCATAATTAAACCTTCACAAGGCGTTACACTTCCATTGTTCACCAAACTTTGCACAAGACTTTACGACACCTCCACCATCACCTTGGTGTATCAAGAAATCATCCATTAGTTCCCTAAATCTCCAAGACTATGCCTAAGGCATCTTAACACCAAAGAACACCTTAATTCACTTTCTTTCACCATCTTAACACTTAAAAATTCCTAGTACCTTCTAGGTCATAAAATCTCATTACAACACATAAACTCTTTTGTTTATCAACTAAATTTCGCCATAGCTTCTCTTGTATCACCTTACACCAAAACACATTGTTTTTCACCTTTAGACAATCAATAACATTCAATCTCTTAATACACACTCTTATACACAAACATATGGTTTTTCATCCTTTAACCATCAAACACATTCACCTTCACAAGAGATGTTCTTTACACACAACTAAACTTTTAAACTACACTACATCACAATATAGTGCATAAACTTAAATTGCTTGGCACTTAGGCCCTTAAATAACATGGCTCTTAGGCCCTTAAATTGCATAAACCTTAAACACTGAATTTCCACATAAATAATGCCTTTGACCTGCAATTACATACAACAATGCTCCCATGTCCTTTTAGTCCACCTTGTGGATAGTTTTCTATCTCATTTCCCATTGGCTCTTTAGGTTAATTATTAAGCAAATATAGCTCAATTTCCTAGTACATAAAACTACATTAAGAGAGGTCATTTACCTCTTTGTTTTCCAAGCTTTCTCACTTGTTTTCTCTTGCTTTTCTTGATTGAAAATCGGCAAGGAGCTTTTATCACTTGTCAACCTTCTAACCAATACACATATAAGGGTAATGAGTATTAAGTTTAATACTCAAACCCATAATTAAACCCTAGGTTTACATAAGTGTCTTAAAACACTAAAATTTGATGATTACCTTTGGAATTTGAAAGAGAGCTTGGTTAAGTGGCAAGATAGGACTCCTCCTAGTCCCTTGAAGATTGAATTAAGCTAAGAAAATAGCAAGACAAGGCACCATTGTAAGGTGAATTTTCGGCTATACAAAGATAATGATGGGAACTTGGATTTTCTTTGATTTTCCTTACCTTGAAACAAAGGAGAATGAGAAGGCATGGAAATATGAGCTCAAGCTCCTTCAATGGTGAATCTCCATGGCACCAAAATTGAGTTCTTGAAGATTTGAAAAGAGAGGATGAAAGGCCTTGACTCAACTAAGACAAATATGTGCTTAGTTTTTGATTTGGAGCAATATTGAACATTTGGTGAGCAATTGAAGTTGGAGAAGAGATGTGCTGTAGCAAGAACGAGATTGGTTGGGAGAATGGAGGAAGAACATGGTGGGAACAAGAGGAAATGAAGAAAGGAGGTGAGAGGTATGCTTTGTTAAGATATTTTGACTTATAAAGGTAAATAGTAACTTTACTTTATTTCTTTTTCTTTTCTTTAGTTGGCTGGCTTGGTATGGTGACTCACACTCTAAAAACCGTTCCCCCTTCATTCTAAAAGATATTTATGGTCTTTGTTGACCATTTAACTAATCAAAGTTAACTTAAGTCAAAACTAGCACTATTTGAGCACTATTCACATATTAAGGCACATATTTGTGAAATTTTTGATTTCCCATTGATCTAGACTTCCTAATGTGATACTAAGTAGTACACATGTTGATTAAAGAGTAATGATGGACATTTAGCCACTCAAAACTCATTTACAAGACAATTTTTCAGAAATGTGCTTTAAGACTCCTTAAAGCACATTTTGTGTTTTAACTTGTTTTCAAGCTTGGTTTTCTTTGGTAATTGATTTAATATGTTCATTAACATATTTATAAGGTATAGTTAGGACCATTAGGTCTTATACAAATTATCCCAAGCTTAGAGCACAATTTTTGCTCTATTGACTTTAAGGTATTTTCTTGTGTTTTGTTTGGTTTAACTGTCTTACCAAAGTTTCCTAAGGACTTAATTAGCCTTATTAAATCATAATTTATATTATTAAGTCTTGGTAGGCTCTTTGGGTCCTAAACCAAGTTCACTCCAAGCTAGAGCATGTTTTTGCTCAAAACTGTATCTTAGTGCTTTATTGCATTTTACTATGGTTTAAATTGTTCACCGATGTTTCTAAGGCACTTTTTAGCCTTTACATACCATAGTTTAATATTTAAACCACATATCAAGGTTTGGGGTATTTCAAGAAATGATGACTCATTTGTTTTGGTGGCATGCTTAACATCGGAGATAGGTGATTTACTTTCAAGTTTGTCTGATATCTAATTTTTGATAGGTCTGTAAGTCATAAGGCGATAAAAGGAAGAAAAATACAAACAAGATCCCTAGAGCTCGATTTTTGTTGTTTGTATATTTTGGCTTGTTTGACTACGTGGTTTATCTCTTCATTATGTATGTTTTTGCTTATTTCATTACAGTTATCATTATTCTGGTTTCCTAACTTATTAAGCTCTAGTTATTAGTCCTTAGGTCCTAGCCACTAGGATAGAGGGGGCCCCCCATTCTTGATTGGGCATTGACCTATCTCTTGGGGGTGACACCCTAAACCCTAAAACACACTTCTAGAAAATATGTATATATGATAAAAAAACGGGAAACCGCTCATTGTAGGCCTTGAGACTTTTCTAATTCTAGAATTCAAAAAAAAAATAAACAACAAGGCCCAATCTGGTTGAACCCCAAATCACATTCTTGCCCAAAAAACAAACTTGGCCCGAATCAGAATTAGGCCCAAATTGAAATACCCCAAACTTAAATATAGGGATTTAAAATTAATCTAATACGTATTTAAGGGCCTAATGACGCCTACGTAATATTGGTAAGGAAAAATAAATCCAAAAGAAATAAATAAACGCTTAAAAAGCGTAAAACGCTAAATAAGCGTTAAACAACCATAGGAGGTATGAGACCTCGGTTAGCGCAATATAAGGATTCTAAAGGCTTAATTAAGTCTAAATAAATATTAGGGAACAAATCCCGAAGAAAACGGATCCTTAAAATGGATTAAAAACACTAACGAACATTAAAGCGCGTTTTTCGAGGTGGGAAAACGTGACCTTAAGCGGGTCAAATAGACTCGTAACAATTTTGGTCAACTAAATAATCATTAATAAATATTAGTGAAGCTTTAGAACCAATAAAATCAATAAAACGAGAAATTAGTAAAAACTGTCAAAAACGGGAAGTTGTGGGGTAAAAGCACAAATAACTCAAACTAGTGTGTCCAATATTGTAAATAAAATTTTAAAACCCATGCGGGCTGTGTGTGCTAGCCGATTTCTTCCCTCACACACACACACTCTCAACTTCCTTTTCACTTACAAAAGACAAAGGAAAATTAAAAAGGTAAAAAGTAAACCTACTTTACTCTCTTTCCTCACTTTTCTCCTCTCTCTCTTCCATTTCCTCCTTCTTCATCGTACTCCCTCTCCTTCTTCTCCTTGTGGCTGCGATTTTGAGAGCTTCAACACAACAATGGCAACCTCACTTTACCTTCATGCTCTAGCCACATACAAGCTCCAAATGCAAAACAAATTACATATTTGAACTCCGCTCATCATCCTCTTCACTTCTCTCTTTTCGGAATTCAAAAATGAGGAAGTTCATTTTCGTGGGTATACCCCATTGGTGAAGAAAATAGCATCAATGTGTAGCTTGGAGTCCCCTCTCTCCATTAAGGTAAAAATTTCCATGAGAACCTTAGATTTCCTTCATCTCCTTTGGTAACCGATTTTTGTCCCATTGTAACACTCCATTTTCTCTCTCTCTTTTGAGCACAATATCAATCTTGCAAAGGTGGTAGATTCACCTTCTTGAACCAAGGGCTAAAACCCCTCATAAAAGCTTCAAAAGGTAAACCCTAGAAATTTGTTTAAAACATCTCAATGAGTTAGTGTGAATCTAAGGGTTAGTATATTAATTATACTTGTTTTGTATGCTTTGGGTGATGGGAATGGAGTTTGGCAACTCCATTCTCCACAAAACCGATCGGTGCAAGAAAGAGAGGAAGAGGAGAATTGAAAAAGGATTGAAGGAAATAAGAGCCTTAAGGTAAGAGCTCCTTCTTGATGCTCAATTTATTGCATTAGAGTAATGGGAATGGGTAAACAAATAAAAGGAACCTAAACCATTGTATTAGTATTGGAGGTTATGAAGTTTTGAGTATTTGGGAACTAGTAAGTAAATTGTAGGCCTTAGAGCCAAGTATATTGTGTATGAGTATTGGTATTGATGTTGGGTGGAGTATTGATGTATTGTGATGGTTTATAGCTTTGTATTGCTGGTAGGACCCTTGCATGGGTGTGGCTAGAATAGGAATGATTTTTGTGATAATGGGTATGAGTGGATAAGTGAGATTGTAGGTGAACTATGGCAAATTTTTGGTAGGAAATGTACACTCATGGATGACTTGGTGAATGGGAGAACCAAGGCGTGTATTGGAGCTAGTAGGTATGTTTAGTAGTGACGAAGAGGTAGTTGTAGTATAAGAAATAAGAAGAGTAAAAATCTGTAGCAAAGTGTGTAAAAATGCCTTGAAGAAGTTAGGAAAAATTAGTGTGTAGGAATTGGTAAAAAGAGTGTTGGACTTGGGTATAGATATTGTAGTTGCTTGGAAATGAATTGGAATGGTAAGATGGCATTAGAAGAGGGAACTAGGCATGGAGGGAATAAGAACCCAAGATCTGTAGCAAAAACCACTTGGAGAAATAATGTAAGTGCTGGAATGAAAATGTGGTGAATTAGTGTGTGAATTAGTATGGAATGGATTAAGGAGTTGGTAATGGATTTGGACATGTTTAGGAACTCAATTAGGTGCTTAAACATGCGGGATTAAGTGTAGGATCAATGGGAAATTAATTAGGCAAAATTTGGATTGTAATAGATTTTGAAAACTTAAAATCTGTAGAAAATTTAGCAGGGTCCGGGACTTAAGTCCAGGACTAAGTCCCGGACCAGCATATTAAAACAGGTCGAGAATAGATAGCCGTGGGTGGTCCGGGACTTAGGTCCCATACAAGGACCCGGACCACCCCTTGAAAAGTGGCCGAGAGTTTTGTAAGTTCATGGTCCGGGACTTGGGTTACGCATGAAGACCCGGACCAGTAGTGAATTTTCATTCGAGAGTTTCTAAAGCCTGGGTCCGGGACTTAACTTTAGTATTAGGCCCCGGACCATAGTAGAAAATACCCCCGAGAGTACAGACCAGTGTTGGTCCGGGACTTAAGACCCGGACAAGGTCCCGGACCAACCAAAAATTGTAAAATTTAGCTTATTAAATGAGCTTTAAGGTAAGGTATTGAATGGTAATGATAGTATAAGGTAATTAGTACTTAATTAATGATGTTTAAGGGTCATTAAAAGTATAAACAAGTTGGAGAATTAAGTAAGAGAGTTTTAAGTATTTGAACATTAAGTCAAACCGAAACAACGGAACAACGGGGTAAGTATGGGAGTAGTAAATAAGTATGTGTCGTAATACTTAGTATTGATTGGACCGTTTGGCATGTAGCCGGAGGTTCGAGAATAAGACTCGAGGAACAAGTAAGGACTAAGGAACAAGAAGGCACCCGGTAAAGTAAATTGCAGAAAAGGTAGGTTGATCTTCATGCCCTGTATCCTAATCTGGTTACCCCGATTTGTGTGCTTATTTGATCACCTAATAAGATAAATGCATGAATCAGACTATATTGCACCTACTCGTGCTTGTTTACATTGTTCTTGATATTTGCCTCGAACAATAGTTTGTATAATTCATGAAATATATGAATGATGATGAGGTGTATTGTATTCTGTAGTGTACTTGTATATTGTAATGTATTTTGTATGTATGTGTATATGTGTATATGTGTATTGTATTATTGTGGCTTGAATGTTGACTTCTGCTAATTCCTAACTACCTAACTCCTAACTTAAGTGAGTAAACCGGAATGAGTAGAAGTTCGATATAGCTTCGGCCACGCGTGAGGATGCGGAGTCACAAGAGGTTGGCTGCAATTCCTGACTCTTAAACTGGTCCGCGGCCCAAATCCCTTAAATGGGTAGCATCCCGGATTGGTGAGTCAAGTAAATCCCGGAGGTGGGACGGTGTAGTCCCCAGGGCCGGAGGTCCCGACGACTTAACTTGAGTAAGATTAAGAGTAAGTAAGTATGGATCCGTAAGTATGTATGAGTATGTATGCGTATGTATGAAGTAACCAGTAAAAGAGTAATCTCCACCCGATTAACCCGGGTGGAACAATGAATCTAACAAGAACTGTACTTTGTGTATGTAGTAAGTATGTGTATTCGGAAGAAGGTAAGTAAGTATTGCACGGTTATATCGTATTCCTTGTATGTGATGGATTGTATGTATGTATGTTTGCGTAAGTACTATTGTGTTGTGTGTAAGAGCATGTATGCATGTATGTTTGTATGAAAATGAACTGCATGTATTCGACCAAGTGGTCGGCGTACCCTCACTAGTACGCGGGGTATGCGGTTAGCCATTCCGGCGAAAGCGGACCCCTCGGGGACATTTTTTTAGTGTGCAGGTACCTGAAACGAATATGGTCAAGGAAGAGACCGGAGGCACACCCTGGTATTTAGAAGTAAGTAGCGTGTGAGGAACGGGTAGTAAGTAGCCTCTTAGTGAGTATGTATGAACTTGGAGGAGGCATTGTAATGGTATTGGGAACCTAGTAAACTCGGTTATGTATTTTGTATTGTATGGTTAATGAAGGAGTAAAGTATTGAATGGAACCTTGTAGTATTCGTTTGATGAATGGAGTATGTGTTGTGGAAGTGTAGTACTCGGGATTCCGGTCCATCAGACCGATGCTGTAAGCAGTAGTAGTAGCCTTGTTATCCACGTGGGTGGTTAACGGCATTGTATCACCCATTGTACGTAAGTAAATATCCGCTGCGTGTATCTGACGTGTAAGGAGATTCGACGGTAAGCATGTATTAATGGTAGGGGTGTTACTAAAAGTGGTATCAGAGCGAAGTATCGCTCTGATGACTGGAAATACCGAGTTTAGGAAATTTAGAAGCTTAGGGCTATGGGCTGAGTGATAGCATTAGAGAGATGCTAGTTAGGAACTCCCGGTGAGTACCGGATACCTACAATACCAGTCCCGCCCGCCGCAAACCCCACTGTGTAACTTGGGAAAGGACGCCAGAGAGAAAAAGTCTTCTCATACTCGGGGAAACCCGATCTGGCAGTGGTGAATCAATCACACAGTAAACAAGAACCGACATGTAGTAGATTCCAAGAACTGGAAGTCCCGGAGATAGTTCCCGGTTGAACCACAACCCCACACGTAATAGCGGTAGAATGAGCACTCCAACCACGAGGAGGCTATAACTTGCAACAGCATGGGGCGACCTGCTTAGCAGTCGCGAAACCTAGCTAGTCAACCAACAGCAGGACAGAAGCACTAACCGTGCAACGGAATGAAAAAGGGAGCATAACGGAACCCGAGACACAAGTCTACGGATAGTAATACTTGAAAATACCACCAACGGTATGCTAGCCGACTAAGGACATAGTCGGAAGCGGTTAACTCCAAAACTACGATGCCATCAAGGTTGCAACACCTGGCCAATATAGCTCAGACAACTACAAGAACAACCATGAGATATAAACCAATAGGACTACAAGCGTAGTGCCTAAACAAGGAAGGCTCAGTAACCACCACAAATGTGTGGGAACGAGCCACAAGGAGCGACACTAAACCAAATAGAACGGGAACCTCCGAGGAGTGGAGGAGTACCCAGATCTACGACAGCCATGTCTAGACCACCAAGAAGCTACCTAAAGGAGCGAGTATACCAATTATAGATCAATAAGATCGAGGGAAGCGTCAACGAGACTAACAAACACAAATGGAAACCATACCGAGATTGGCATAGGATTATCCAAAAACCACCGATACCACGCACTTGCCAAGGCAAGTGCAGTAAAGACAGAGGTATGTAAATGCACACTAACACGTCACAAGTACATAGTAATGTACGGTGACTGTAACGAAACAACCACAGGATCACACATCCTAACAACCAGACATATGAAAACCTTGGGAAGGCTTAACGGCCGACTACGGTACTTACCAGTCAGCGAGAGGCTAGACTGGGTCAAGACCTCAAACATGGCTATGCCATGAGAGATTTCTTTTAACACCGAACCGTTGTTTTTAAAACCCAAAAATTTTCTTTCAAAACCATAAACCTTCTTT
The DNA here is from genome assembly GCA_023374045.1 of Limonium bicolor. Classification (NCBI taxonomy): domain Eukaryota; kingdom Viridiplantae; phylum Streptophyta; class Magnoliopsida; order Caryophyllales; family Plumbaginaceae; genus Limonium; species Limonium bicolor. The sequence continues at coordinate 91,127,204 of CM041783.1, read as the reverse complement.
TAAAACCTTGGATTTTAAAACCAGACCAACGGCATTACGGTGAGTATCAAAGAATGATACAAGAGGAGTTGACAATAGAATACTTCACCTAGGCGTGTGCCGAACACTACGAGTGTACCCGTTACGGGATGTGGGACAACCGCACTCCGAAGGAGCTTGTGGGCCTGACATATAGTTGGGTAAGTGGTAACGTATCAACATGGTACCCCACGTATGTATACATGTAGTGTACGACACATGGGAAGTAGTCAGCTCCGTTCTACGGACCATCAGTAAGTTCAACCCAGGACAGCTGGACGCCTCAGAGGATCAAGTATAAAGGAACTCAGAGAATCCATCTGAAGATGAGGAATAAGAATTAGGAAGTGCAAAGAACACATGCTAGTAAGTGTAGACATTGGATATGTCTCAAGACATCAAAAATACATGACAGCTGGGAAGTATACCCAGCCTAAACACAGCAAAGCAATTGCCTATAACGTGAACACCACGATGCTCAACAAACGGGACAGAATTCCCAAGAGCAACCCCAAGATTACCACAAGTATACTCCATCATTGAAGGGAATACCAAACCTAGTCTTAAACACTAGGAACAAGCATAAACAGTCTACCCAAGGACGGGAGACGTCATGACCCAAAAGGGGAAAACTCAAGTACAACACCACAAGAAGGTACAGTGGACAACATGTCAACAACATTAGCCGGATGTAACGGCATGCTTCAACAGCACTCAGGAGCAATCCTTGAAGGGTGTCTGCGTTGCAACAGTCGAACAACAGCGACATGATAAAAGCACGAAAGTTAGAACGAACACTCGGTTAGGACCCGAAGGGATTTCACTTAACAGGAAATGCCCTAAGATACTGAGAGACACTTATTAACACCATTTGCCTAAGAAGGTCTCCTATGAACGGAAGCGTGATGCCACGACTTACCATGGAGCCCAATAACACCTCCAACCCACGACAGTATACATGAGTGGAAACATGTATAAGCAGCTTGCAAGAGCATAGCTGGCAGCAATATGGCTCTAAGGCCATAAACCTGATGTGTGGTGTAACCTTAAACGGTTGCAAAACCCGCACCATCACTAACAAGACTTGCAAGAAATATTGCCTCATACGACAAGAAATCAACAATTGGACCATAAATTCAAACCCAACATTCTGAGTGGCTTGGAGTAATGGCCAACTCAATGTCACTGTCACTAGAGCATCAGCCTAGTATACAGTTGACGGAGTTCCTAATTACCGCCATGCCTTCTGTATCAATGGTAGCACAGAGGCATGAGAATCATGATAATGCCAACATTGGCCTAGTCCACACTTGGACACTACGAGAAACCCAAGGGAAGGTACCCCTCGTCAACCGAAGATCACAAATGCGGTGATGATGCGAACCCTTAGAAAAGGCTTCCACTTACTATAACAATAAACCACGCAATAGATATTGCCAAGGGGTGATGGAATAAGGGAATCAGATTTCCAAACCATTACGACTTAAAGGAGTAAGCATACTCCATATGTACTCAAGCATGTGGTGAACCATTGTGTAAACACCAACATAGAAAACCTTGTCATTAGATCTATGAGTGGAGACAAACCCCTCAACAAGAACCTTCACTTGTCAGTGATAGAATACCCTCCAATTGGAGAACGGGACCAGAAAACCCTTGAAGTTTCATGGGATGTCCTGGTATATACATACAAGCAAAAACACAGCCAGAGCCTAAACCAATGCTCAGCACTGAAAGGCAATAATTATCAAAGCAATTAATGTGAACACACATTGAACACCATGAATGACTAACGCTCAAGAGAGCTTATGACCCGATGAGTTATCTCATCCTTGGTCAACCAAGATACTTGGTAAATTGTATCACAAATGATGATAGAATGTGAGGTAAGTTAACCTACACGTAAAACCTAAGTGGAATAAGACATCTCCACATTGGGAAGATAATAAAATTGCCGTATGCTACGACAACCGTCATACACACAAACACAGGAAACTCCTAGTGTATTTACACCATAAGGAAATGGTGCCAATGACAATGTCACTATGTAAAAAGGAACTACCACAGTAACAGAAACAGTAAAAGCAATGTTGTACAATGAGTAAGAATACGGTGCGCAACAGGCGACCGCTATGAGGAAGTAGTTAAGCAATGACACGGAGTATAAGTATGAGATGACACACAGAAATATTCTTTCCTATCACATAAGTGACTTACTGTCAAGCGTTTACGCCTCTGCACTCTGTATGACTGGGTGTTTTGGCATTGCACTCGTTCAGCTAAGGATCTAATGAGATGGCTAGGGATATGGAGAATGTAAACCGTAGTAAATCTTTCCTTGCACGACAAACATGGCATAAGCCAGTCAAGCAAGCCTAGCAACATACAGTGCGGCCTAAGGCCAAAGAAGCACGAAGAGTGTACAACACACTAGTAATCACAAGATGTGAATTCCATTGGAATATAAGGTGAAAGGAGATACAAGAAAGTCACTAGGACCGACGCACAGAAAATGCAAGGTCATACAAGTGAAGAACACTTGTACTGAACCAGAAGAACTGGTATAATTTAGAAGCTAGTGACAACAGAGGAAGCACTACAGTTAAGTGGTGACTTAACCTCGCCTGACAATAAGTCGGAGGAACTTAATGAATAACCGTAGAAGCACGAATAGCATGTGCAGAAAATCACCAGAGAGCTGGTTATAAATCTTAAACTCATTGAGTCCAAACACGGTGAAAGAATACCGCATTTGTTTAGTAAACCTTATTCCCATAATAGACGGATAAGAAGGTGATGTATAGCACATTAAGGATAACAAGAAGGGTGAATAACCCGAGTATCAGGGTCGCGCAGCAGAAGCTAGTGGGCCCTAGCTAGGAAAATGGCTAGTAATGCCTTAAAGCCTAATAGGCTGGAATCGAATTAACTATGAGTTAAATAAACTCATATAGGAATCCTTGGTGCAAAGACTAAACCATCGTTATGATTAAGACCCTTTGACAAGGGTATATTATGTAATAAACTGTAAAGAAGCTAAAACGCTTCAGATTTCCCAATTGAGTAAACCAATGTTTAATAATAATAATATATGGTAGATTACGTGGGTGTAATCCCTTTTAAGGGGGGTAGAGCGAAAACCGCATAATGCGAATTTCATGATTAAAACACATAAACTATAATGTGCATGGCATAAATGAAAATTGAATTGATGATTGGTACTATGTTAAATAAACATAAGTATCTATTCATATCGAAATTATGGTAATCAGGACGAGAGATGCAAATACCATAACATGAGTTGGTATAAAACTGACATAGAACCTAGAGGAAATTGAGTTCCCTAGGTGATTGCTTTGAGGAATTGAGAATGAGTAGTGGACGGAGCTCCACAAGTATTGTAGCCTTTGAAGAAGTAGTACGAAATGAATGAGAGTAGTTGAGGAATGAATTCTAAGAGTAGTGTATTCGTAAGTAAGTTATTGGAAGTAAATTGAGAACAACTAAATTCTACAAGTATGGTAACCCCTAGTTAGAATATTTGAAACGATGGAGAGTAATAGATGGACGTAGTGAAGGTTGATGAAATGAGCATTTAGGTATTGAACCACGAAGTAAAGCATTTGGGAAGTAGAGTGAGGATGATTGATGGATTGATTCCATCCTTTGGAGATGTATGAATTCGTATCACGACTAGAAAGAGTAAAAAGATAGAAAACGAAAACAACTAAATTATTTGCTTGTTTGAAACTGATGTGGGAAGTCGAACTTGATCCTGATCAGATCAAGGGAAACCGAACACAAATTGGGGTGGAAAGATAATTCAACACTGATGCTAATCACATCAGGGTCGAATGATTCTTGAAGCTCCCCTTAAGTGGTCACAAAAACCACACATAGGATAGAATTAATGTATATATATTGGACCTTGGAGTTATGTGTTTTAGAAAATTTCTAATTGGTAGTAGTGAAGTATTTCTCTTAGACTGAAGGTTAAGAATTTGTGAGAAGCTTGTACCGGAAAAGATAGTAGTGTAGCATGTTGTATTATTCCAAAGGCAGCGGGACATAGAGGAGTCCTGCGTCGAGATGACCGGAGTGCCTGCGGGATTTTAATGTGTATTGCATTGCTTTGGGGATAGCTTTGCATTGTATATATGTTAAAATCTGGTAATGTGGAACCGATGGTTGGCAGGAATGCGGATTGGAGTAATTATTGTACATTGGTATGGTATGGAATGTGGAGACCGTGAGTAGTGGATTTGTGAATTGTAAGGAGGAAGAATGTGTGACTCTTGGTATTGGACACGTAAGAATGAGTAAACATTGTAAACCTATAACCTCGAACAACTTTGAGGACAAAGTTCTTAAGGGGGGTAGATTGAAATACCCCGAACTTAAATATAGGGATTTAAAATTAATCTAATACGTATTTAAGGGCCTAATGACGCCTACGTAATATTGGTAAGGAAAAATAAATCCAAAAGAAACAAAGAAACGCTTAAAAAGCGTAAAACGCTAAATAAGCGTTAAACAACCATAGGAGGTATGAGACCTCGGTTAGCGCAATATAAGGATTCTAAAGGCTTAATTAAGTCTAAATAAATATTAGGGAACAAATCCCGAAGAAAACGGATCCTTAAAATGGATTAAAAACACTAACGAACATTAAAGCGCGTTTTTCGAGGTAACCGGGAAAACGTGACCTTAAGCGGGTCAAATAGACTCGTAACAATTTTGGTCAACTAAATAATCATTAATAATATTAGTGAAGCTTTAGAACCAATAAAATCAATAAAACGAGAAATTAGTAAAAACTGTCAAAAACGGGAAGTTGTGGGGTAAAAGCACAAATAACTCAAACTAGTGTGTCCAATATTGTAAATAAAATTTTAAAACCCATGTGGGCTGTGTGTGCTAGCCGATTTCTTCCCTCACACACACACACTCTCAACTTCCATTTCACTTACAAAAGACAAAGGAAAATTAAAAAGGTAAAAAGTAAACCTACATTACTCTCTTTCCTCACTTTTCTCCTCTCTCTCTTCCATTTCCTCCTTCTTCATCGTACTCCCTCTCCTTCTTCTCCTTTTGGCTGCGATTTTGAGAGCTTCAACACAACAATGGCAACCTCACTTTACCTTCATGCTCTAGCCACATACAAGCTCCAAATGCAAAACAAATTACATATTTGAACTCCCCTCTTCATCCTCTTCACTTCTCTCTTTTCGGAATTCAAAAATGAGGAAGTTCATTTTCGTGGGTATACCCCATTGGTGAAGAAAATAGCATCAATGTGTAGCTTGGAGTCCCCTCTCTCCATTAAGGTAAAAATTTCCATGAGAACCTTAAGTTTCCTTCATCTCCTTTGGTAACGGATTTTTGTCCCATTGTAACACTCCATTTTCTCTCTCTCTTTTGAGCACAATATCAATCTTGCAAAGGTGGTGGATTCACCTTCTTGAACCAAGGGCTAAAACCCCTCATAAAAGCTTCAAAAGGTAAACCCTAGAAATTTGTTTAAAACATCTCAATGAGTTAGGGTGAATCTAAGGGTTAGTATATTAATTATACTTGTTTTGTATGCTTTGGGTGATGGGAATGGAGTTTGGCAACTCCATTCCCCACAAAACCGATCGGTGCAAGAAAGAGAGGAAGAGGAGAATTGAAAAAGGAATTGAAGGAAATAAGAGCCTTAAGGTAAGAGCTCCTTCTTGATGCTCAATTTATTGCATTAGAGTAATGGGAATGGGTAAACAAATAAAAGGAACCTAAACCATTGTATTAGTATTGGAGGTTATGAAGTTTTGAGTATTTGGGAACTAGTAAGTAAATTGTAGGCCTTAGAGCCAAGTATATTGTGTATGAGTATTGGTATTGATGTTGGGTGGAGTATTGATGTATTGTGATGGTTTATATAGCTTTGTATTGCTGGTAGGACCCTTGCATGGGTGTGGCTAGAATAGGAATGATTTTTGTGATAATGGGTATGAGTGGATAAGTGAGAATTGTAGGTGAACTATGGCAAATTTTTGGTAGGAAATGTACACTCATGGATGACTTGGTGAATGGGAGAACCAAGGCGTGTATTGGAGCTAGTAGGTATGTTTAGTAGTGACGAAGAGGTAGTTGTAGTATGAGAAATAAGAAGAGTAAAAATCTGTAGCAAAGTGTGTAAAAATGCCTTGGAGAAGTTAGGAAAAATTAGTGTGTAGGAATTGGTAAAAAGAGTGTTGGACTTGGGTATAGATATTGTAGTTGCTTGGAAATGAATTGGAATGGTAAGATGGCATTAGAAGAGGGAACTAGGCATGGAGGGAATAAGAACCCAAGATCTAGAGCAAAAACCACTTGGAGAAATAATGTAAGTGCTGGAATGAAAATGTGGTGAATTAGTGTGTGAATTAGTATGGAATGGAGTAAGGAGTTGGTAATGGATTTGGACATGTTTAGGAACTCAATTAGGTGCTTAAACATGCGGGATTAACTGTAGGAACAATGGGAAATTAATTAAGCAAAATTTGGATTGTAACAGATTTTGAAAACTTAAAATCTGTAGAAAATTTAGCAGGGTCCGGGACTTAAGTCCAGGACTAAGTCCCGGACCAGCATATTAAAACAGGTCGAGAATAGATAGCCGTGGGTGGTCCGGGACTTAGGTCCCATACAAGGACCCGGACCACCCCTTGAAAAGTGGCCGAGAGTTTTGTAAGTTCATGGTCCGGGACTTGGGTTACGCCTGAAGACCCGGACCAGTAGTGAATTTTCATTCGAGAGTTTCTAAAGCCTGGGTCCGGGACTTAACTTAAGTATTAGGCCCCGGACCATAGTAGAAAATACCCCCGAGAGTACAGACCAGTGTTGGTCCGGGACTTAAGACCCGAACAAGGTCCCGGACCAACCAAAAATTGTAAAATTTAGCTTATTAAATGAGCTTTAAGGTAAGGTAATGAATGGTAATGATAGTATAAGGTAATTAGTACTTAATTAATGATGTTTAAGGGTCATTAAAAGTATAAACAAGTTGGAGAATTAAGTAAGAGAGTTTTAAGTATTTGAACATTAAGTCAAACCGAAACAACGGAACAACGGGGTAAGTATGGGAGTAGTAAATAAGTATGTGTCGTAATACTTAGTATTGATTGGACCGTTTGGCATGTAGCCGGAGGTTCAAGAATAAGACTCGAGGAACAAGTAAGGACTAAGGAACAAGAAGGTACCCGGTAAAGTAAATTACAGAAAAAGGTATGATTTCTTCATGCCCTATATCCTAATCTGGTTACCCCGATTTGTGTGCTTATTTGATCACCTAATAAGATAAATGCATGAATCAGACTATATTGCACCTACTCGTGCTTGTTTACATTGTTCTTGATATTTGCCTCGAACAATAGTTTGTATAATTCATGAAATATATGAATGATGATGAGGTGTATTGTATTCTGTGTACTTGTATATTGTAATGTATTTCGTATGTATGTGTATATGTGTATTGTATTATTGTGGCTTGAATGTTGACTTCTGCTAATTCCTAACTACCTAACTCCTAACTTAAGTGAGTAAACCGGAATGAGTAGAAGTCCGATATAGCTTCGGCCACGCGTGAGAATGCGGAGTCACAAGAGGTTGGCTGTAATTCCTGACTCTTAAACTGGTCCGCGGCCCAAATCCCTTAAATGGGTAGCATCCCGGATTGGTGAGTCAAGTAAATCCCGGAGGTGGGACGGTGTAGTCCCCAGGGCCGGAGGTCCCGACGACTTAACTTGAGTAAGAGTAAGAGTAAGTAAGTATGGATCCGTAAGTATGTATGAGTATGTATGCGTATGTATGAAGTAACGAGTAAAAGAGTAATCTCCACCCGATTAACTCGGGTTGAACAATGAAGCTAACAAGAACTGTACTTTGTGTATGTAGTAAGTATGTGTATTCGGAAGAAGGTAAGTAAGTATTGCACGGTTATATCGTATTCCTTGTATGTGATGGATTGTATGTATGTATGTTTGCGTAAGTACTATTGTGTTGTGTGTAAGAGCATGTATGCATGTATGTTTGTATGAAAATGAACTGCATGTATTCGACCAAGTGGTCGGCGTACCCTCACTAGTACGCGGGGTATGCGGTTATCATGCTCGGCAAAAGCTGACCCCTTCGGGGGACATTTTTTTTAGTGTGCAGGTACCCGAAACGAATATGGTCAAGGAAGAGACCGGAGGCACACCCTGGTATTTAGAAGTAAGTAGCGTGTGAGGAACGGGTAGTAAGTAGCCTCTTAGTGAGTATGTATGAACTTGGAGGAGGCATTGTAATGGTATTGGGAACCTAGTAAACTCGGTTATGTATTTTGTATTGTATGGTTAATGAAGGAATAAAGTATTGAATGGAACCTTGTAGTATTCGTTTGATGAATGGAGTATGTGTTGTGGAAGTGTAGTACTCGGGATTCCGGTCCATCAGACCGATGCTGTAAGCAGTAGTAGTAGCCTTGTTAGCCACGTGGGTGGTTAACGGCATTGTATCACCCATTGTACGTAAGTAAATATCCGCTGCGTGTATCTGATGTGTAAGGAGATTGGACGGTAAGCATGTATTAATGGTAGGGGTGTTACACAAATCACTGAACCCGGTCCACTTTGAACCTTGCCCAATTCCCATCCAGCCCAACCCACATTCATCCCAACTCTAAAAATATTCAAGACACACTTCAAAAACAATCAGCCCACCTCCAAAATTGGTTAACTCCACTTCAATCCAAAATCAACCCCAACTACCATTTCATCATTACTCCAAAAATATATCCACTTTAGATCTGGCCCAAAAGCCCAAGTAAGGCCCGATTTTGCCCAAAATCCCAAACAAGGCCCAATTCACCCCAAAAGCCCAAAACAAACCTAATTCAGCCCAAAACCAACCCAATTCGGCCCAACATCAATCTAAATTCAGTTCACTTCAAGCTCCAACGGGTAAATCCATTCCAAACTTCAAAAAATCCAAAAACACTTCTCATAATAATCCTTCAAAATCTAGTTTCATTCCAAGATTCACACTTCAATATCAATTCCACAATCCGAAAATCCTTGTTTCAAATTTAAAATAATTCTCTTTTATACAAATTTTCATCAAGATTTTTTGAAACTATTTAGGGGAATTTTAAAGGAAAACCTCTTCTCACATCACAGAAAGTTCTTCTCACATATATAGAAAGTTTTCTCCTAAAATATTTCTCAAAATTAGTGTTTCTTTACAGAGAATTTCGTACAGCTCCAAAAGTTTTCTAACTTAGTTTTCAAATCCAAAATAAACCGTTTTCAGGGAACAAAAAATGTCTTACCCCTTCAAGACATTTCCATCCTGATTAGACATCACTTGTCTCCCTTTCAAAAACAATCCGAGGCGGGGCACTAGAGTCTTCACATCCCTTGTCGCAGTCTAGATTTCTTTAGGCTGGGCATTAGGGTGACAAACCTCCCCTAATTGCAGCCTAGATTTTTACAAGGCGGGGTGCTAGAGATGCGACTGTCTTCCTAGTTGCAGCCGGGATTTTAGAATCGTTTAACTCCCTTCTACTCGATTTCAATGTTTTCAGTTTTTAACGTTTTAAAACCCAGGAGTTAGAGACGTTACTAAGGTTTGACCAAGGATATCTTATGCATGTTGTTTCTCTCTAAACCCTAGTCTTTGATATAAATACACTGCACCATCTTTTGAGCCTCGACACTTACCATTAATTAAGTGTCACGTTTGAGGGGGTACACGGGTGATTCCGAAGGATTACCCGCCCTTTGCAAAATAAAACAAATTTTGAAATATGACTTTGACAATCACATCTTCAAGTTATTAATCCTATCATCATCTCATTTCAAACCCCAAAATATCCCAAAACCTTCACCTTTTAGAATCTCAAACTTGAAAAGCTTGGGATCTCTACTCCAACTTCAAGTGCCTCACATACTCAAATCATCGTCCAAACCCCAAATCACTTCACAATCAAATCATTTTCCAAAACTCCAAACTCAAATCATCTCCTAAATTCCGACTCCTCTCTAACTTCTAATGTCTCACAGGCCCGAGCGCCCCACACACTCAAGCATCTCAACCTTTTCACTCTTTTAAGATTTCAAACGTCTTATAGACCCGAGCCTCTCATAAACCTGAGCGTCTCACAGACTTTGACAGCTCAAGGTTTCAAACATCTTACAGACCCGAGCGTCTCACAGACTAGCATCCCAAACCTGAAACTTCTCGAAACTCCGAACCCTTCTAAATCTCAAACATCTCAAATATCATTAAACTCCATAAACATCAAAACTTTCATCCTAAAAACCAACGAACTATGTAAGGTCTGATCTTAACAGGGCGTTGAGTACGTAGGCAACCCACACAAGGTGTGACCCCTCATCAATCAAAATGCCCTTTTGCACTCAGCCATCTCACTTCCATACAACCCCGTGCACTCCTAACCCTCAATTACTTCAAAAAACTCAACCATCCTAAATACTGTGAACTACGAAAGGTATGATCTCAATAGGGAGTTGAGTACATAGGCAACCCACCCAGGGTGCGACCCCATTCCAATTGAAAAAACCCCTTCCCAACTCTAAGGTGGTATTCATGTCTTTCAACATTTAAATTCCCTCTGACACCCACATACCCTCGAATTCTTCAATTCTCAAAATCAAACTCTCAATCTCAATCATTTCCTCAACATCAGAATTTTCTCAATCTTTCACTCTATACTCATCCAAATTCATCAATTCTTCTTCTTGGCGCTAGCTTGGCAGAAAAGCTCACCTCATCCATTCTCCACACGCTACTCTCTTTCTATCCTATCTCAATGGCCCTTTGAAATGAATCTCTCTAAAAAGGTTTTGGAAGAAGGTAATCCCAACATTTGGAGACCGAGGTTTCCTCGGGCACCAATCCGAAGTCATGGTCGTTGCCGCTTCTAAGGGGTGTAACCCAGTGCGAACTTACACACAATCTCTGAAATTACCAGATAAGTCCTATCCATTGGCAATAATCTCAGAGTCAATTAATGGTTCTTAGAACCCTCATCTTTCATTCCTAGTTCATCATAGGTCAAACTAGGTGGCGACTATAGTCAATTCCACCTTATAGAGGCATCAGTCCGCGTGGAGCCCATTGAGAGCGGGTGTAGTGTTCACTAACACTCCCCTTAAGCTTTCTAGGAAAGACGGAAGATGAAGTAGGTATTTGAGGGCTGCGAGAATAATGGGTTTTCACACTTCATAGAATGATAATTTTTAGGATCTAGGCTTCTCAGTCAGAACCATTTAGATAGACCCCCCTCATACCGAAAAAATCACCCTTCACAGATTGACGACTCTGCTGGGGAAAACTTGAGTAAGTTTTTTTCATAAACTTGCTCAAGGAAGACTAAACTCTATTCAAAATTGTCAGGATTTCCTCACCTCTTTAAAAACCTTCAAGAGATTCTTTTCAAAGTCTCCAGGATTATTTGACTCCATACTTAGAGTGTGTAGCTGATGAGGACAGCTAGGATTTGTTAGATCCAGGATTATTTGACTCCATACTTAGAGTGTGTAGCTGATGAGGACAGCTAGGATTTGTTAGATCCTCAACAAACATTACAACAATTGGGTTAATAATTTGCTCTAGGTTAATGCAACTAATTGGAATCATTGCCTTTAAGACAAAACAATTAAAATATAGGGTTTGTTCTTCCTTGATTTACTTACCGCATTCATATTATTGTTGCTTATTACGGGGTGAGACGATCACTGACCTACACCATTACCGTTTTTACATTTACAAGTTGTGAGTGCATGGGTAGCTTAGGATATGCATTCCTCTATGTCAGCCCTATTTCCATGAGTCACGGGATCCCGATCAATCCACAATCGATTCCCCTTGAGTTGGGTCATTCATTGAATGGTTGTGCCCTCGAGGCGAGACGGTCACGGACCTACGTTCTAAAGACTCATGATGGAAATATACCTCCTTTTCTCCAAGTCTAAACGAGCATGTAGTGAACTTTGAGCCTTTAGTGTCCAGCTGCCTGGTCCAGTGTCTAGGACGGGTTTTATGGGTTGTCACCCCTTTATATGACGACTGTCTGACCACCCTTTGCCTTACCCTGAAGATTGCATGGGCTCAGTTCCCTAGGTGTCCTCTACACCACAAGTGTCTTTAAAACTCAATGTCATGCTACAAATTCATAGAGGAACCTGTATTTACAGATACCCATACATGACATAGCATAGTCAGTGGATAATTTGGACTTTAGACACACCTTATCGTGCAGACGACGGGAGACCCGAATCCATGCAGTACTTCCCCAAGTTTCCCAAAAAGTGAGCGTGTTGTCAGATCATCATTGGCTGATGCGTATGTTTTCTTATCATCTCGGGTGTCCTGACCTTTCGAACTTAAGCACTCAACGATGGGCCTTCTTTATGACGTGCCTCACAAAGGCAAAACAAAGAAAAACCTCAAGAGATGAACAGTGAAGGAACGACGGTTCCGCTAGTGAGACGGAATCATAATTGTCTTGGAAAGTGATTATCCTAACATTAACACTTACTGCTCCACATCAAACACAGCCACGTTTTACTTTATGTTATACATGTGTGCAAATCGTTTTTTCAAACCAATCAGTTTTAAAACGTTCAGAATTCTCTTTTGTATGTCTCTTAAAGCTTTCTTAAGAGCTCGTTTAATTTAGAATCCCACCCAAATTTTACTCATAAACATTTACGGTTTTAAACATGCCACTTCATCTTTTAAATGTTATTTCCAAAAAAATTTAAAAATAGATTTCAAAAAACCTACATTCTACAAACAAATTTCAAACAACCTTCTTCACCAACATTATTTCTTAAGAGTTTTCGAAAATAGTTTTCAAAGCTGATTTTCATAAATGTAATCCAAAATAAATGATTTAGTCCCCATGTTGTGACCTGCTATCTTTGAAGTTCGGCCCACCTTCAAGAGCAGCGGTCATTACCGTGGAGCGTTCTAGTCATTTTGTGTAATCACAAAAGTGGTGGATTTTCACATAAGATTTTGTGCTCGATCATTCACCTTTCCTTTCTTAAAAATATCCCTTATTTCCCTCGACGGAGCAAGTGGAGCAGCATGAAGGTCGACTACGTGGTTCGAGACGAAGCCAGAGGCGCATCTACCCATGCAGTTAACTGAGCGAGCGACACGAAACCAACACCAACCATTCAAATAAAAAACTGGGTTGTACCAACCCAAGTTGAGCGACGTGAAGACTATCAACAACCATTCGAGTTCAGGAATGTCAGAAATCAGATGAACACGAACCCGTGGAACAAATCAAAACACACAAAGACGAACACATCCAAACAGATGTCGAGTCCAAGAATGTAAAGAATTAGAGGAACACCAGCTCATATTTCTCGATAGTAGTGCGCTCGTGTTTCTTGATAGCAGTACGCTCATGTTTCTTAATAGCAGTGCCACTTCTCTACAAGAACCCAAAGACGAGCGAGCAGCCAGTCAAGAGCACAAAGATGAGCAGTCAGTCAAGAGCTCGAAGATGAGCAGGCAGCCAGTCAAGAGCCCGAGCATGAGCAGTCAGTCAGAAGCTCAAAGACGAAGTAGAAGATTTCAAAAGAAGTTTAGCTTAAAATCCCCCCTTTAATGACTTTTTAGGGTCGTTGCATAGGTTTTCCCCTATGATTCTTTTCTCTCTTATCCATTTCTGAATAGATTACATGTATAGGTTTATACATCCCCTCTGAGTTTATTTAGATCAATGTGTATAGGGTTCCCCACTCCCTATTTTATTTACGAATGACCGAGCGCCAAAAATTCATATTGGGAAAATCCACCACTTCGAAACACGTGTTTTCAAAAACTTAGTTTCTTTTTGCATGCACGTCTTGCTTAAAGAAAAAGAACAAATAAGCCGACGCTTCACGTTTTATCAATCACTCTTAAAACTTTGCTTTATGGCGTAAAATTTGTGGTATCTATGGATACATCCCCTCAAAAAAATGAATGAGATGACAGTTATCATACGCTCGCATCCATGGCATTCATACCTCATGAATCCCACAACATCTTTCAAATAAATAAAAGTTATTTTTCCCTAACAATCATTCACACTCATCACATAATAATTTTTTGTCTAATAAAGCATACTGACATTACCTTTTTTCCTTCATTCTATTGTTTATGCGTGCAGGTGTTTGTGGTAGTCAATAATTGAAAAAAGAAGACCAGCTCACTTCCAGCAACGGCATGGAAAAGATGGAGCAAGCATCCTAAAGCGATCAAGCTATCGAAGGTCGATTTGCTCACGAAAGGTTGACCCAAAACCTTGCTGGTAACTTGGAGAAAAACTTGAGGATAGGAGAACGTATCCAAAGAAAGACGATTGGGGCCTATTTAGAGTCGGATAGCAGATACAAGGAGTCTCCAACTTACTCCACATATGATGCCTATGAGTTTCAAGCGGTGGACCCGCACACTCTCTCTGTCCAAATCCATGCAGTACCAAGCATGCATCTTACATCTGTATGTAGTTCAGCTCCGAGAACCCCAACTGCCAACATAGGACGTCACCAATCGCGGATGATCTGTGATGTGGGAAGGCCCCAAAGCTCATCGTCGCTCAGCGCACATCCTGGTTTGAGTGTCTCCTCGTCCTCACAAAACCATACCTCTCCACAACGAATACTTCCTCAGTTATCAAAGTCTGACCAACACCTCTACCCAGAAGTCTTCCAACTCCCTCATTCTCTTGGTAATAACCACTCCTTGATTGCCTTTACATTCATCAAAGACCCAGATCTCAGGACGGCCCTAACGAAGGAATTGATGCAAGAGTTGAGGACAAAGATACAAGAGATGGAGCTGGCCCGACGCTTTAAACCAATGGGTTGGGAACCAACTAATGCATATGCTAGAGCTCAACTACCCAAAGGCCTAAGCTTGCCTGAAATGGAGAAGTATGAAGGAATTAGAAACCCAAGGCATCACGTAGACATGTATGATACGCTCATGGATCTACATGGTCTATCTGATGAGCTGAAGGCCGCGTGCATTAGATTCTACTTAGGGGAGCCTGCTTACTCTTGGATTATGGGTCTGGATCTGAAAGGAAAGTCAATCAAAGACCTGTACTTTGAATTTCTCACTCTATACGATGGTAGCTTTCATCATGAAGTTACACACAGAGATTTAGAAATCACCCGTCAAAACCATGGCGAACCTGTGAGGGAATTTATATAACGATGAAGGGAGAAGGCTGGGCAAATGAATGATCGATCTAATGAGGAAGAACAAATATAAATGGTGATTTCTGGCCTAAGAGAAGAGTACCAATGCCAGTTGAGATACCTGGGTATTTGTGACTTCAGATGATTGATGGCAGCCGTGATTGCTTTGGAAGACATTGAGATCAAATTGACCAAGCAGCCAGAAATGGTGAATAGGAGGGAACATCCACTTGAACAAAGCTCACAAGGACAACATTCAAATCTGGGAATGTCACTCAGTGAAGCATTACAAATATTAGTTGATGGAGGCGATCTATAGCTTTTCAGCACAAGATCACGGTGTTATACCCAAAATTTTAACCCCTCGGATTAGCCTCTACGGCATACGTGTTACAAAGGGCAAAATGGTCAAAATGCACCAATGCGGGATTTTCCAAGGACATTCTCGTGATTTTCTATTTTCACGTGACTTGTTCACGATCTCCAAACAATTCCAAAAACATAGTCATTATGAAAGGTATTTTATGATTTTCTGATAATATTTATTCTGGAAATTTAGCTTTTAATTCATATTATAAGCTAATTTCTTTAATAATTAACACATGAAATAGCCTCAAAATAGAAATGAAAAGTTTTCCAAAATTAAAATAAAATTATCACATGGTTAGCATGACTACATTCAGTCGTAAAACTGAAATTATTTTATTTGGAACCTTGGCCCAAAATTTAAAATAGAAATTCAATCATTTTTACAATTTTCTCTCTCCTTTGGAAATTACCGAAATCAAATCATAATGTAATGAAATTTAAATACAAGATAGAGGATGATTTTTAGAGACTAATGTCATTAGAATTTCATTATTTTGACTTTCCAATAATAAGTTATGAATTATGGGAGATTCGAGATTGTGAGATTTTTATCTAATCGGTTATTTATCAAAATAACCCGATTCCAACTTTCACAATTCCTAAAAATCATCCTTTACTTTCAGTTAAAATTTCATAATTTTTCTCAGCCCGCAACGTATTTTAAAAAATTAAATTCTCTTAGTGCACATAAAGATTTTCTACAAAGAGATCTTCTTTTACCTTTTGCTCAGCCTTTTACTATAAGAGACCTTCCAAAAAATGAACTAGGGCAGAGGAGAACACTTCCAAAGTCAGAAAACACAGCCACAAACCTTCTCCCCACGTTTTACACATCCAAGCCTCAAATCAATCCCGAAACACTGCCGAAATCACCAAAAACACACCCTTTTCCTCCCCCATCGAAATTCCAAGCACAAAAACACCAAAAATACCGAACCAAAACATGGTAACAACCCAAGGAAGAAGGGGTCAGAAGCTCGGGTCGAATTCAATCTAGAACTAATCCTGACGAGGCACCGAAAGATTCCCAACATGAAGAATCATCCATAATTCGAAGGTAAAACAGGTATAAATCATAATTTCCTATCTCCCCATGAATTGTCTAATCTTGTGCTGAAATTTGAGTTCGAACCGACTGTTTTTGGTTTCTGAATTGTCGTTTGTTTTCGTTTTTGTTCATTAACTTGTGCACTAAGTTTCGTGTTAAATTCAACTTTAAATTGAACACTTTTGATTACTAACATATTGTACATTTTTTAGGCTACACACCCATATAATTTGAGATAAAAACACCGTCGGGAGCTACCGAAAACCCACTGTCCATGGGTGGTCCGTGACCTCGGACCTATGGTCTGGGACCACGGACGGGTGTCCGTGGCCACGGACGGTGGCAGTATTTTAACGGTACATGTTCAGGCCCACGGACATCCAATCTGTGGCCCCGGACTTTTCAAAATTTCATTTTCTTCTTAATTCAACTTTCATAGTCACGTAGTTTAACTGGGGTCCGTGGTCTCAGACTTTAGGTCTGTGGCTACGGACATAATTAAAATTTGACCTAGTTCTACCTCTGAAACCCTAGATTAGGTAGTTTTAATTTTCACTTTATTTTTCTGTCAAAAATTGTTAAAAAATTTAAAAAAAATCAGAAGTGCACACTTAGGTTAAAACGACTCGTAATAAGCCGTAATTAAACTAAGTAGAGGAAAAACAACTTCTAGGGGTAATGAAAGTAATTGAACCCTTATTTAAGTCGAATATCAAGCCCCCAAACCCGAACTCTACCTTTCCTAATTTACCCTAGGTTAAAATTAGGTGGCGACTCATAATAGGTTCCAGTGAGCTAACTTAGGATTTAATAATTAGTGTTATATGACATAGTTATTAATCTTAGGTTATAAGTGGACCTAAAACCCGATCAGATCCTAACCAACTTGAATCAACATAGGATAGGGTTTAAAAATCAAGGCTCACACACGGATTAAGAAGTTGGGGCCCCACTCGCATGAATATTATGACTATCACAAAATCTACGGACACACCACCAATGAGTGCGCCACACTGAAGGATGCAGTTCAGAAAGTGATAGACAAAGGAATCACCTTTGCACTAGGATTCCAACATATGTTCTGAGCCAAGGAAGATACTTTCATTTTTTCCTGAGAAGTCACCAAGTTAAACATCATAATTTCTTGGCCTACAATAGTAGTTGTAGAAAGTATTTGTCTTTATTTACATTTACTGAAATCGCTTGAGAAATATTGGTTCCTCCTCTTGCCAAAAAAAAGTATAAGAAGAAGGATGTCTCACCTTGGACTCGACAACTGAGACTGTTCTCAGGGTCAATATAGTTAGGATGAGCTTCATGGGCCATCAACTGGAACCGATTCAAGCGAGACTAGCTGTAGCCTTACCACTCATGCATCGCATCAGAAAAATATGGGACACACAAATAAATTCAATCGAAATCAACCATCTCCATTTATCATTTTCACCACTTCATGCATTATGTACATAGTAATTCCATATTACCACAACATATTGCATTATAGATAGTTGCATTTGCATATATCCATATCAAAATGACACCTTTAGGGAAAGTCTTGAGAGATTGATTGAAAGGATTCTTGGATCACTAAACTTTCGACCCATCAATTCACGTATGGGTCTAATCAAAAACCAACACGACAAATCAAGTGAGTAGTGTTCAAACAGCGATATTTTCTCTTGAATTTCAATCGAGTGTTTTGGACAATCTACTGAGCGATGAGGGAAGGTAGAGAGATCCAATGGAGGTAAAGCCACAAGTGACTTGTGCTTTCCTTGAGCACATGGACAGACATAATTTAGAGTGAGATCAATGTTGATAGCAAGATACGAACTGTGATTCATGCAAAGATCCGAGAATAGTAAGAAAACAATCATCGACTAATGAGAATGACGAGGCACTTAGGAATAAAAATCTTCACAAAACCAAAAAGCTCTGACTGTCCTGCACATAATCCCTTAGTGAGCCCCACTGAGCCTTTCATGAAAAACTTTTTTGTACAATATGCCACCCCACATATACTTACTTGCCCTTGCAATAGAGGATCTCGTAGGAGCCAGAGCCATGGTCCCTCCCCTACCATATTCCGTAAAAAACCAAAAGTGGTTAAAGAAATCAATGAGTGAATGCAACTCTGAAGCTGAAAGCCAAAATACAAAGCAAAAAAAAAACTTGAGAAGCTCGATGAGCCAAATGCAATTTCAAAAACACAAAAATGAGAAGCAAATTTAAACCATATACCCAAAGAGGCAAGAAGAACAAATCCAAATCAAAAGGACCAATGATGTCCCGTAGAAACCAATAAAAGGTTATCAAAATCCGTCAAATCATTCCACCCATGGCAAAGGCAAAATCTATCCTCTATTGCACAAAGCTCTACAATTCCCAAATAAATCCTCCAGTCTCATGTGGCATACATCATACCCCTTAGCCCCGCTATAACCCAATAAAAGACCTCTGACTCATTAGTTGATGAGTGCTAACTGAAAGTATCGGATCTGAAACATGAATCATAAGCTTCATACTCGTTATCAACATGTCCCGTCATACCAAAGGGACCATGAGAGAATGAGTGCAACCTTACTTCACAAGGTCTTCCGAGTGCGAGTGACTTTTTTATCTAAGCACCAAATCATAAATAGTTAATCCCATTGCAGGTGAGGAACTTGTGAGGATCAGAAAGTCTAGAACCTCAAAAAGAAATTCGTAGGAAAATACTGCTCTGAGCATTATGACCGTCATTACACCATCAACACACACTACCACATTCACGAGAGATTGACCCACATCCCTCCATGAAAGGAAAGTAATTCACGTATTCCAGTTCAACAATCACTCAATATTGAACAGGAGGTGTCTTATATTTTACCGTACCATCCCTCCAAAGTTGCATATCCATTTGGCATCACGACTACCACCGAAGCTGCATATCCATTTGGCATCACGACTAACACCTAATGTCTGCATTTATCATAAGAAATTCATCATCTGACTGGTAAGAACTCTACATAGTCTCGCTGAAAGTCGACTTTAGTTGCTGCTGCAAAAACGTAACCTTTTATCAAAAGAAGCCAAGCTGGAGCCATCCTAGGCTATGTTCGAGCTACATTAAACCAATATGAAGTCATCCATTGCCATCTTTGAGCTACATCGAACCATTCTGGAGCCACCCCGGGCCACCCTTGAACTATTTTGAGCCTTTCCAGGAGCCATCATGGGTTGCCCTTGAGATACATCGGATCATCTCAGAACCATACAAGAGCAATGCTGGAGCCAAGTGGATACCATCCCTGAACCATCTTAGGGCACCGAAATTATACCTTGTCCGTTTATATTTCTGGAGCCATCTGACCATGATTGACCTTTCAACCATGCAAAGGCATTCACCCACAGCAAATCCATCAAATGGAGCCAGCTGATCAGTCACCTCGAACTTCAACAACCGTGTCAAGACCATCAACCATTCTCAAGTTCACCAATCACAAAGAAAATCATTGTCATATCAAAACCCACCAACCACCCCGAGATCGTTGGCCACACCGGATCCATCAGTGCATGTTAAAGCCATCGACGTAATCCGGAGCCATCAACACATGCCAAGGTCATCTCAAAGTTTTTGAAGCAACTTTGGAACCATCAACTCACAAATAAAAAAAACCTACATCCACAAAAAGGGAGTTTCAACTCAATTAATGCATTTGTTAACCACATCATATCTCATTTCACATGCATGTATGAATCCTTTTATGGATATCACAAATTCACTCAAAACATTCAATCCGTTGTTTCACTTAAGCTTGTAATATAATCCTCATTCCACTCAGATGGTCTTTCACTCACAAAACTCTTTTACTATTCCATTCACCATTTTCACACCCACCTGCTAGGTAGCTATTACGCTACTAGTATGGTCCCAACATTTTCCTCCACTAGGCAGCTATTACACTACGAGTGTGAGATTGTTTCACATCCACCTACTAGGCAGCTATTACGCTACTAGTATGGTCCCAACATTTTCCTCCACTAGGCAGCTATTACGTTACTAGTGCGAGATCGTTTCACATCCACCTGCTAGGTAGTTATTACGCTGCTAGTACGGTCCCAACATTTTCCTCCACTAGGCAGCTATTACGCTACTAGTGCGAGATCGTTTCATATCCACTTGCTAGGCAGCTATTGCGCTACTAGTACCGTCCCAATATTTTCCTCCACTAGGCAGCTATTACACTACTAGTGTGAGATCGTTTCACGTCTATCTACTAGGCAGCTATTACGCTACTAGTACGGTCCCAACATTTTCCTCCACCAGGCAGCTATTACGCTACTAGTGCGAGATCGTTTCACATCCACCTACAAGGTAGCTATTACGCTACTTGTACGGTCCCAACATTTTCCTCCACTAGGCAGCTATTACGCTACTAGTGCGAGATCGTTTCACATCCACCTGCTAGACAGCTATTACGCTACTAGTACGGTCCCAACATTTTCCTCCACTAGGCAGCTATTACGCTACTAGTACAGTCCCAACATTTTCCTCCACTAGGAAGCTATTACACTACTAGTGCAAGATCGTTTCACATCCACCGCTAGGAAGCTATTACGCTACTAGTACGGTCCCAACATTTTCCTCCACTAGGCAGCTATTACGCTACTAGTACAAGATCGTTTCACATCCACCTACTAGGCAGCTATTATGCTACTAGTACCGTCCCAACATTTTCCTTCACTAGGCAGCTATTACGCTACTAGTGCGAGATCACTTCACATCCACCTACTAGGCAACTATTACGCTACTAGTACGGTCCCAACATTTTCCTACACTAGGCAGTTATTACGCTACTAGTGCGAGATCGTTTCACATCTACCTGCTAGACAGCTATTACGCTACTAGTACGGTCCCAACATTTTCCTCCACTAGGCAGCTATTACGCTACTAGTGCGAGATCGTTTCACATCCACCAGTTAGGCAGCTATTACGCTACTAGTATGGTCCCAACATTTTCCTCCACTAGGCAGCTATTACGCTACTAGTGCGAGATCATTTCACATCCACCTGCTAGGCAGCTATTACGCTACTAGTACGGTCCCAATATTTTCCTCCACTAGGCAGCTATAACGCTCCTAGTGTGAGATCGTTTCACATCCACCTGCTAGGAAGCTATTACGCTACTAGTACGGTCCCACTACTTTTCCTCCACTAGCCTGCTATTACGCTACTAGTGCGAGATCGTTTCACCTCCACCTGCTAGGTAGCTATTACGCTACTAGTACGGTCCCAACACTTTTCCTCTACTAGGCAGCTATTACGCTACTAGTGCGAGCTCGTTCCACATCCGCCTGCTAGGCAGCAATTACTCTACTAGTACGAAACACAATCAAAAGTATTATAGGCTCATCATAAGTTCTATAGCTAGATGTCAAGAGATCTAGCTGAGGCTTGTCATAAGTCCTCATGCACCCTAAACCAATCTAATTGTTAGTATTATTGGATCATCATAAGTCCTATAGCTAGATATCAAGAGGTCTAGTAAAGGCACTCCTAAGTCCTAGTACTTTAAATTGCATTCTAGGCCTGTCATAAGCCCTAGGACTAGATTTCAAGAGGTTCAGTTGAGGCACTTCTAAGCCCTCATGCACCCTTACCAATCCTATATTATTAGTATTCTAGGCTCGTCATAAGTTCTAGGGTTAGATGTCAAGAGGTCTAATCGAGGCTCGTCATAAGTCCTCATACCTTCAATCGCATTCGAGGCTCGTCATAAGTCCTCGCGCATCAGGTTATCATGTAATTTTCCCATTGCATTCATGCATTATTCCATCTGCAACCGCATCTCGGTGTACACCTAAAACCTTAGTTAGAATTTTTGGCACCCCGTCAACCTTAATCCAATTCTGTAAGCCTTCTATTGCAGAATGGAATCAAGGGGAACCATCTGTAGACACTAAAAATTCTCACCCGTTTTTTATATTAAAATGAAAATATGAAAAATAAACATGTTTTTAGAAATAAAAGGGCCGTCCCCGTTTTAATCAAAGGAATTTCCTTTTCCCGATCTAAAAAATCTTATATTCCTTATGAAAATGAAATACCCCAAACCTTAATATGTTAGTTAATTATATAATTATGATATTTTAAGGCTAATTAAATCCTTAAGAACACTGGTGAAGAAATAAAAACCAAAACGAAAAAGAAAATGTGTGTTAAATAATTATAGTAAGTATATGAACTATCTAGGGTCCTAAATGGATTCCTAGGACTTATTTAGTCACTAAGGACATGCGGGAGAAGTTCCCGAACGAAACAAATCCAAATAGTGGATTAAAAGCACAAACGAGGCTTTAAAGCACGTTTTTCGAGAAAACCGAAAAACGTGACTTTAAACAGTTAAATCGGACTTGTATAAATTATAGTTGATTTTATAACTATAATTATATTCTAATTAAAGTCTAAGAATTTTTAGAATAAAAAAAAATATTCCGGAAACCGGACCCGGACTGTTAAAACTGACAATTCGGGAACTTACGGGTGTTATCTGCTAAATGACCATGCGCCACCTCCTCTCTACTTTTACAAAAAAATTTGACTTTTCCATTATGTGAGAAGCAGCTCACGTTTTTGCCCCCCCTCTCTTGCTTAATTATCTTATTCTATTAGCTAAAGGACAAAATAATAAAGGTAAGCAAGTACAAACTACCTTTTTCATTTCTCTCTCTCCCATTCTCTTCTTGGCTTACGATTTTTCCCCCTTCCAGCTCTCTCTCGCTGTTCCTTGTTCATCCATGGCGATTTCTTGAGCAGCTCCAACCTCATCCTTCTCCTTCCTTGTTCCTTCACCAAATCAAGTCCAAATCGAAACCAAAATACACCAAAATACTCACCTTGCTTTGGAGATCATTTTCCACCTTTCAAAATCTTAAAACTCCACATTTGACTTCCATGGGTGTAGCTCATTTTAAAGAGGAAAACACCCATTCTTGAAGCTAATCAACCCTTTGATGGTTTAAGGTAAGAAACAACTCAAAAATCCCTCAATTTCTCCATCTTTCTTGGCCAGTTTTTGCTCTGTTTTGAGCTCTAGTATTTGCTCTTCGTTTTAGCTTATTCGAAGCCTCACTAAGTGCTGGATATTGCCCATCTTTATTCCTAAGAAGCCCATTGTGAAGTAGAAGGTAAAATCTCTTCATTTTCATGCTTAAACACCCTCTTGTTTTAGGGTTGTTGCAAGAGCTTTATTTAATTCCATGGTGCTCATTACCATTCATGGTATTTGGTCATTAGTGTAGCAATTAATCCCGTTGGATACCGATTGAGGAACAAGAAGTCAAGAGAAAGAGTTTTTGAAAAGAAAACTCAAGGTAATTAACTTACCTTAAACTAATGTGTGATCTATGAATGTGTTTATGCTTGAGCAATATAAATGTTGAGTGTAGATGCAGGTGTTGCTAATAGTATGAGGAAATTCAGTGTTTAGTTTGATGTTGTTTAAGGGCCTAAGAGCCAAGCTTTGAAGGTTTATGTACATTATGGTGTTTGTGGTTAAAATGATGGAATTGGTGTGTAAATTAGTGCCTTGGATGAGTTTGTTGGTTTGAGTGTTTTAGTGGGCTAAATAATGTATGGGAACATGTTATAATTATGGGGAGATCATGTCAAAATTTGTGTTGGAATTTAATGGTTTAAGTGCATTTCTAGGTGGGAACAAACTAGAGAACTACAAGGTATTTTGAGAGGAAGAATTTAGTATAAAGATTGGTTGGAAACTAGATAGTTGGAGATGAGTAGATGGTTGAACCTTAAGGTGGGAATGTTGCATTATTTGTGGACTAGTAAGTGGGTGAGAGTGGTGAGCAAACATTTTTGGCATAGTTTTTATCATAGGTATGAAACACCACTTAGAAACCTAAGGAGAAAACATTATAAGTGTCAGGAATTTTGGTAAGAAATGAGTAAGTGTATAAGGAGATAGAAAATGAGTTTTATGGATGTTGTATGAGAGTATAAGTGTGCCAAATGATGTTAGAACACATTAGAAGGTTTGAGGAAAAGTTTGGAGAAGATTTGACAATTTTTGGGCATGTTCTGGTGTCGGCCGACCCAGGGGACCGACCCAAGGTTGGGTCGGTCGGCCTCTGTAAGTCACCCGTAAATGGTTCTGGAATGGTCCGACCCAGGGGACTTGGGTCGGACATGGGTCGGTCGGGCAAAGATCAAGAACGGAAAGGTCTCGGGGAAGGACCGACCCAGAAGGTTGTGGGTCGGTCAGAATTGTGTTGGGTCGGTTAGGTGAGTTGTAAAAGACGGAAAAGTTTCAGACATGGTCCGACCTAGAGGACTTGGGTCGGACGTGGGTCGGACGAAGTAGAATTTTCAAATCCAAGAATTGCTGGAATGGACCGACCCAGTTGGTGGGTCGGTTGGTGGGTCGGTCAGACCAAAGAAGAAAAAAAAACAAACTAAATGTGGTTTTATTAGTTAACCCTAGGGGGTATAATGAGGGTAATCAAGGGTAAGTTTAAGCATTAAAACATGTCATACAACATGTAAAATACTTAGTAGTTCGGGAGTTAAACAAGTTAATTAACCGACGTTACTAAATGTGTATAGGGTTCTCCCACGGTGGAACACAATCACAGCAGGGACCAAGGTATGGTTTTCTTGCAGTCTGTTGCCTACCGGTTTACACCGGCTTGTGTGTTGTTTGCTTTTCTGTGTGTTTATGACTTTGTAAGATTAAATCATGAAACGAGTTTACAGCCTTTATTTTAAAGGGATGTGTGCATACCGATACCGGTAACCTCGAATGCATGTTAACTGTTAATTAACCAAGGCTAGGAAGACGTAAGAGAACGGTATCCGGTAATAGCGTTCCCGACCTAAGGAACGTTCTAACCACGGCTATGTATGTTTGGTTGTTGTATGTGTTGCCGAATTATGACTCGCTTCCCTTGTATGTCTAACTAGACTTAAACACTCATTTGTGAGAGAATGTATTAAGTTCCCATTGTGGGACTTCTAACAAGTGCTAACCGGGGAGTGACGAATTCGGTCGTTCCGGTCATGCGTGTATGTACGGGGGTCGACATCTGCATCAGATTCGGCTCTCTCGCTCCTTGTGTTAGGGTTGTTCTCCTTCTTGGTTTTCAACCTCCCACTAGCTTAGCCAAAGCTTACCTACCTGACTTCCACTCGGGCTAAGGGGAAATTATGTGTTCGGTGTGCTCGGATCCCCATATCCGACTCATCTTTTAAGTTAAGTTACTTCTTCGACTGACAGAACGGAATGTGTTATGTGACAAGCTTAACATGAGGATGAAGTCATTCTCTAGGCTTACTATGTCGACTAACTATGTTGGTTGTTTCTTAATGTGATTTGTTCTCACTACGCATGTGTTGTTATTGTTAAGCAATATTTCTTGTTATATAATGTATATGTTGTATGTTAAAATCAATGCCATGTTATCATGACAAATAGTTGTGTGTATCCCGGTAGTCAGCGGGCTGCACTTTAACCATGCCAGCCAAGGGTTGCCGACCCCCTTTGGGGGCACATATTATTTTTCAGGAGAGTGATCGAGGAAGCTGAGTGGTTATAGCATGGAGCCTAAAGGAATACTTTTGTTATTTTTGGATGTTGAACCCGAGTAGTGCTTGTACACTCAAGGTCGTATATTTGGGTGAATGTAGGATTAGTTTGGTGATTTTTGTACATTAACACTCGGTATATTATGATTCTTTTGGGTAAGTATTTTTGGAAGGTTATAATTATGCTCGGGATTTCTGTAATCAGACCGATACATTGTATGTAACAGCCTTGTTAGCCACGTGGGTGGCTAACGGCGTGTAACACCGCCTTTTTGGTTAATGAGTAAGTTATGTTTTTCTGCTGCGATTACGGGCTAAGTGTGGAGTTTGTGGTTGGGGTGTTACAGAAAAGGAGGACGAGCCTTCTTTATGGTAACCTCTTTTTATCATACTCTGTTTTATACACTTATTTTATTACTTTCATTTTTTTAGCCACTCCGGTTTTCGTTACCTCTCATTATTTTATGTATTCGATTTTGATTCTTCACCCCTATTTCGATGCAATTGTAAACTCGTATGTTTTGCTTTTACTCATTACTTTATCATCTTTATTTCCATTATTATTTCTATCAATGTATGTACCTTGTACTACTAATTTCAGCTTATGTTTAGTACATCTCGCCGCTTGTACATATTCAATTCGTTTTCCATACCAAGCCCCCGTGGTTTGGTGGTAGAGGAGTGGTGTCCTTGAACCAAAGGTCCTTGGTTCAAAACCTACCCCACTTATCAAAAAAAATTCAATTGGTTTTCCATTTTCACCACATTCACTGGCATTTTATCTCACTATACTAGCGACCATTTCATTATTTTATGTACTTAATATTATAGTATATAGTTTGCTTAGTGCATTTTATTTCTGCCAAATCTTTTATTCATTTGTAAATCCTTGTTTAAAACGATTTTAGAGCATTAATCCAGTTTGAATTGAAGCTCTATTATTTTTCCTTTCACTCGTATAACTGAATTCCCACTCAGCGTAACTTGTCAGCATACTCACTAGGTAACTCGTCGATCTCAGGTTTGATTCCTGGAAGGAGCATGAATGGTGTTTTCTTTTTCGTTTAGCTCGTTTCAAGACTTAATTTCCATTTTCTATGCTTACATGGTGAATTCCGCAATTGTGTAGTTGGGTTAAGTATGACAAGAATTGGTAAACAACCCAAGTTTGAAACCTGAATAAAGCACAGTCAGGTTTTGTTTTTTTTTCTCCTCTCCTGCTTTCCTGTCACAACCAGACCCAACATATCCTAACTTGGACCCAAAGTTAAAACCGGCCCCATTAAACCCTAGCCCAACATCTACCCCCAAAACCTTATTATCTCTATTACAAAAACCTCTCAAAAACCCTACAGTGAAGGACACGTTTTGATCCCTGCTGACACCGATCCCTATTATTCTTTTATTTTGTTTGACTCTCTTGGTTTGAGACCAAGAACTAAAAATCTAGAACATTCTCACCGTTCATTTTCCTCGTCCGAAAATCAGTCTCACCCCACCCTCCTTTGGATTCGATTCAATGAGGAAGTGAGTGAGCTTTAGTTCTGAAGAGAAAGCATGTTTGTTTTCATCTCCCCCTTAATTATGTGTTTCTCTGTTCAACGCTTGTTGTTTTCTTGTTTTCCATTCATTCACCAAATTTGTCAAATGAGCCACTTCAGGACTAGCTAAAAGAAACAAGTGAGGTATGGTTTTTTTTCAAAAACATCTTTCCGATGTCGATACTAACTCCCACGTTCCTAGCCTCATCCCCCGTTCGTCTCTTCCAAACTCTCAATAACTCGTGTTCTTTGTTTGAATTCTGCACACTGGCTTTAAACGAAGGCCAGACCCATTATGGGTTTCAAAGTTCGTGAGTTCACAAACAAGTCGAACAATCTCAATTTCACTCTGTTTGCATTTTCTTTGTCAAACCCAGTATGCATTCCAATGAATTCTGAACCCTAAAATAGGGTCTGCGGGTTCGAGAACTGCAAGATGGGATAACAAGCCCACGACTATGAAACGTTCGATATTCTACTCCCTTTTTGTTAAAGACTATCCTCTCTGAGATCACATTTCATGTCTATTTTACGAGTCTGTGTAAGGTTGTAGGTGCGTTTTTATTGCACCCATACCCAGGTTATTTGTTAATTAATGGTGTTCATTCGAAGTTTGTCCTTTACACCGCCATCCTCTGATTTTTCTCTATGAAAGGTTGCTCATCATCTATCTAGTTTTGTTCATCATTCATTTATGTCTGTGTAGATCCAAAATCGCCTCTAGGTATCAATAATGGCTTCGTATATACTCGTCTTGGATGTTCTATCAATTTCCAGTATAATTGTCATATGTCCAAGTCCCCCGCGAGCAAGTTCAGATGTGAGAATTATGCCTGCAAATACTATATGTTCCTTATTCATATTGACCGTTTCTGTCTACTAACCCATATTTTGTGTCTGGTTTACCTCTCTTCGATTTTGTTTTTCCTTTCTTTTCTCTATTTTCTTAGCTGGGATCTGTACTTGTTCCCTTACCGGTACTAAGCCCTGAACTCCTGCTACTTCTCTATCTAATTGAATCATATGCAGACATGATATCTGATTTGCTGCTTTTGATTGTTACTTTTCACTGATGAACTCACCACTGTAGGTGTGTATATTACTGCGTTCTAAAAAATGACACAGGATCGGTTTGTAGCTTTTAACATTACACTTTGCTTACGGGTAGTAATGTCGTTAAGGTGAAGAGGATTAATCTAACCCTGTGTGTCTCATATTTTGGCTGCAACATATTGTTTTTGAGTGTATAGTGATTAATACAGTAGGTAGTGTAGATTGACATAACCGTTTAAATTTTGGATTAGTTTAGGTCCGACCGAAAATTGGCAAAAGAGAAATGACGACTCGTTTGTTTTGATGGCATGCTTAACATCGAAGATAGATGATTTACTTTCAAGTTTGGATGATATCTAATTTTTGATAGGTCTGTAAGTCATAAGGCGATAAAAGGAAGAAAAATACAAACATGATCCCTAGAGCTCGATTTTCGTTGTCTATATATTATGGCTTGTCTGACTACGTGGTTTATCTCTTCATTATGTATGTATATACTTATTTCATTACAATTATCATTATTCCAGTTTCCTAACTTATTAGTCCTTAGGTCCTAGCCACTAGGATAGAGGGGTCCCCCATAATTGATTGGTCATTCACCTATCTCTTGGTGGTGACACCCTAAACCCTAAAACACACATCTATAAAATATATATATATAATAAAAAGGGAAACCTCTCATTGTAGGCCTTGAGACTTTTCTAATTCCAGAATTCAAAAAAAAACATAACAACAAGGCCCAATCTGGTTGAATCCTAAATGACATTCTAGCCCAAATAATAAACTTGGCCCAAATCAGAATGCGGCTCAAATCACTCAACCTGGCCCACTTTGAACCTTGCCTAATTCCCATCCGGCACAACCCACATTTAGCCCAATTCTCAAAATATTCAAGACCCACTTCAAAAACAATTAGCCCACCTCCAAAATTGGTGAACTCCACCTCAATCCAAAATCAACCCCAACTTCCATTTCATCATTACTCCAAAAATAGATCCACTTTAGATCCGGCCCAAAAGCCCAAGTAAGCCCGATTTAGCCCAAAATCCCAAACAAGGCCCAACTCACCCCAAAACCCCAAAACAAACCTAATTCGGCCCAAAAGCCCAAAACCAACCCAATTCGGCCCAACATCAATCCAAATTCAGTTCAATTCAAGCTCCAACTGGTAAACCCATTCCAAACTTCAAAAAATCCAAAAACACTTCTCATAATAATCCTGCAAAATCAAGTTTCATTCCAAGATTCACACTTCAAAATTAATTCCAAAATCTGAAAATCCTTATTTAAAATTTAAAATAATTCTCTTCTCTACAAATTTTCATCAAGATTTTTTGAAACTATTTTGGGGAATCTTAAAGGAAAAACTCTTCTCAAATCATAGAAAGTTTTCTCCTAAAACATTTCTCAAAATCAGTGTTTCTTTACAGAGTATTCCTTACAACTCCAAAAGTTTTCTAACTTAGTTTTCAAATCCAAAATAAACCGTTTTCAGGGAACAAGAAATGTCTAACCCCTTCAAGACATTTCCATCCTGAATAGAAATCACTTGTCTGCTTTTCCAAAACAATCCGAGGCGGGGCACTGGAGTCGTCACATCCCTTTTCACAGTTTGGATTTCTTCAGGCGGGGCATTAGGGTGACAAACCTCCCCTAATTGCAGCCTAGATTTTTACAAGGCGGGGTGCTAGAGATGTGACTGTCTTCCTAGTTGCAGCCGGGATTTTAGAATCGTCTAACTCCCTTTACTCGATTTCAATGTTTTCAGTTTTTAACGTTTTAAAACCTGGGAGTTAGAGAAGTTACTAAGGTTTGACCGAGGACGTCTTATGCATGTTGTTCCTCTTAAAACCCTGGTCTTTGACATAAATAATCTACCCCATCTTTTGAGCCTCGGCACTTACCACTAACTAAGTGTCACGTTCGAGGGGTACATGGGTGATTCCGAAGGATCACCCACCCTTTGCAAAATAAAACAAATTTTGAAAGATGACTTTGACAATCACATCTTCAAATAATTCACCGTATCATCATCTCATTTCAAACCCCAAAATATCCTAAAACCTTCACCTTTTAGAATCTCAAACCCGAAAAGCTCAGGATCTCTACTCCAACTTCAATTGCTTCACATACTCAAATCATCATTCAAACCCCAAATCACTTCATAATCAAATCATTTTCCAAAACTCCAAGCTTAAATCATATCCTAAATTCTGACTCCTCTCTAACTTCTAATGTCTCATAGGACCGAGCACCTCACAGACTCAAGCATCACAGCCTCTCCACTCTTCTAAGATTTCAAACGTCTCATTGGCCTGAGCCTCTCATGGACCTGAGCGTCTCATAGACCCGTGCACCTCACAAACCCAAGCATCTCACAGACTTCGACATCTTAAGGTTTCAAATGTCTCACAGACCCGAGCGTCTCACAGACTAGCATCCCAAACC
The DNA here is from genome assembly GCA_023374045.1 of Limonium bicolor. Taxonomy (NCBI): domain Eukaryota; kingdom Viridiplantae; phylum Streptophyta; class Magnoliopsida; order Caryophyllales; family Plumbaginaceae; genus Limonium; species Limonium bicolor. Next base: position 91,095,914 of record CM041783.1, on the reverse strand, counting down.
CGAAACTTCTCAAAACTCTAAACCCTTCTAAATCTCAAACATCTCAAATATCTTCAAACTCCATAAACATCAAAACTTCCATCCTAAAAACCATCAAACTATGTAAGGTCTGATCTTAATAGGGCATTGAGTATGTAGGCAAGCCACACAGGGTGCGACCCCACATCAATCAAATTGCCCTTTTGCACTCAACCATCTCACTTCCAAACAACCCCGTGCACTCCTAACCATTGATTACTTCAAAAAAAACTCAACCATCCTAAATATCGTGAACTATGAAAGGTCGAATCTCAACAGGTAGTTGAGTACGTAGGCAACCCACCTAGGGTGCGACCTCATTCCAATTGAAAAAACCCCTTCCCAACTCTAAGGTGGTATTCATGTCTTTCAACATTCAAATTCCCTCCGACTCCCACATACCCTTGAATTCTTTAATTCTCAAAATCAAACTCCCAATCTCAATCATTTCTTCAGCATCAGAATTTTCTCAATCTTTCACTTTATACTCATCCAAATTCATCAATTCTTCTTCTTGGCACTTTCTTGGTAGAAAAGCTTGCCCCATCCATTCTCCACACTCTACTCTCTTTCTATCCTATCCTATTGGTCCTTGGAAATGAACTTCTCTAAAAAAGTTTTGGAAGAAGGAAATCCAGACATTTAGAGACCGAGGTTTCCTGGGGGAACCAATCCGAAGTCGTGGTCATTGCCAGTTCTAAGGGGTGTAACCCAGTGCGAACCTACACATAATCTCTGAAATTACCAGATAAGTTCTATCAATAGGCAACAATCTCATAGTCAATTAATGGTTCTTAGATTCCTCATCTTTCAATCCTAGTTCATCATAGGTCAAACTAGGTGGTGACTCTAGTCAATTCTACCTTATAGAGGCATCAGTCAGCGTGGAGCCCATTGAGAGCGGGTGAAGCATTCACTAACACTCCCCTTAAGCTTTCTAGGAAAGACGGGCGATGAAGTAGGTATTTTAGGGCTGCCAGAATAATGGGTTTTCACCCTTCACAGAATGGCAATTTCTAGGATCTGGGCTTTTTAGTCAGAAACATTTAGATAGACCCCCCTCATACTGAAAAAAAAAATCACCCTCCACAGAGTGTTTAACTAGAAACTGTTGATTAAGGGTTTATTATTTGTTTGATTTACCTCGTTGCGCAATGTTTTTAATTTTCTTACATCATATGAGAGCATCGAGGGTTCATGCACACCAATTCCACCCAGGGCCCACTTTGGATTGTCCGTTTTTAAAAACTCATGCCTTCAGGTGATGTGAATAAGTGGAACGCAAAAAGTCACATCCCCTTAATAACCGGGCTTCGGCTCTAAGCATTTCTCTAAACTATATCCTTAATGAAACCCAATCTATGGTCTAATGAACACCCATACATAGACGTAAACCCCACAATGATGTGGAAAAAGTGGGGGATCTCAAAGAGAACGGCACGCAAAACCCCATCCCTTTGTCGTGACATAGGCCCCTGCTCCAAGAACCTTCAAATTAACTAGTACCAGAATGATGAAATTGTCTAGTAAGATTATGGTTTTTTATACTAACTCTATGTGTTTTTCTTCTATGAACTTCATGACTTCTATGATGGGTATCTTTGTGAAAGAATAAACTTGGTGACGTATGATTTGTGGCTGAAATAAACTACTCTCTTATTGGTTTATTGTCTTGGGCTTTGAAAATTAGTCCAGCCCAAGTAATTGTAATCAGCTTAATCCTTTCTCCTAAATTCATAATGAAATTATAACTACTTAATAAGATCACTACTTGAAAACTGTTGTTTAGGTTAAGCTCAAGGACCCATCAAGAACGCTAAGTAAATCCTTCACTTGGGCTCTAAAATCTCTTTTAGCCAATTAATCTGAATTCCAAACAAATCCCTTTGGTCCAAAGACTTACTCATGGTCTAATAAAATTCACTTAGGCCTAAGTGCTTTGCTTTAAATTTGAAAACTGATTCCAAAATTGCATGAATGCTTCAACCCAAAATTCACAATCCACATTTCAATTCCACGGCCCAATACTCTATCCATGTTCCTTGCCTATTAGCTCACTTTCAAACCAATGATATTCTTGCCTAAGCACCCGTCTATAGTTTAGAAATCATTCTGACCTATTGCAGACGTTATAAAGTGAGTGGTTAAACTGGTGTAAAATTAAAAGAAAAGAAATTAAAAACTCAAAATAAACGTCGGGCTGCAAACAAATCCCTCGCAGTAGTATAGTGAAATGTAAGCGACCGATATCGAACCACGGGACTAATATCATATTATAGTACCTAAGCGTGTCACAAAGAGGGGGGATTAATTGACTTGTTACATATAAATAAAAACAGTTAATAAAATTAACTAAGTAAGCAAATAAACTAAACGGGACTCTGGTTCACATTATAATATCTGCTCTTTCATGCTAGGTCTACTGGTTTAATTATAACTGTTTGGCAATATCCGTTATTTTCTTAAGGTCCGATGAAAACTCATAAGAACTCGTTCACCTGTAATGCAAGGTCCGATGAAAACTCAAGCAAAAGCCTGCGAACGGCAGAGGAGTGTTGAGGGATTATATTTGCAACTGAGTACTAACTTAAACGATGAAAATAAGTTTCCCCCAGTTTTACGGCTTAATCAACCCATCTGTTTCCAACTGATGAAATCAAAAACAGACTTAGTAAAGCATTTTAATAAATTCATGAGGTTTATTAAAAAGATGGCGAGAAAACCTTTAACCGTAACAAACTTTATTAAATTAAAACCAGTAAAAACATTGCATAAATAATACAGAACATAATAATCATTCGCAAAGCATATGAACTCTAGCCTAACATATTAAATAGTTTGGTCTTCTATTTAAATACGTGAGACTAGAGGTGAAATTAATGAATGAAAAAAACAATGGAGAAGCGGGAGATTAGAGATGAAGATGAACGAGTGAGTGAAAGTGAAGTGGTACGAAGATGGAATGATGGTGTGAATTGGAACTCCAGAGGAACCACAGACAGAACCTCTGGAAGGACACTGGAGAAGGTGAGACGAGTGTTGTATTTATAGAGGAAGAAGAAGCAGAGCAGCAGCTTCAATCAATTGAGCTCGATGATTGAAGCCTCATTGATTGCAGGGGACAGGAACAACGCGTGATTTCTGGTAGGCGAAGTAGATAGATATGGCAGTGGGCAGAGAGTCGGCGCGAGTTGCAGACGAAGTCGGGCGAAGAAGATAAGGTCGCGCACATTTATACGCGTCCGCTCAATAACATGCGGTCCTCTCTGTTTTGTCCGCCTCGTATCAAGCGGTCTCCTCTGTCTTGTCCGCCTCTTAAGTGGCGGTTGCCTCTATTGTTATGCAATTTAGAGTTGTCCGCCCCGTATTGGGCGGTTGCCCTCTCTGTTGTCCGCCTAATAAGGAGGCGGTACTGAGGAGGCGGAACATACATGCATGCTTCACGCGTGACATCTTTTTTTAATCCTTAATATATGTCTTTGTTTGTCATTTTTCCTACATTTTAACACATATAATACATTAGTTAATATAACATATATAGGAAAAACCAAAGATAAGTGAGAAACATTACTAAAAATGCTGCAATTAATAAGGTGATTAAACCTTAAAAAGTCTATATGTTTTGCACTTATCACCTATGAACCTCACTTTCAGCCCAAAACAAATTTCAGCTCAAGTGCCCCATTCTCAAGTCCTTACGGTCCTAGTGCGCACACGCAGTTCAAATGCTATCTGGCCCAAGTGCCTCTTTCGTATTCTAGAGAAATTCCAAATTTGGACTCTTTAATTTGGCCCAAGATCCCACACACAGCTTGATTGACCTCTTTGTAGTATTTACTTGTTAACTTTAGTTTCATAAAAATTGCTCATTTTAATAGACTACAAATTCTAGGATGTTATGTCATTACCAACTTTCTCTTTCCTTCTTTTTTGTTAAATCATTTCCCAAAGAAATAAAGAAGTACCAGGATCATCTCTGCGTCCGCATAATGGTACGTCATATTAAAAAGCTCAAGTCATTTGTACGCCAACATCGGACAAATTGGTGGTACTCAAGTTGTGAGCCCTGATTTTTGAACATCTACCATTTGTTGATTCGAGTTAATTAGGGTCTAGTCAGGTTCTAGGTCCACTTATAACCTCAGCTTAATAACTATGTCATAAAACATTAATTACTAAGTCCTAAGTTAGCTCACTAGAACCTAATTAGAGTCGCCACCTAATTTTAACCTAGATTAAATTAGGAAAGGAGAGTTCGGGTTCGGGGGCTTGGTATTCGACTTATTTAGGGTTCAATTACTTTCATTACCCCTCGAAGTTGTTTTTCCTCTACTTAGCTTATTTAACGGCTTATTACGAGTTGTTTTATCCTAAGTGCGCAAACTTTTGATTTCTTTTTTTTAACATTTTTTGAAATTACCTAAACTAGGGTTTTAGAAGCAGAATTAGGTCGAATTTTGTTTCCGTCCATGGCCACGAACCTGAACCCATAGACCCTTGTTAACCTAAGTGAAAATAAAAGTCGAATTTAAACAAAAATGAAATTTTAAAAAGTGCGAGTCCACAGAAAGAGCGTTTATGGGCCTGGACATGTCTTGTAAAACCATAAATTTAAAAAAATTTAAAATCCCACCACCATTTGAGAGCGTCTGTGCTTATGGACAGGGCGTCCGGGACCCCGGACATGGCGTTCGTGGGTGCGGACCACCCTCGGACGGCGGTGTTGAGGCTATTCCTGGTGGTGGTTTTGGCTTAAATATTATGGGTACGTAGCCTAAAAGATTCTAAATATGTTAGTAATTGAAGGAATTCAATTTGAAGTCAAAATTATTATGAAACTTAGCTAACAAGTTATTGGATAGAAGTTTCAACAAAATTCTATTCAGAATCTGTAAAAGGTTAGATTGTACAAAAAACTTGATAGAAGATTAATGAATTCGTGGGGGGGATCTAAAGAATAAAGTTTCAACCTGTTTTACCTTTGAGGTTTGTGAGATTCTTCACATCGAAGAACTTACAGCGCTTCGTTGAAGTCAGTTCCGGATTGAGTTCATCCCGAGCGTCTTACTACTGGTTAATGTGGGTATTCTTCATGTTTTGGTGGTGGTTTATCTGGTGTTTGATTATTGTTGAAGTGTTGGGAGTTGGAAAGTGTGTTTATGTGGTGATTTCGGGGGGATTTCGATATGATTTGATGCTTGGGTCCGTAAAACATGAGAGAGGCGACGGCTAGGTATTTTGATTGTTGGGAGTTCTTGGAGATGTCCTTTGATCAAGAGTTAAGGTTCCTTAAGTAGGCCTCACTAAAGATAGACAAAATCCGATAAAAACCGAGATTTACCGATGTCTTAGCTTAAAGGATTCCAAAAGGAATTTGACTATGAAATTTTAACCATACATAAAGGAATGTATTTATGATTTTCCAAGGTGGAATTGAATTTTTTGGATGTTGGAATATTTTTAAATTCAATTTCTTGTCAGATTCAATCAGAAATTGCTAGAAAATTATTGGAAATTCAAAAAATCAAAATTCCAAAGTCATTATGATCAAAATATTATCCATTATCATGGGTTAAAATTTCAAAGCATTTCGAGCTGATTTAAGCCAGTTTAAGAGGAGAGAGAAATCCTATAGGAGGTTTTAGGAGCCGTGAAAATTACGAAAATGCCCTTGAAGATGACTAAGCTGTCCCTAACACCATAGAACGCGCCGTTCAACCCGGAATTCCTCATTACTTGATCAATGTTTCTCTTGTAACACTAAAGCCTTGGAAGCCCTACACCGGGGGGTCAACATTTTGGGTATAACAAATTGCCCCCCGTCAACTAGACTTTGTAATGGATATGAAGAGTCTAGTTGATGCTTGGGTGAACCCCAAAATTTTGGATCTTAAAGAACCCTGCATGCTATTGAAAACTGATGAATTGTGTCGAGCTATTCTAAGGCGCTGACTACCTATGCCATAAAAGGAAAATGATGTCGAGCTATTCTAAGGCGTCGACTACCTAAGAGTGAAGTGAAAAGATGTCGAGCTATTCTAAGGCATCGACTACCTAAAGGTAAAAATGAAGTAATGTCGAGCTGTTCTAAGGCGTCGACTACCTGGAAGGGTGAAATGATGCCAAGCTATTCTAAGGCGTTAACTACCTGTAATGAAAGAAATGATGTCAAGCTATTCTAAGGTGTTGACTACCTAAAGTGAAGAAATGATGTCAAGCTATTCTAAGGCGTTGACCACCTGAAAGTGAAATGAAGTACGCCGAGCATTCTAAGGTGTCAGGAACCTGTATGCAAATGTTGATGACATGCCAATGATATACAAATGAAGATGACATGATGATGATATCTAATGATGATCGGATACTTCTGGGGACCGAAACCCGTGTCTTTGCTCCTGGCTGGACCCATTGTGGACTTATTGTCATTACCCCCCAAACCGGTGTGCAGGGATAACTCCTGGTAAAAAACCTGGGACTTATTGTCATTGCCCACCATTCGTTGATCCAAAAATAAGTTGACATAACACAGAAGGATTTATTGCCATCACCTCGCTAACTTTTTTGTCACCAGGTCTTGTGACGCGCCTAGATAATGCAGATAGGTCTTATGACGCGCCTATGTGAATGAGATGGATGCTTTATGATGTAGTGTGTTTGATGAAAGCATGTAAGTTGTATGATGAATCTTAAAAGGATGATGCTAGGTCTTACTACGAGCCTAAAGGTGATTCTAGGTCTTATGACGAGCCTAAAGATGGTTCTAGGTCTTATGACGAGCCTTAGGATGGTTCTAGGTCTTATGACGAGCCTAAGGATGGTTCTAGGTCTTATGACAAGCCTAAGGATGGTTCTAGGTCTTACGACAAGCCTAAGGATGGTTCTAGGTCTTATAACGAGCCTAAGGATGGTTATAGGTCTTATGACGAGCCTAAATGTGGTTCTAGGTCTCATGACGAACCTAAAGATGGTTCTATGTGGAGGTGAGTTAAGTGTATGATGTGGATATGTGTTAGGTCTTGTCATGGGCCTAAATGAATGTAGACAAGGGTTAGGGCTTATGACGGGCCTAGAGGTTATATGATGTGGAGGTTGGGCTTAGGACGGGCCTGAATAAATGTAGAGAGGGGTTAGGGCTTATGAGGGGCATGAGGACGTTTGTTGTGGGTTTTTGAAGTTCATGAGAGGGTTTGAACTTTTGGATTTATGCTCTAGGGCTTTCAGCTCTTGGGCTTTCAGCTCTTGGGCTTTCAATCGGTGTTGTTATTGCAATTGTTGGAACCAACAATTACCCCCAGTATTTTCCTTAAGGCAATCTGATCTTTTTAGAGTTAGTGGTAATTGATCGGAACGATCGATTGCCCCTAGTATTTTCTTTGATTAAATGCGTGAAACAAAATTCACTCTCACAGGGTCGGATTTATTTTCTATGGTGCTTTCTATTCTACACTCGATGTGTCTAGCATTTGCACTCATCCTTTCCTTTCGGTCATAATGTCTTGATCATTGAATTCGATGTTTGCTTGACTTACGCCTTTGATCTGTTACTTTCACTTGATTGGATACACAACTACTAAGTTGGATGTCTATAAAGCTTATAATGTGGCCATAGGGTGTGATGAATGACAATGGCACCATGGAGGAATGTTTGGAATATGTTGAGCTATAAGCGTGACCAAAGCTGCAACTTGCTCCTTCCTTCAGATTTGCCTCTTCTTGTCTTGAAGTTGTTTAGCCACTTCATGGTGACTTTACCGATAAGCTTTGGACTTTGGAGTTGTCCTCTGCATCATTCTCTCTTCTTTTGTATTGTGTTTGGACTTCTTTCAGGCTTTTCAGATTTGCCTTGTGTCCTTTTTCCTTTCGGGATTCTCGTGGTTCCCGTTTTGAAAGCTAAGAGTTGTTTTTGATGTGATCTCTTTGGATCCTGTGTCACTTTGGGGCCGTTTGCGCATCATTTCGTCATGTCAGTGGTTATCTTACTTCTTTGAACTTGTGAAGTTGATACCTGGAAGTTGGGCTCCTTGCTTCCTTTGGTCACCGGGTCAGTTATTCATCATTGGCTGGCTCATTATGTGGGGCTTTTAAGTGTATTGAAAAAGGGGAAATATATGAAAAGCTCAGCGGGGGTGCCTAGGATTTAATGTCAGGGTTCACAAGCTTTTGGCTATGTGGTGCTTAACCTAGGTGCTTCGTCATCCCTAATTGTTGTGTATCCATTCTTTGTTACTTTTCACATGTCTGAGAGTACATTTACAAATAATCTCCTTCGATCGAAGTTATACCGTTTTATTCACTTTTGAATGTAGTCTCACTAGCGTCGTGTAAAAATGACACGCTCACTCTCTTGGTTTTACCGCGCAAGACACTCTCACAAAGTTTTTCACTCAGAGACTTGTTCACGCATTTAAACAAAAGAAAAAAAAATATCGGTCTTAAACTCAGATTACCACCGGTATTGCTTTGGGGTTTATTTAACAAACCTTTTGAATGCCTCTTTTCTTGTGATGGTGACATTTTCTGTGGAGGGGTGAATATGTGTGAGGTGGTGATGGGTGATGTTGTGACTGAATGACACTTTTTTTAGTTTTCTGGTTTATGTTTTGATGAAATGGTGGAGAGGTGGAGTGGGGAGACAAGTGTGATACATGTGATGAAGGAGGTGAATGTGTGTGGAATGGTGGTCTGGCACAGGAGAACTTGTGAAAGTAAAGATTTGATTTTATGATGCCCGCAGGTATGTTCTACGAGAAGACACATTTTTTCTTTTTCTTTTCCCTTTTTTGTTTTTGTTTGGATGAATGAATGCACAAAATTATGAAAATGGAACTATGCTCTTATTCATGATAATCTCATGAAAACTACCAAAAAATGATAAAGGAAACTAGCTACCATAGAAGTTAAACGAACGACTAATTGAGAAAAGAAAACTACTTAATTGAGAAAACTCTTTAAATAACAATTTCTAATGATGTTGAACTGTCTGATGCCAACTATTGAAGACTCAAGCTCTCGACCAATGGGAAGCCATTAAGATAATTGTGATCGTCTTCCTTCTGAACCATGAGTAGGATCCGTGAAACACCTGAGCTAGGAATGCCTATGGGTTATGTATGAGGTACTAGGGCCTAAATCTTTTCCAAACTAAGAGTGAGGTGCATGGGCTAGAGTGATTCCTAGACTGGAACAGATGTGTGGGCCTGAAAACCTTTAATCTGGAAGTGAAGCAAACGGGCTGAATGAAGCCACATTGGACTGTGAACGGGCCACTGGGCGCAAAGAGTAACTTTGAAGTCTAAGATTTGTTTGATGTTCTTGTTGGGCCTTGAGGCCAGAAACTAGAATGAATGAGTTACATAAACTATCTTGTTTGAATGGGCCGAAACCTAAACAAATGGTTCTGATTGGGCCTAAAAGAGATGACACCTAAACGTAGGATTTTGGGTCAGAGCCCGAATGAAAAGTTCACCTAGACTAGAATAGGCCTTGGGCCGAAATGGAAAGGCCTGATTGATTTTGATGTCTTATGGATTATTTTAAGTCGATTTGCTTTTCATGGGCCTAGAACTAAACTGATAATTCAAATTGGGCCGAAAGAGGAATCACCTAAATCTAAACTTTTGGGTTGAAGCCCAAATGACTCACATATTAAACCAAACGGGGCCTTTGGGCCGCAAACAATAAAGCCGTAGATTCGGGTTGGGCTGAGTTGATGTAGGAAAGTTCGTATCAATTTCTAATCTTGGTTGGGCCGATCATACAAGGAAACAAGGCTCACACAAGTTCAACATGTCCTCACTTGATGCTTATCCAATTTGGGTATGGATCGATCCGGAGAGGTGCTTGGGGCATCGGCCCAGGTCACCATAAAGGAACAGGGCTTGCATGCTATTCTCTTTGGGCTTCCCCACTTTTCTCACATCACCATGAGGTGTGCGTCTATGGTCGGGTCTTTGAATGACCAAACAATGGGCTAGGTAAGGGCACTGCCAGGAAAATGTTTGGGGCTAAAGCCTAGGTATTAAGGGGATGTGGCTAGATGACATCCTCCTCTTTTCCGCCACCTATTCACTTCACCTTAAAAGGTGTGAGTCTCTGACAGGGACCCTAAGGCGGGTCCTGGGGTGAAATCGGTATGTATGAACCCTCGCTCTCATATGATGCAAGATTGTAGAAATTTAAATTGCACGCAAAAGTAAACAAACAACATAAACTCTGTAAATAAACAAACTTTCGAGTTAAGCCCTCTTTCATAAAATTAAACGAGTTAATATTAAGAGTTTTTCCCTAGCAGAGTCGTCATTCTGTGAGCCCCAATTGTAACACCTCGTCCTAAGCCAATCGTGGTTATCGCAACTTAACAAATAATACATAAACATCGCTGCGGAAATAATCTAACACCAGGACCTTGCCACGGTCTAATCAACAAGAAATACCGTTTCTTAAATATTTACAACCGTAAATCCAAAATACATACACCAACCGAGTTTAAGTATCTCCAAAACCACATAATATTTCTCAAGTTCAACTATCAACAGACGGGTGCACAGGCGCTACCCGTACTCAAAATAAAGTCCCACCTAGGGCTACCTGCTCCTACTCTCGTGGTGTGACTTCATGGGCCGCTTACCTGCAAGTGTAAAAACAGCCCCCAAAGGGGGTCAGCACAAATGCTGGTACGACCCTCTCGTGGCCCCCAAGCTAACGGGGCTACGACGACTAATTGTCGATAGCATGGAAGTTGATTAGCATCACAATCATAATATGAAATGCAATAAAACAACAAACCACAATGAGCATAAGTAGCTCACATACAAATGAACGACTCAGGCGTTCCCTTAACAAGTGAGTTAGTTCTTAACTCCTTATATCCACATTCTCCTTAATCTTATAGTCGCTAACCGTTCTACTATTAGACTGGTTAGCCCTTAATCGGTTGCTTATTTTTGTAGTGCTTGGTTAACCCTTGCCGGCAGCAGTGCACTTACCAGCGATAAGCAACCTTTCTTAATTTGTAGGGGATGTAGGCTTGATCCCCCCACGCCATCCTTAATGTGCCTCCCACCTCAAACAGTAGTCCGGGTGGTTGGGTCAGTTTGTCGACCCTAGGCGACGAGTCCAACGACAAGTCTTATCTGGAAGTCGGATCTGATTCAGATACCGACCTCCCCCAATACACATGTGCCGGTACCATTCCGGATTCCTCACTCCCACCCCAAGTTACGGTTAGTGAAAGTCTTAAATATCATGTGTTAGTTAAACCTTAACGGGTATTAACCAACAATCACCAATGTACAAATCCTCTCCTTAACTCAATAAGTATCAAGCTTAGTTAGTAGTTATCCTTAAGCCTCGTGGGTTAGTGTAAAGAAAACACATACACAACGAGAACATTAATATCCGGTTGCATGCTTTATCTTGTCTTAGTCATATCAAACAAACAGGTAGCACACAAGCCGAGGGACACCTCATTAGCAAGCAGGTCACAAGAAAGACTGTACCGTTCACCGTCATCTGTCGTTTGTTTAACCTTCTCCAGGGTCCCAATTCACAAACCTAAAACATTCATTCATCTTTAGGCCATTAGTTATTTGCACCTTACTTAACTCACTTAGTCCCTAAAGATTCCCATTCAATACCCTCTTAAGTCTGTACCACTTAACCTTATAAACTTAACTTTAAACTTAAGGTTTATACTTAACTTAACTTAATTCCTTAGGTTCTTAGGTTCCTAATCATTATTACCCTACCAATGGCATACCTTATTATCAGTTAACATCTTTAGAATTTAAAATTTCTTTTTTTTTTGTTTTTGGCTCGACCGACCTTACTCAAGGTCGGTCCATTCCAGGACATATTACCGCTTGAAAATTTTACCCCGACCGACCTTGCAAGTCCAGTCCCCAAGGTCGGTCCATTCCCGAGAGTTTTCCCTGTGGGAAATTTAAGCCCGACCGACCTTGCCAAGGTTGGTCCCAAGTTCGATCGATTCCAGAGACCAATTCCTGTACAAAATTCTAGGCATGACCGACCTTGTAAGTCCGGTCCCAAGGTCGGTCCATTCCAAAGACTCATTTCGTACACAAAATACAAGCCCGACCAACCTTGCAAGTCCGGTCCCCCAAGGTCGGTCCATTTCAGAAACTCTTTCCGGTAGTGTAAACTGAGCTCGACCGACCTTACAGGTCCGGTCTAAGGTCGGTCGGCTCCAGAACTTTGTTTCTAAATTCTCATTCGACTCCAAACTTCATCTCATATATCCTAGTATGTTCTATCCTCATTTGGGCACTTCAAACACTCCTTAAGTCCTCCACTAAACTCATTAAATCACTCACCAATATCCACCTTAGTCATTATGCATTTTCCTTATAATAATGCCAACACTTGTAATGTTTTTCACTAAGTTTTCTAAGTGGTGGTTCATACCTATTATAACCACTATGCCAAATGCTTCCTCACCACTATAACATCATCTCCCAAGCATCTTTCACCATCTTAAATTCCTTTATGCAACTACTTAAGGTTCCTACACAAGTTTATGCCTCCTTCTACCAACACATTATTTTCCTTCCTACTTGTTTACCAATATTTGCCTAAGTCCTAACTACACAAGTATATCCCAAGGCATTCATTTGATCCCTAAATCCTCCATGATGGTGCCTAAGTCATTCTAACTCATAAAACACCTTAAACTCACCCCTTTTTCATCAAAACTACTCCTAAAGTTTCTTAGTGCTTCCTTAGTCATAAAATCTCCTCACACACCTTAAACACTTAGGTTCTTCACTAAATTTTGCCATGGGTTCTCTAGTTTATTATTACACCAAAGCATTTAGTTCTTCACCATCAAATAGCTATCAACATTCAAACTCTCATTAAACCTCCTTAACACACATCATACACCAAAATTACACTACATCACAATATAGTGCATAAACTTAAATTGCTTGGCACTTAGGCCCTTAAATGCATAAATCTTAAACACTGAATTTCCTCAATATATATAGCCTTTTAACATAAATATCTTACCTTAGTAGACATCCTTAAACTATCTCCTTTTTCTCATTTGCTCCTTAATCACAAGTTCACAAGTATAGTCATTGTTTCTCCTAGGTTTTTATAACTCTTTCCCAATGTAAACTCTACACCAAACTCATCACATATCTAAATTCCATCCCTTAATGCATTAAACACCTTAAGGTAAGACATTTACCTTGTTCTTTTTTAAGCTTCACAAACTTTCTTCCTTAGGTTTTTCCTTGCTCAATCTCGGTCACCAATCAAGTTCTCCTTGCCAATGTTCTAACCAACATTCAATGACTCCAATGAGTACTAAACAACACTAACCTTAAGGAATAAAACCTAGGTTAAAAATGTGTTTTAAGGTATTAAATTGATTGTTTTACCTTGGTTTCTCAAGACAAGCTTGGATATGAATCAAGAAGGACCTCCTCTTGCCCTTGGATAATAGGAAACAAGCTAGAAAAAGGCATAAAAATGGAGCCCCTTGAGTATAGATTTTCGGTTATGGAGAAAAATGATGGAAACCTAGATTTTCTTACATATTCTTTACCTTAAGAGAATGGAGAAGCCAATGAACCCTCCAAACTTGAGTTTCCTCCTCTTATGGCGGTTTTCCTTGGCACCAAAATGGAGCTCTTGAAGTTTTGGAAAGATAGAAAGGAAGAGCTTGAGCTAACTAAGAAGAATATGTAATTTGTTTTGGTTTTGGAGCTAAAATGAGTAAGTAGTAATCAAAGGAAGATGGAACTTACATGGGGGCTGTTCTTCACGTCAATGGAGAAGGGAGAAAGCAAGGGTAATCGGTGGTGAGAGAGGAGAATGAAGAGGGGAGGAGAGAGGTCTACTAAGGTAAGATATTTATGTTAAAAGGTGAATAGTAAATTTACTTACTTTTGCTTTCTTCTTTACTTAACTAGATAAGTGTGGTGAGTCACACTTAAAAATCGGCCCCCTTGATCAAATGAGGTATTTTGTGGTCTTTGTTGACCATTTAGTTGACTTACTTTGACTAATGTCTTAAACCAGCACTATTTGGTTACTATTCACTAAACAAGGCACATAACTGTGAAATTTTTTATTTCCCATTGATTTAGACTTCCTAATGTGATACTAAGTAGTACACATGCTGATTAAAGGGTAATGATGGCCACTTAGCCACTCAAAACCCATTTACAAGACAATTTTTCAAAAATGTGCTTTAAGACTCCTTAAAGCACATTTTGTGTTTTAACTTGTTTTCAAGCTTGGTTTTCTTTGGTAATAGGTTTAAAAAGACCATTAGGATATTACTAAGGTCTTAGAATGATATTTGGGTGCCCACCCAAGTCTCTCCAAGCTTAGAGCACGTTTTTGCTTAAACTGCTCTTTTGGTGTTTCCTTTGATTAAAAATGTTTCTTAACGTTTCTAAGGCATTATTTAGCCTCCTTATATCTTAGTTCATCACTTAAACACCATCTCTAAGTTTGGGGTATTTCAATCTACCCCCCTTAAAAGAACTTTGTCCCCAAAGTTCACACGTATACTTAATCATTCATGGTACTCAGTTTCTCATTCTTAACACCACATCTTATATTCTCATTCACACATCTCAAGATTCAAAGGTCTACTACAAATACAATGCATAAGTATTATACATATCTCAAACTTACCACCAAGGTGTAATAACTTACACAACTTACACAAACCACATTTTATATAACCAAACAAACGACAAACATGTTCGTTTCCTAACTCAAAAGCGAGGAAGCTCTACCCCCCTTAAAAAGGGGTACGCCTCGTACCCTATACAGACGATCTAGTCGGTAAACAAAAAAGGGTACTTCGCCCTTATCTTATCCTCTAATTCCCACGTGGCCTCTTCGACATCCTGTTTAGACCAGAGAACCTTCACCAGTCGCACTGACTTATGGCGAGTGTCCCTAGTCTTACTATCCAAGATTCTCTGAGGAGTCTCCACGGATCTCATATTTGGTTCTAATGTCAACCTCTCAGGTTCTAACACATGGGAGGGGTTGTGCATGTATTTCTTTAGCTGTGAAACATGAAAAACATCATGCACTTTACCCAGTTCAGCAGGTAAATTCAACCTGTAAGCAACCGGGCCCACCCGCTCCGTAATCTCATAAGGACCAACAAACTTCGGGCTCAATTTACCCTTCTGCCCAAATCTGAATACACCCTTCATCGGTGAAACTCGCAGAAATACCTGGTCATCCACTGCGAACTCCAGGTGTCGTCGTCGAACATCAGTATACGACTTCTGCCTATCTTGAGCAGCTTTCATGTTCTCCCTGATTTGCTGAACTTCAGCCTTAACTTGCTCTAAGTACTCTGGTCCTATAATGACCGTCTCACTCGACTCATCCCAGCAGAGCGGTGTACGACATGGTCTACCGTACAACGCTTGAAAGGGTGCCATCTTGATCGAAGCGTGATAGCGGTTGTTGTATGAAAACTCGATCAGATGCAATTTGTCAACCCAACTGCCCTGGAAGTCTAAGGCGCATGCCCTCAGCATGTCCTCGAGTGTCTGAATCGTACGCTCAGTCTTACCATCCGTCTGAGGATGGAACGCGGTACTTAGCTTCAGTTCTGTACCCAACGCTTCTCTAGTAGCTCTCCAATACCTCGAAAGGAATCTGGTATCTCTATCTGACACTATGGTCTTCGGTATCCCGTGATGTCTCATGATTTCTCTCTCAAACAACTCAGCTAATTTGGTCACCTTCCAAGTATCCTTCATCGTGAATCGGCTACTTTGGTAAGGTGATCCACCCCACCCATTCATGTTGAGACCTCCCCTAGCAGGTGGGAGTCCAACTACAAAGTCCATCGAGATATCATGGAACTTCCACTCCGGAACTGGCATCGACTGTACCATTCCGCCCGGTCGTCGGTGCTCAAATTTCACCTTCTGGCAAGTGAGACACCTCAAGATGAACTCGTAACATCTGTTCATCCATCCCCGCCACCAGAAGTATCTTTTCATGTCTTTATACATCTTAGAGGCTCCCGGATGGATGGAAACTGAAGACAATGTGATTCCCTCCCTAAGTATACAGTCTTTTAGATCCGTTGACCGTGGTATGCATAACCGGCCCTTAAGTCTGATCAGATCGTTGTGAAGTCCGGAGTCATATTTTCTGACTCTCAAAGGTACCATCTGCCAGCTTCTGTCTGACCTCTCTCATATACCTCATCTGTCCTCTGAGCCTCTCGCACCTCATCAACCAAGCTGGAGAAAGAGATTAGTGAATGGAGTGAGTGTGCTCGACGACTCAGGGCGTCCGCTACAACATTGGCCTTCCCCTCTTTATATTGGAGGTCAATGTCATAGTCTTTCAGAAATTCTAACCATCTCCTTTGTCTGAGATTCAACTCCTTCTGAGTGAATATATACTTCAAGCTCTTATGATCGGTGTAGATCGTCACACTGACCCTGTATAAGTAATGGCGACATATCTTCAAAGCGAAGACTACAGCTCCCATCTCTAAATCATGTGTGGGGTAGTTCTCCTCATGTTTCTTCAACTGGCGTGAGGCATATGCCACCACCTTGCCATGTTGCATGAGGACGCAACCCAGCCCTCTGCCGGATGCATCACAGTAAACCTCAAAGCCCTCCGTACCGTCTAGAATGGTCAGTTTCGGTGTAGTGGTCAGTGAGTCTTTCAAACTCTGGAATGATCTCTCACAGTCAACCGTCCACAAGAACGGTGCATCTTTCTTCATCAGACTGGTCATCGGCTTTGCGACCTTGCTGAAATCTTTAACAAACCGCCGGTAGTAACCTGCCAAGCCAAGGAAGCTCCGAATGTCGGTAACCGTCTTTGGTCTCAGCCAAGTACGCACGACATCAATCTTTGCTGGATCCACTAAGATCCCAGCATCTGAGATGACATGACCTAGGAAAGAGACCTGGTCAAGCCAAAACTCACATTTGGAGAACTTAGCATATAGTTGTCTCCCTCAGTATCTCTGAACCTCCTCAGCGGTTCCCATGCTCAGTCTTCAATTCGAGTATATCAAAATATCATCAATAAACACACAACCAACTTGTCCAGTGCTCTCGGAACAAGCGGTTCATCAGGTCCATAAACTTCACCAGTGAGTTCGACAACCGAACGGCACACTATAAAATATCGTGGCCGTATCGTGTCGGAATGCCGTCTCCAATATCTGCCTCCTTGATGGCTATCTGATGATACCCGATCTGAGGTCAATCTTGGAAAACACAGCTGCCCTTCAACTGATCGAACAGATCGTCAATGTGGGGTAGTTGGTATATTCTACAGTCACTACCATTCAACTCTCTATAGTCGATGCAGAGGTGGAGACTACCATCCTTTTTTCACGAAGAGGATGGCGCTCCCATGGTGATACAGGGGTCTTAGAAACCCTTGTCTAACAAGTCCTTCAATTGTTCCTTTAATCAATATTTTGCCGGAGCCATACGGTATGGTGCCTTGGTTATCGGTCCGGTACAGGTAGCAGCTCGATGGTGAACTCTACCTCTGAGTGGGGCATGCGGGCAGTTTCCCGTGGAAATAGGTTAGGGAACTCCGACACTACTGTAAGTCAGGGTCGAACTCGGGGTCTCTCTCTATGTCCTGTACATAGCAGAGGTACACTTCTTCCTTCTCCTCAACTCCTTAACATGCCATAGCGGTGATGATCTTGTCGAAGGCTCTCTAGGACTCTGTTGGTATGATATTGTTACCCAGATGGACCTGAGCAGCAGTCTATGCGCGGCGCAGAGGATACGACCCTTGTGCGCTCAACCAGTTCATCCCCGAAGATAACATCAAATCCCAACTCCCTAAACTCAATAAACTGACTGGAAAGTCTTTCCCCCTTAATTCTGACAATGGCTTCTCGGTAGTAGCGAGTGCAACGAACCTTCTCTTAGACGGGAGCGTACGTGAAGTTGGGTAGCTCATCAGCGTCTAGCCCCAACCTTCTCGCGGAAGATGCGAGACAAAGGTATGCGAGGCCCTGAGTCAAAGAGAACTAATGCCTCAATCCCATTAATTGGAAAGGTGCCGGTGAGGATAGTACCGCTGGCGTCGGCCTGTGCCTCTGTAAGTATGCAAAGCGCACCTTCCGTACCGAGTCCATGACCTAATTGTATTCACAAGCTTCATGAGTAATGATGGTATAACAAGAGTCGTAACAATTGATATGAACAAAACTATTATTTTATTAATAACCATCCTTTTTACAACATGTGCTTCTTCCTTACATTTCATTCCTTATCTCATACCCAAAACGTTACATAGCTAATATTGTCTAAAAGTTAGGTTTAATCTCCCTGGTCTCATATGCGTCGCATTGATTACTACTGACGGTGCTATAATCAGCTTGATTCTCTTAATCCCATGGTATAACATCCTTAATTCTCCTCCCATAACTAATACATCCCCTGACTTAAGTATTAACTTATTAGCACGGTCCGCACGCTTCTGCTCGCCGTATAAAAATTTTGCATCATCTCCAATGGACCAAGACACTATGGGTATCCCTCATTCGCGAGACTCCGTTGTCTCGTCCTTGTCCTGATGTAGTCCAAGTCGCCCGTCTTTCCCATAGAAGTTTACAATACAGATGTCCACTTGTATGTCTGGAATCGGTTTAGCTTCCAACTGCTGAGCGACTTCCATGACTTGTATATTTACCGGATGGAACTCTTCGGGTATTCCCAGTGGTGAGACTCCATCTTGTATCCTCGTGGTTTGGTAGGTCTTGGCATACGGATTCCAATCCTTGCCTAAGCTCATCATCTTAAGCTTCATTCTTGCTCCCCCTGGGTACTTCGGTGTATAAAAACCTCCCGGTCCCATTCCTAGTTGACTGCATTTCCTGATGATGGCTATTTGCGCTTCTGGTGTCAGGTATCCCCTTAATAATATCATACCTGGGCGGATGACCTGACCTTGTCCGGTTGGAAAGTCTCGGGTTTCATGTCGGTGTATCCGGGTTAGGTTTTGAAGGCATGGATAGCAAATGTTGAAGTTTCCAAAGGTGGTAATAGGTCATATCTCCCTTAAATTCTAGTCTTATCTTATTTATTCACTAAGCATGCATGTAATGCGGTAAGCAGGAAATTTTATTACTAAGTGGTTATAGCGGTACCTGGCCTTGATGAGGGTTCAGGCCCATCGTCCCGGTCCACCATGTGTAGTGTGGGTCCGACTTCTGGCTATCCGTGGATTCTGTTCGCCGCTTGTTGTGCCCCCTTATGTTTGTCAGGTCCAGCTCCCTGATCGGCCTTAGTCTTAACCTTGAAACTGGGTCTGTAGTTCTTACTCTCCGGGTTCCCGTAGCACTCATATGCCCGGTGCCCGAGTACACCACAGAAATTACACTCCACCTTATTCCCCCTACAGTCAACTCCGGGTGGTCCCCCTTGCACCTCTGGCAATAGTAGTGTCGTTGGTAGCCACCACCGGTTTCCTTTCCAGTCTCAGTACCTGATTACGCATTGCATCAGTGATTGTGTCTCAATGTTGTCAATCATTCTTATTTACTCAAAATGTATTTCCTTACCCTTTGGCGCCCTGGAGCACAGGGGCTTAGCAGCAGAAGCATAAGTCAGCTTCAGTGGCTCATCTAGAGCCTTCTCCTTTTCCTCCTTCCCTTTTTGGTTCTGATTTTTCTGGGCTTGAGGCTGGTACTTCTGTTTCTTGTACCCTCCTTGCCCTTGGTTCTCCGTGCTCTTACCGGAACTCTTCCTCTTAGCATTGTCCTCGTCCCTCAGCTGGACGGTTATCTCAACCTTAGCAGCGGCATGATAGCACTCCTGCTTTCCAAAGTATTAGTTCCTCTTATTTCTCACAAACTAAATCTCATTCACTTAATTATATCTTACTTATTCTTATTACCTGCAAGGTAGTATAGCTCGTCGGCCCCATGCCGTAGCAGAGTCGATGGCTAAGCCCGCCATAGAAGCGGTCCACCAGTATCTGGTCTGAATACCTAAGACCCGGTAGAAGACGAAGCAAGGCGGTAAACTCCGAGTAATACTCGTCTACCGTCATCTTGTCCGTCTGCTTAAGCGCATCCAACTGCAAGCGCTTCTTCGTCTGGACATGGGCGGGATAGTACTTTGCTCGTAGCAGTGTTGTGTACTGGTCCCAGCCGAAGTCTGGATTGGCCACATGCTCGGCCCTCACCAGCTTCCACCAATCGCCTGCTGCCCCCTTCAGGTAGAACACAGCTAGGCGCACCTTGATCCCAGCAGGGACGTCAAGGGTCTCGAAGGCGGTCTCTAGCTCAAAGATGTACGCCTCAAGCTTGGTCGGGGTCAGTCTCCTCTTGAAATGATACGGGTCGAAGGTCCGATAAGCTCTTCACCCAATTTGGTTCCCGGGGTTGTGGCGGTGGAGGTGGTGCACCCACACCAGGCTGATAGCCCATGTGCCCTAAAGCGGCAGCTACGATTTCTGCGATCGTCTGCCCTCCCGATATCTCAGTCTCGTCGCCTCTACCACGGCCTTGGCCTCTCCTTCCTAACATCTGAATAAGCATAACTCACATTAGATTCGTATCCACCACTGTTCGGCTAACGAATTTATAACGTCAGTAGACGGTAAAGACGATCCACACTTAATAGTGGTCATCTGACTCTACTCACACTAACTTCTCATACCCTTAACCCATTACTTATATCTTAACTCATAACCTAACTCGGTGGTTACTTATGTCCGGTATTTCTTGATCAGAGTGTAACTACGCTCTGATACCACTTTTTGTAACACCCCGTCCTAAGCCAATCGTGGTTATCGCAACTTAACAAATAATACATAAACACCGCAGCGGAAATAATCTAACACCAAGACTGTAACACCCCATCCAACATTAACACACTTACAATAAACTGCAGCGGAAAAACAACCTCATCACATTACTTAACTCATTGGTGTTACACGCCGTTAGCCACCCACGTGGCTAACAAGGCTAATACACATACATTGTACCGGTTTGATGGGCTAAATTCCCGAGCGACTACACATTACTATCCCTTTCCATTAACAACAACAACATACACCTTCCAACTATACCGAGTATTAATAAACTGGTGCCGACAACAATTTCGGTCTTACTACACCTACTGTATATATACACTTAAATGTTTACCCATGTACAATGTCTACCCCGTCCTACTCTCGAACGGCTTCCAGCTCTCTGTACCTGAAATAGGAAAAGAAGAGAAAGGGTGGCCCCCAAGGGGCTCAGCACCTTGCTGGTATGGTAATCCCACAGCCCACATGCTACCGGGCCACGCACAACTAATTGTCGTCTTAGCATGCGGTTGATTATATTTAAATCATGCATGTAACAGTAAACACAAACACTTAACATTTCACCTCAATGGGCTCAACAAACGGATAATACATCCTTACTTAATAAGTCACTCAAGGTATTCAATATCCCTAGAGTGTTCCTCCTCTAATGGAACTTCCTTAACAGAGACACTTACCCTTAAATCGGGTTATCCTTAAACGCCTCTTATCACAAACTGGGAATCATATCCATGATCCACACACTCCACATTATACAACATATAACATACACTACAACACCTAACAACACTTTGCATGTTTCCACGTGCACAACATAATACCGCAATAGATATTGCATCACACAAAATACAATAACATAACGGGAATGGTTCTCTTAGGAACCGACCCAAACATTGTTTATACACTGGTGAGCCTAGAGAATGTTGCCAGTCTCATGATAAGCTCGTTATACAATAGCAACAACACTCATTACCGTCCTAATAGTCGGACGATTAACTTAAGTTAAGGCGGTTCGGGTTTGGAGGCCCGAACACCCACACAAACACATGTTCCCCCTAAACCGATCATAAGTCAGAATAGCTAAGCTTTGGAATAAGCTAATGGGAGATCATAACCCGTGAGGGAAACAACCATAACAAAGAGAAGGGTAAGGCTAAGAAGGATACCCACTCCCAAAACAACGCGCGACCGGCCAAACCGGATTCCTCACCACTGTAGTACATACTTACTTTTAGATATTAGTTAGAACCCCACTATGGAGTCTATCACATCTACACACCATACAGTATTACAACTGGGTTAAACACACAAGGGAGATCCCTACATTCACATACACATATCACACAATTAACACACGCATAGCCGTGGTTAGAACGTCCCATGGTTCGGGTCATTTAATCCGAATACCAAACTCTCATGTGATCCTAGACTCAGTTAACTAAGGTTAACACTTCCGAGGTTAAATGGTATCGGAACTAGACACGTCACATATAGGAATTGTTGTAAACTCATTACATGTTTTAACTTACAACGTGGCAAACATACAGAAAAACACATTGGCATACAAGCCGGTGTAATCCGGTAGGACACAGGTTGCAAGAAAACCATACCTGTCACCGGAGTCCACTTTACCACGTCCACTTATGTTCCTCGAGCAATTCTCGAACAACTGACAACATTACATGTACTTTTATTAATATCGGGGTAACATGATTATTTAATGTCTAATGCTTATAACTTCTCCCCGTTAACTTAGTTACATAACTTAACATTTTTAACTTGTTTTACTCTCACGTTTTAAATACAACTTTTAACCCACTTAATTGGCATTAAAACTCACCTAACAAGTCCTTAACAACTTTATAACATCATTACTAATCAATCCCCATCACTACATATCATTCCAAAACCTTAAACCATGTTTTTGGTCCGACCGGACTTGCCGACCGGACTTACCCAAGTCCGGTCGATTCCAGAACACATTTCCGTCACAAATTTTCTACTCCGATGACCTTGTAAGTCCGGTCCTATGTCCGGTCCATTCCGAAACTAATTCCCGCAGGGTAAACTGGGCCCGACCGAACTTGCAAGTCCGGTCGCAAGTCCGGTCTGCCCCAGATCTTTGTTTTCCTTTTTACATTCAACTCCAAACTTCACCCCATATATATACCCTAACCTCATTTGGGCACTTCAAACACACCTTTATCCATGTGCTAAACTCTTTAAATCACTCACCAAAACCATTTTATCATTCACAAACTTCTTACAAAGTTCCTAGCACTTGGGATTTTCTCCTTAAGGTTTATAAGTGGTAGTTCACCAATAATGACCACTACACCAAGGTGTTTCCTCTACACTTAACATCTTCTCTCAACTTCTTTTTTACTAAAAACCTCCTTTTTCACATCTTACCTAATCATCACTTATTCCTTGGATATCAACATTACCTAAACCTTAATCAAACTCCTCCAAGACCTAAATACATCCTCAAAACACACTTGAATTCCTAGAACTTCCAAGATAACACCAAAATCCTTGCATCACTCTAAATCACCTTAACACATGTTTTCTTCTCAAGTAAACATTTATTCACCTTAACACTTCCTAGTTCACCAAAACTCATTAAAACACTTAGAACTTCTTACACATTTCCCAAATTTGGCCATAGCTTCTCTTGTTATACTCACATCCAAACACTTAGGTTTTACCTTATTTCATTCAAGAACACCTAAAATCCATCAAGAACATTTTACACACAAACTTCACACATTAAGCACTACTCACAATATAGTGCATAACTTAAATTGCTTGGCACTTAGGCCCTTAAAAACATGGCTCTTAGGCCCTTAAATTGCATAAACCTTAAACACTGAATTTCCCACATAAGTAATGCCTTTGACCTGCAAATACACCCAATACATATGCCCTTAATAAACTCCTTGAGAGCATTTTACTAGCTCATTCACCATTGGCTCCTTAGGTATTTTATTAAGCAAATCAAGCTCATTTTCCTAAGGCATTTAAACCACATTAAGATAGCATATTTACCTCTTTTTCCTCCCAAATTTCTTTCTTGTTTCCTTACAAAACCGGTAAGGCATTTGGTTCCTTGCCAACTACTAAACATTATACAAACAACATAATGAGTATTCAAGCTTTAAGCTCCATCTCATTGTAAACCCTAGGTTTACATTATTTCAAAACATTAATGTAGTTGTTTTACCTTTATCTTTGAAGGGTGTTTGAATATCTATGAAGAGAGGACTCCACCTAGTCCTTGAAAGATTCAAATGGAGCTAGAACAAAGCACAAGGAGCTCCATCAATGAATATTTTCGGCACACAAACCATGGAGGAAACTTGATTTTCTTTGAGATTCCTTACCTAGGAGCAAAGGAGATCAATAATATGTGGAAAGACAAGCTCAAGCTCCATCAATGGTGGAACTCCATGGCACCGAAATGGTGATCTTGAAATTTTGAGAAGATAGGAATGAAGAGCTTGATGAGAGGAAGAGAATGGTGGTGTTTGTTTTTGATTTGGTTAAGTGAGCTAGGTTTTACAAGAGTTCAAAGGTGGACTTCCATGGTGGTGGTTCTGTATTACCGAGAGAGAACAAGAAGAAGAGGGGAAGAAGAAGTTCGAACCGTGTGAAATGGAGAAGGAATGAGAGAAATGAGATAAGTTTGCTTTTTAGAAGATATTTGTGTTTATAAAGCAAATAGTAACTATATTAGTCATCTTTATTTCTTTAACAAGTTAACAAGTGAGTGGTGAGTCACCACACTTAAGAAAACCGGCCCCCTTTACTACATAAGGGTATTATAGTCTTTGTTGGTCAATTTAATTACTTATAACATTATATGTTACAAACTAGCTTATAAAAATCACTATTCACAAAACAAGGCACATAGAAGTGAAATTTTTGATTTCCCATTGATATAGACTTCCAAATGTGATACTATATAGTACACATGTATATTTAAGAGTAATGATGGACATTTAGCCACTCGAAACTCATTTACAAGACAATTTTTCAAAAACGTACTTTAAGACTCCTTAAAGCACATTTTGTGTTTTAACTTGTTTTCAAGCTTGGTTTTCTTTAGTAATTGATTTAATATGTTCATTAACATATAAATAAGGTATAGGTATGACCATTCGGTCGTATACAAATTTATCCCAAGCTTAGAGCACATTTTTGCTCATATTGACTTTAAGGTATTTTCTTGTGTTTTATTTGGTTTAACTGCCCACCAAGGTTTCCTAAGGACTTATTTAGCCTTATTAAATCATAATTGAATATTATTAAGTCTTGGTAGGCTCTTTGGGTCCTAACCAAGTTCACTCATAGCTTAGAGCATGTTTTTGCTCAAACTGTGTCTTAATGCTTTATTGCATTTACTATGGTCTAAATTGTTCACTGATGTTTCTAAGGCACTTTTTAGCCTTTACATACCATAGTTTGATATTTAAACCACATATCAAGGTTTGGGGTATTTCAAGGACCTTGCCACGGTCTAATCAACAAGAAATACCGTTTCTTAAATATTTACAACCGTAAATCCAAAATACATACACCAACCAAGTTTAAGTATCTCCAAAACCACATAATATTTCTCAAGTTCAACTATCAACAGATGGGTGCATAGGCGCTACCCGTACTCAAAATAAAGTCCCACCTAGGGCTACCCGCTCCTACTCTCGTGGTGTGACTTCATGGGCCGCTTACCTGCAAGTGTAAAAACAGCCCCCAAAGGGGGTCAGCACGAATGCTGGTACGACCCTCTCATGGCCCCCAAGCTAACGGGGCTACGACGACTAATTTTCGATAGCATGGAAGTTGATTAGCATCACAATCATAATATGAAATGCATTAAAACAACAAACCACAATGAGCATAAGTAGCTCACATACAAATGAACGACTCAGGCGTTCCCTTAACAAGTAAGTTAGTTCTTAACTCCTTATATCCACATTCTCCTTAATCTTATAGTTGCCAACCGTTCTACTATTAGACTGGTTAGCCCTTAATTGGTTGCTTATTTTTGTAGAGCTTGGTTAACCCTTGCCGGCAGCAGTGCACTTACCAGCGATAAGCAACCTTTCTTAATTTGTTGGGGATGTAGGCTAGATCCCCCCACGCCATCCTTAATGTGCCTCCCACCTCAAACAGTAGTCCGGGTGGTTGGGTCAGTTTGTCGACCCTAGGCGACAAGTCCAACGACAAGTCTTATCTGGAAGTCGGATCTGATTCAGATACCGACCTCCCCCAATACACATGTGCCGGTACCATTCCGGATTCCTCACTCCCACCCCAAGTTACGGTTAGTGAAAGTCTTAAATATCATGTGTTAGTTAAACCTTGACGGGTATTAACCAACAATCACCAATGTACAAATCCTCTCCTTAACTCAATAAGTATCAAGCTTAGTTAGTAGCTATCCTTAAGCCTTGTGGGTTAGTGTAAAGAAAACACATACACAACGAGAACATTAATATCCGGTTGCATGCTTTATCTTGTCTTAGTCATATCAAACAAACAGGTAGCACACAAGCCGAGGGACACCTCGTTAGCAAGCATGTCACAAGAAAGACTATACCGTTCACCGTCGTTTGTTGTTTGTTTAACCTTCTCCAGGGTCCCAATTCACAAACCTAAAACATTCATTCATCTTTAGGCCATTAGTTATTTGCACCTTACTTAACTCACTTAGTCCCTAAAGATTCTCATTCAATACCCTCTTAAGTCTGTACCACTTAACCTTATAAACTTAACTTTAAACTTAAGGTTTATACTTAACTTAACTTAATTCCTTAGGTTCTTAGGTTCCTAATCATTATTACCCTACCAATGGCATACCTTATTATCAGTTAACATCTTTAGAATTTAAAATTTCTTTTTTTTTTGGCTCGACCGACCTTACCGACGGTCCATTCCAGGACATATTACCATTTGAAAATTTTACCCCGACCGACCTTGCAAGTCCGGTCCCCAAGGTCGGTCCATTCCCGAGAGTTTTCCCCGTGGGAAATTTAAGCCCGACCGACCTTGCCAAGGTCGGTCCCAAGTTTGGTCGATTCCAGAGACCAATTCCCGTACAAAATTCTAGGCATGACCGACCTTGTAAGTTTGGTCCCAAGGTCGGTCCATTCCAGAGACTCAATTCGTACACAAAATACAAGCCCGACCGACCTTGCAAGTCCGGTCCCCATGGTCAGTCCATTCCCGAAAATCTTTCCGGTAGTGTAAACTGAGCTCGACCGACCTTACAGGTCCGGTCCCTAAGGTTGGTCGTCTCCAGAACTTTGTTTCTAAATTCCCATTCGAATTCAAACTTCACCTCATATATCCTAGTATGTTCTATCCTCATTTGGGCACTTCAAACACTCCTTAAGTCCTCCACTAAACTCATTAAATCACTCACCAATATCCACCTTAGTCATTATGCATTTTCCTTATAATAATGCCAACACTTGTAATGTTTTTCACTAAGTTTTCTAAGTGGTGGTTCATACCTATTATAACCACTATGCCAAATGCTTCCTCACCACTATAACATCATCTCCCAAGCATCTTTCACCATCTAAAATTCCTTTATGCAACTACTTAAGGTTCCTACACAAGTTTATGCCTCCTTCTACCAACACATTATTTTCCTTCCTACTTGTTTACCAATATTTGCCTAAGTCCTAACTACACAAGTATATCCCAAGACATTCATTTGATCCCTAAATCCTCCATGATGGTGCCTAAGTCATTCTAACTCATAAAACACCTTAAACTCGCCCTTTTTTCATCAAAACTACTCCTAAAGTTTCTTAGTGTTTCCTTAGTCATAAAATCTCCTCACACACCTTAAACACTTAGGTTCTTCACTAAATTTTGCCATGGGTTCTCTAGTATATTATTACACCAAAGCATTTAGTTCTTCACCATCAAATAGCTATCAACATTCAAACTCTCATTAAACCTCCTTAACACACATCATACACCAAAATTACACTACATCACAATATAGTGCATAAACTTAAATTGCTTGGCACTTAGGCCCTTAAATGCATAAATCTTAAACACTGAATTTCCTTAATATATATAGCCTTTGACCTGCAAATACACACAACAAGGCTCCCATTGCAATTTAAATGTTCTTATAATTCACCTTGACATCCTTAAACTATCTCCTTTTTCTCATTTGCTCCTTAATCACAAGTTCACAAGTATAGTCATTGTTTCTCCTGGGTTTTTATAACTCTTTCCCAATGTAAACTCTACACCAAACTCATCACATATCTAAATTCCATCCCTTAATGCATTAAACACCTTAAGGTAAGACATTTACCTTGTTCTTTTTCAAGCTTCACAAACTTTCTTCCTTAGGTTTTTCCTTGCTCAATCTCGGTCACCAATCAAGTTCTCCTTGCCAATGTTCTAACCAACATTCAATGACTCCAATGAGTACTAAACAACACACTAACCTTAAGGAATAAAACCTAGGTTAAAAATGTGTTTTAAGGTATTAAATTGATTGTTTTACCTTGGTTTCTCAAGACAAGCTTGGATATGAATCAAGAAGGACCTCCTCTTGCCCTTGGAGAATAGGAAACAAGCTAGAACAAGGCATAAAAATGGAGCCCCATGAGTATAGATTTTCGGTTATGGAGAAAAATGATGGAAACCTAGATTTTCTTACATATTCTTTACCTTAAGAGAATGGAGAAGCCAATGAACCCTCCAAACTTGAGTTTCCTCCTCTAATGGTGGTTTGCCTTGGCACCAAAATGGAGCTCTTGAAGTTTTGGAAAGATAGAAAGGAAGAGCTTGAGCTAACTAAGAAGAATATGTAATTTGTTTTGGTTTTGGAGCTAAAATGAGTAAGTAGTAATCAAAGGAAGATGGAACTTACATGGGGGCTGTTCTTCACGTCAATGGAGAAGGGAGAAAGCAAGGGGAATCGGTGGTGAGAGAGGAGAATGAAGAGGCGAGGAGAGAGGTCTACTAAGGTAAGATATTTATGTTAAAAGGTGAATAGTAAATTTACTTACTTTTGCTTTCTTCTTTACTTAACTAGATAAGTGTGGTGAGTCACACTTAAAAATCGGCCCCCTTGATTCAATGAGGTATTTTGTGGTCTTTGTTGACCATTTAGTTGACTTACTTTGACTAATGACTTAAACCAGCACTATTTGGTTACTATTCACTAAACAAGGCACATAACTGTGAAATTTTTGATTTCCCATTGATTTAGAATTCCTAATGTGATACTAAGTAGTACACATGTTGATTAAAGGGTAATGATGGCCACTTAGCCACTCAAAACCCATTTACAAGACAATTTTTCAAAAATGTGCTTTAAGACTCCTTAAAGCACATTTTGTGTTTTGACTTGTTTTCAAGCTTGGTTTTCTTTGGTAATGTAACACCCCATCTCAATCCAAATGTGGTCTCACAACTTAACAACATATATATATACATGTCACAGCGGAATTCATTACACTCCAGGACCTTGCCACGGTCTGACTGACAGAATATACCGAACATTAGTACATACAAATCTTAACCAAATACATATCCTTCTCACAATCCCCTCACATCCTATACATCCCACTAAACTCAAATTGCCATACGAGTGTACATGCACAACTCGTAGGCCACACTTAACCCGTAACGCTTGTACCCCTTCTTACTCTCGCAACGGCCGCCTCCTGACGTTCACCTGTGTAGTAAAAACAGCCCCCAAAGGGGGTCAGCACGAATGCTGGTACGATCCTCTCATGGCCCCCAAGCTAACGTGGCTACGATGACTAATTGTCGATAGCATGGAGGTTGATTAGATGCATAACATAATAGTAAGTGCAGTAAACAACAAACCAAATTGAACAATCGAAGTTCACACACAATGAACGACTTAAATGTGTTCCCTTAATTAGAGAGTTAATTATTTAACTCCTTAAGTTATATTTCCTCTTAATCTTAGTCCATCCTTATCTCACCTCAATCTTAGTCTTATCTTAATCTTAGAAACAACCATCCTTTAAAAAGGAGTGGATGTAGCTTACCTTAGTCTTAGTAATACAAACCATCCTTCAAGAGGAATGGTTGCAACTTATCTTAACCTTACCTTATGTATGCCAACCGTTCTCTCATTGGGAACAGGTTAGCCCTTAGTTCGTTGTTTATTTTTGTAGGGCTTGGTTAACCCTAGCCAGCAGCAGGACACTTACCGGCAATAAACAACATTCTTAAATTGTTGGGGATGTAGGCTTGATCCCCCCATGCCATCTTAAAGCCACCTACCTTGGACTGGATGTCCAATGTAGCCGAGCCGGCCAACCGACCCAAGGCTACTAGTCTGAGGACTAGTCCTTAAGCGGAAGTCGGATCTGCTATAGATACCGACCCCTTTTCCTTAGCATGCATGACCGGAGTCAGTCCCGGGTTTCCTCACTCAAGTTCCAGTTAGTAGTAGTCTCAAGACCATGTTTGTTGGTTAACCTCTTTCGGTTTACATCAAACTCATATTAGGGAGCGTTCCTTAGTCTCACTCAATTCCTTACTAAACGTTGGTTAGTAAGTTCTCACGGTATATTGTGTTAGTTCTCAAACATCACACAACAATACAATAAACATAATATTCCGGTTGCATGCTTTATCTTGTTTAGTGAGCACACAAGAACAAACAGCACACAAGCCGAGGGACACCTCGTTAGCAAGCAGGTCACAAGAAGAACTGTACCGTTCACCGTTGGTTGTTCGGTTGCTTACTCTCTTCCGGAGTCCACATACTCAAGCCCTAAAACATTCATTCAGTTTTATGTTGTTAATCACTTAACTTAATTCAACTTATCTAACTTACTTAACCCATAATGATTCCCACCTAACACCTCTTAAGTTCTTATAAACTTAATCTTAAGTGAATCACTTCTCCTCATAACTTATACTTATTCACCCACTTAATTATCATTGTTACCCACCAAACATGTCTTAAACAACCTTATATCATCATTACATATCATTTCCTATCCTTAAACAAAGTTTTTGGTCAAAACAACACCGCGTCCGAACTTGTGTCCGAGCTTCCCAAGTTCGGACATAGGTCGAGACTCAAAAGGGTGCAACCAGACGAGTGTCCGAACATATGTCCGAACTTCCCTAAGTTCGGACATTGGTCGAGGAGAAATCGAAAGAAAAATTTCAAGTGTCCGAACTTCCAAGGTCGGACTGAAGTCCGGACACTGGCCGAGACTCAGAAAATTAAATCGCAACAGGGCATGTCCGAGCTTCCAAATTCGGACGGAAGTTCGGACAGGCCAGAATACTCATCTTCTACACCCTTAAACACTTATCTCCTTTCTTGCAAAAATACCCAACTCTTCCACAAGTGTCCCATTATGTCTTAATACCATATAGGCACTTAAACTCACCTTAGAACATCCTTTAAAACCTTCTTAACCATTTTCTCAATCCTTACAAGGATTCCTAACACTTGTTACTTATTTCCTTATATTTCCAACATGTAAATTTTGTCTAAAACTCCAACTATCCAAAGTGTTTCCTTCCCAATCAATATAACTTCTCCCTTAACATTATTGCATCCCCTCTTTGCTTGCCAAACCTTCCAAGGTTATCTTGCATGTCCATGCACAATTCCTTTCATTTCCTTTTTCTACTCATCAACCTAAACTCATGAACTTACCTATGCATTTCTCCCCATCTTCTTAGCACCTTAACCTTGTTCTTCTTTACCTTAACTATCCTACACCCTCCTTGGATATTTCCATCTCCTTTTACTCACTTACTCACCATTCTCATGATCATACGCTCTTTTACATTCCTAGTCATTTTCCTTGACATTTGTCAACATCCGCCTTCAATTTTCACCTCCATCACCCAAGTCCACTCATTACCATCCAACTATGACCTTATTAATCCACTACTAGCATCTTCACCACTTACACAAGACATCAAAACTTCTCATCGTTATATTCCCTAGTTCGTACCTAAATCATCTTAAAACATTGTACACCATTTCCTCCAAATTTTTACACAAGTCTTACCATTCCTCATACCATGACTTTGGTGTGTTCAATACACCCATCTAAACTCTAATTTCCTCATAGACAATTCTAGGTCATTTTAAACCTCAAGAACTCCTTAGTTAACTCATTTGCACTCTAGTTACTTCTAATGGCTCCTAGTAAATCCTAGGTCATATCAACTCACCACCACCACTTAAACACTTAGTTTTCTACTCAAATTTTGCCATAGCTCCTCTTGTATATTCTCATGCCCAAATACATTGTTTTTCTCACACAAGAATCTCACACACACCAAGTCCTTTCTCATCTTATTTTCTCACCCAAATCAACTCATTCATAATAAACTCAATATTGTGCAATAATCTTAAATTGCATAGCACTAAGGCTCTTAAATGACATGGCTCTTAGGCCCTTAAATGACTTAAACTTAAACACTTAATTTCCCACATATAAAAGCTTTCAACCTGCAAATACACGCAACAATGCTCCCAAGCAATATAAGT
The DNA here is from genome assembly GCA_023374045.1 of Limonium bicolor. Taxonomy (NCBI): domain Eukaryota; kingdom Viridiplantae; phylum Streptophyta; class Magnoliopsida; order Caryophyllales; family Plumbaginaceae; genus Limonium; species Limonium bicolor. The sequence goes on along the minus strand of CM041783.1, from coordinate 91,063,531 downwards.
GTTCTCTTAATTCACCTTAAACTTATCTTACTAACTTATTTCCTTTGGCTCCTTAGTCACAAGTTCACAAGCTTGTTTAAATTCTTTTTTTCCTAGTTATATAATTCATTACACAATGTAAGCTCTAAGCCACATCAGTACTTATTTAAATACCATCCCTTAAACCTTAAACCGCCATTAGGTAAGCATTTTACCTTGTTTTTCCAAGCTTATCTTAACTTCCTCCTTAGACCTTCTTCTAGAATGAATCTCGGCCACCACTTAAACTTCCTTTGCCAATGTTCTAACCAATAGTCAATGACTCTTATGAGTACTAAACAATACACTAACCTTAAGGGATGAAAACCTAGGTTAAAAATGTGTTCTAAGGTATAAAAGTGGATGATTACCTTTAAAGTCTCAAGGTAGACTTGGGCATTGAATGAAAGAGAACCTCCACTAGTCCTTGGTGAATAAAACAAGCTAGAACAAGGCATAAAAACAAAGCCCCATGAGTAGTAAATTTTTGGCCATGTAGAAGAAGTGGTGGAAACATGGTTTTTCTTACATTTTCCTTACCTTGAATGAATGGAGAACCAAATGGGCTCTTCAAACTTGATTTTCCTCCATCAATGTAGTTTCCTCTTGGCACCAAAATGGAGCTTTGAAGGATTTGAAAAGATAGAAAGGAGGGCCTTGACTTAACTAAGACAAATATGCAATTTGTTTTGGATTTGGAACTTGGAGTTGCACTTGGCAAGTGAATGAAGGTGAGGAGCCATGAATGGAGCTCTCTCTCGGTTTTGGAGCAGGAGAGGAGCAGAAGAAATTGTGGAAGGAAGGACAAATGAAGAGAGAGAAGAAGAAAGGTAACTTAAGTGAAGATATTTGTTATAAAAGGTGAATAGTCTTTGCTTTTACTTTCCTTCCCTTTTTCTTTCTTAATTTGATGAAGTCTTTAATGAATCATCCCCTAGAAACCGGCCCCCTCATTAGATAAGGCTAACATGGTCTTTGTTGACCAACCAATTGACTTATGTTGACTTAAGCTTAATTTGGCACTATTTGGCACTATTCACAAACTAGTGCACATATTTGTGAACTTTTTGATTTCCCATTGATTTAGACTTCCTAATGTGATACTAATTAGTACACATGTTGATTAAGATGTAATCATGGGCATTTAGCCACTCAAAACTCAATTCTAAGACAATTTCTCAAAAAGGTGCTTTAAGGAGTCTTAAAGCACATTTTATGTTTAAGCTTGTTTTGAGCTTGGTTTTCTTTGCTAATTGATTTAAAATGTCCATTATCATATTACTAAAGTCTTATAATGGTATTTGGGTGCTAATCAAAGTCACTCCAAGCTTAGAGCACGTTTTTGCCCAAATTGCCCTTAAGGCACTTTCTTGTGTTTTCCTTGGTTTGAATTGTCTACCAATCTTTATAAGGCATATTCTAGACTTACTACATCATAATTTGATGTTTACTTAGCATACTTAGGTTTGGGGTATTTCAATCTACCCCCCTTAAAAGAACTTTGTCCCCAAAGTTCCCATGCATCTTATCTTATTAGAATACATGTCTTACCTCATTCCATAGATCATATAGACCATACTTATGTATACTTAAACTCATTGAATCATTAGATCCACCATATGCTTATACTTAAATATCACACAACATGCTTACGCATGTATAGCACTCAAAATTTCCTTTGTTCCTTTTGATGATTAAAACATTCACATAGTTTCCAACGTATTCTCCCATGTCACCGGTCCGTAGACAATGGCTCATTCGTCCTCGTCACCATGGGCCAGAATACAAAACACTCTGCTCTCCCCATGTCACCGGTCCGAAGACAAAGGCTCGTGCGTCCTCGACTTCATGGGCGAGACTCAGTAAAAAGGAAATCCTTTTTATGAGGTCAAGTAAGGGATAGTTCCCTCTATTTAAAAATACAATCAACTCCGATTTCGTTTTATCCTAAAACCTCTATCCATAGTGTGATTTAATTGTGACCACTGGTAGGGAGTTTCAGGAATCATCCAACCCTGATGTGATCAACATCAGTGTTGAACTATCCTTCTACCCTAATTTGTGTTCGGTTTCCCTTGATCCTTAGAAAATCTAGTTCCACCTCCCACGTCATTTTCAAACATCAAATAATTCACCCATGTCCAATTTTCTATCTTTTTAGTCTTTCTCATCGTAATCAATACATCTCCAAGGTGTGGACTCAGTCCATCAATCATCCCCGATTCATCTCTTAGTAATTACCCGAAGACTTAAATTCCTACTAAATTCTATAACTGCCTCATACCATCTCTCACCATCTTACACCTCATAGGATTACAATTTCCTTCCTCATACTCATATCAAATAATATCTCATAGTGTTATCTTATTCTTATCTCACATGTAGTTTCATATCGACTCATACCTCATATATTCCTTATTTCTTATGTCTCCTTAATCCTCTTCCTTAATTCTCTTAACTTGTACTCACACCGGAGTTAACAAGATAGGTACTTAATATGTATGGTATTCACATCTTTTGTGCGCAATAACCATATTTTATCTCAAAATGTTTATGTAAAACATATTCTCAAATTATTTTGTGTTATGCGCACCTTAGTTTATGTACTAAGTACATAGGCATACGCTAAGCGGTTTTCGCTCTACCCCCCTTAAAATGGATTACGCCCACATAATCAGCATTATATCATCCTTGAACCTAAGTTCAAGATGTCTAATTCTCACCCAGCATTCTAGCTTCCATGTCATTTATCTCACTTATAATTCGATCAGAAATGACTTAGTCTATGTATCGAGGATTCTTATGGTACTTATACCATTTTCTTAACTTAGTTTGGTCTAATCTCAAAGGTACTGATCTGCTAGCTTCAGCTGCGCGACTCTGATAATCTCAGGCTTAACTGCCTTTGTAATTGTTCATAGTATTGTATATCCTTCTGCCTCCTTACAGTTTAGGAATATTGGTCTCTCAGTGGACACGTGTTATCTTTTATATACACGGCCTTAATGAGTTGTAACTCGTCTATCCATTCTCCTTGACGATCTTATGTTCATACTTTTAGTGTTTCCTAGAATGTCTAAATTGTTCTTTTCATTTGACCTTTGGTCTTAGGATGATTCTTAATCTGAAACTACTGTTTAGTGCTTAATGCACTTTACAGTCTTATCCTTAACACTTTAAGACATGTCCAATGTCTGTGCTTAATAATCCGTGCTCTTCGCACTTCATAGTCCTTAATTATTTGTTCTCTGATTCCTTTGTGTTGTTGGTTCAACTGAATTCTTCTCTTCAACTGTTTGTGGTAATAGCCGCTCTTGTCTGATTTTGCGTCGTTGTTCGTGGTATGGAGTCGACTACTTCCCGTGTTCCTTACACCACTCGACTACACGCATGGGGTACCTTACTGGTACATTACTACTTACCCAACTAACTCATAAATGAGCGTGTCAGGCCTGCAAGCCCCTGTGGGGTGTAGTCGTCCCATGTCTCGTTTTTAGTAAACTCATAGTGTCCGTCACACGTTTAGCTATTGCTAATTATGAAGTATTCTGTTGTCGATCTCCTCTTTCATCGTTCCATAATAACACTTATCGTTCTTCTTGAAGTTAATCAAGGGAAATCCATTTACTGTGTTCTTGGGTATGGTATGCTCTAGCTCCTTTCTGTATCCCGTACTAACTCGATCTCTTAATAACTGAGGTCTCTTTCCATAGAGCCTTTTATCTCGTTTATCATATTTGATCTACTAGGAATGCACTTCTAGTTCCTTAAGGAATGGGTAATGTGCTTCATGTGAAATCTTACCTAACTAGGTCCAGACTACTGGCATCAATGCACAGTTCGTCTTCCATCTTATTCCCTTACTTATATCGGTCTTAACTCATAAATCTAATTGTCTCAGTGTCAATATTTGACGGCTCATCCATAATGGTCGCTTTACCGCGCACCATGACTTAATCCACTTATATAAATATTGTACTCACGACCACTACTACCGTGGTAATTGGCCTTTACCATGTTGCCCATTGTAGGCGCAACTACTTACTCATTTACTCTAACATTTTATTTTATATTCAATCCCTTCTCGGTGTAAACACACTGGGAGTTCTCTCATTCTGGTGTATGGCGGTTGCCGTGCTGTGTTATAAAATGGTTATCTCTTAATATGAAGGTGTTCTGCATCCATCTCAGGTTTGTAAGTAGGGTAATTTCTCTCACGTTCTTTCATCCTTTATGATGTTATTTACCATGTAATTTAACCGGTTACTGAAGAAGTCATTCTTGAAATCAAAAGCTCTTTGAGCGTTGGTCACTTGACGTGTCACTCTGTGCACTCACCATGTTTATCCCTGACAAATACTGATTCTTAAATCCCGGGTGTTGGATATGGGGTCTATCTCTACAACCTTCCTTATTGCTCAAGTGTATCTGATATGTTCCAAGGCAATCTCAAGTTTACAGTTTCCCATTCTCTAACAATAGCATACTACATTTCTAAGAAGTGAAAGCCCTTTTTGAGGGGTTTATTCCCGCTCTTGGCCTCACAACAAGGAGAGGTATCCCCACCCTAAAAGGCATGGTTCGTTCTCCGCCCCTGCCAATGTACTATCCCATTATTCTCATTGGTGCCTTTTTCCTGGCAATATTTTCCACCATCTAAGTTATAGGTTTGGTAACCGTTCATATCTATGAATTGTAGTTCCTTATGGCTTAAATAAGCTCTCTTACAACTTACTGTACCTCGGCTCTGATGTGGTTAACATCCTCGGCTCGAAGGCTCTTAGTGCTTAATGCCTCAGTTCATTCTTTGTACTCTTACTCATTTGTAGGTCATTCTTAAAGGTTTTTGTTTCCTTGAACACTATCCACCGTTAGATTACATAATAAATGTAGTATTGGGTTTCATGGCAAGTTGCTGCGTCCTGCTTCCCACTATGGAAGTTTATTCAGGCGTTCTGAGGTTACTTAGTGTCTTTGACAATACTGTCGCCTTATTAGACTTATATCTTTTAGCAAATAAGAATAAGTTGGTATTAGGCTTTTGCCTTACGGTGTCCAAGTTGGATATCATCCTGTCATCTTATGCTTCCATCTCAACGCATCGTTCAACTTCCGTTGACTACGCCACCCGTTGATGTTCAATCATACTTGGGTGTTAATGAGTTAGACGAACAGTGTTAGCTATCATTCATCGGTTATTTAGCTCGACTATGCCCGTTCTGTGTGGGTAATCTTCTGAGCTTCCCTCTGTCGGGATTGTATATCTTTAATCCTTCATAGATTACTGCTTAAGTTTATTCTTTCTGTCCCTGTTTCCGGGGTTCACCAACATCTTCATTATAGAATGTTTGCTATTGGTATTCTTAATGGTCACTCTGGGAGTCTTATCCCGTTTTCATTGGGAGTCGTTGCGTCAACCGTCTCAATCGTATCTTACAATACATCCCTTGTATATTATTGCTTATATAGTGTTTTTGCTCGGATTACCGAGCGATCTCTTAGGTTCTCCCCTTGGAGTTCGGGATTGGTGTTCTTACCGTACTGTCAGTTGTTGTCGTAGTAGGTTATACCGTTGCTAATATTTATATGGTTTAATATTTTGTCCAAGTTCCGCTCCCGGCTGACTGGTGGGTCACCTCATCTCATCATGGTCAGGCCGTCGGGCCTTTCCAAGGTCTTATTCTCCTGTTCTTATGGATTTACAATCCGGTATTAATATGTGTTACAACTGTAGCGTTCTCCTATTTTGCCATGATGGCTTTCCGTGTCGCTTAACCGTGGTAGCACTTGCTATGGCAAGTGCGCCATGCAGGATGGGCTATTGGTACAAGGTACTTTGGTAGTGATACTTCCTTCTAATTTCCATGTAATTGGTAGTCCTTGGGACTCCTTCGATATTCTTTTATTTTGGATAACTACCCATCCGGCAGTTTCCTGTTCGATTGACCGTACTGTTACTTATCCGGGCGTTCCACTTTCTGAGGGAATCCCTTATTATTTTTCTTGTGTCTTAATCCTCGCTCCCGTTCCCACACATTTGTCGTGGTTACTAAGTAATGTTCCTCCTTTAGGCACTACATCGTAGTCCTATCCCGGTACACAGTTGTACGCGTTCTTATTTACGCCTGCATTATGTCGGCCAGGTTTGCAACCTTCTTCATTGTATGGGGTTTGGAGTTCCCGTTCTTAACTGGACTTTCCAGTAATCTTATCCCTTAAGCTTTATATCATCCTTCTGTTATGCTCCTTCGGACCACTGTCCGGTACTCATGTCGCTTCCCCTTTTCCTTTCTATTGCACCCGTAGTGCTTTCCTTATCATTGGTATTGCGGGTTATTTCGACTGCGTAGCATGTCGACCCATGTTGCCGGTAATTACCGTTCCCTTATTGATAGAATTCCATAGGTAGCGCCTGTTTCTCGGTTGCGCTCCATTAAAAACCTCCAAGTTCTCCGTAACTGTTGTGCAACAAGATGTTTCTCGTATTGCTTACTGTTAGCTAACTGCCAGATCGGGTTTCCCCGAGTAAGAGAAGGCTTTCTTCTCTCTGGCGTTTGTTCCACATATTCAGGTTAGGGATGTGGAGGGCGGGCCTAGGTACTATGGATATCCGGTAAACACCGGGAAGTCCTGACTAACGCACCTCTCACTCTATCTCTCAACCCTTAACCCATAACTCAAGCTCAATGTCTGTATTCTCCTAAGTTCGGTATTTCTTGTCTTCAAAGCGTAACTATGCTCTGATACCACTTTTTGTAACACCCCATCTCAATCCAAATATGGTCTCGCAACTTAACAGCATATATATATACATGTCACAGCGGAATTCATTACACTCCAGGACCTTGCCACGGTCTGACAGACAGAATATACCGAACATTAGTACATACAAATCTTAACCAAATACATATCCTTCTCACAATCCCCTCACATCCTATACATCCCACTAAACTCAAATTGCCATACGAGTGTACATGCACAACTCGTAGGCCACACTTAACCCGTAACGCTTGTACCCCTTCTTACTCTCGCGACGGCCGCCTCCTGACGTTTACCTGTGTAGTAAAAACAGCCCCCAAAGGGGGTCAGCACGAATGCTAGTACGATCCTCTCATGGCCCCCAAGCTAACGTGGCTACGACGACTAATTGTCGATAGCATGGAGGTTGATTAGATGCACAACATAATAGTAAGTGCAGTAAACAACAAACCAAATTGAACAATCGAAGTTCACACACAATGAACGACTTAAATGCGTTCCCTTAATTAGAGAGTTAATTATTTAACTCCTTAAGTTATATTTCCTCTTAATCTTAGTCCATCCTTATCTCACCTCAATCTTAGTCTTATCTTAATCTTAGAAACAACCATCCTTTAAAAAGGAGTGGATGTAGCTTATCTTAGTCTTAATAATACAAACCATCCTTCAAGAGGAATGGTTGCAACTTATCTTAACCTTACCTTATGTATGCCAACCGTTCTCTCATTGGGAACAGGTTAGCCCTTAGTTCGTTGTTTATTTTTGTAGGGCTTGGTTAACCCTAGCCAGCAGCAGGACACTTACCGGCAATAAACAACATTCTTAAATTGTTGGGGATGTAGGCTTGATCCCCCCATGCCATCTTAAAGACACCTACCTCGGACTGGATGTCCAATGTAGCCGAGCCGGCCAACCGACCCAAGGCTACTAGTCTGAGGACTAGTCCTTAAGCGGAAGTCGGATCTGCTATAGATACTGACCCCTTTTCCTTAGCATGCATGACCGGAGTCAGTCCCGGGTTTCCTCACTCAAGTTCCAGTTAGTAGTAGTCTCAAGACCATGTTTGTTGGTTAACCTCTTTCGGTTTACATCAAACTCATATTAGGGAGCGTTCCTTAGTCTCACTCAATTCCTTACTAAATGTTGGTTAGTAAGTTCTCACGGTATATTGTGTTAGTTCTCAAACATCACACAACAATACAATAAACATAATATTCCGGTTGCATGCTTTATCTTGTTTAGTGAGCACACAAGAACAAACAGCACACAAGCCGAGGGACACCTCGTTAGCAAGCAGGTCACAAGAAGAACTGTACCGTTCACCATTGGTCGTTCGGTTGCTTACTCTCTTCTGGAGTCCACATACTCAAGCCCTAAAACATTCATTCAATTTTAGGTTGTTAATCACTTAACTTAATTCAACTTATCTAACTTACTTAACCCATAATGATTCCCACCTAACAGCTCTTAAGTTCTTATAAACTTAATCTTAAGTGAATCACTTTTCCTCATAACTTATACTTATTCACCCACTTAATTATCATTGTTACCCACCAAACATGTCTTAAACAACCTTATATCATAGGTCGAGACTCAAAAGGGTGCAACCAGACGTGTGTCCGAACATGTGTCCGAACTTCCCTAAGTTCAGACATAGGTCGAGGAGAAATCGAAAGAAAAATTTCAAGTGTCCGAACTTCCAAGGTCGGACTGAAGTCCGGACACTGGCCAAGACTCAGAAAATTAAATCGCAACAGGGCATGTCCGAGCTTCCAAATTCGGATGGAAGTTCGGACAGGCCAGAATACTCATCTTCTACACCCTTAAACACTTATCTCCTTTCTTGCAAAAATACCCAACTCTTCCACAAGTGTCCCATTATGTCTTAATACCATATAGGCACTTAAACTCACCTTAGAACATCCTTTAAAACCTCCTTAACCATTTTCTCAATCCTTACACGGATTCCTAACACTTGTTACTTATTTCCTTATATTTCCAACATGTAAATTTTGTCTAAAACTCCAACTATCCAAAGTGTTTCCTTCCCAATCAATATAACTTCTCCCTAAACATTATTCCATCCCCTCTTTGCTTGCCAAACCTTCCAAGGTTATCTTGCATGTCCATGCACAATTCCTTTCCTTTCCTTTTTCTACTCATCAACCTAAACTCATGAACTTACCTATGCATTTCTCCCCTTCTTAGCACCTTAACCTTGTTCTTCTTTACCTTAACTATCCTACACCCTCCTTGGATATTTCCATCTCCTTTTACTCACTTACTCACCATTCTCATGATCATACGCTCTTTTACATTCCTAGTCATTTTCCTTGACATTTGTCAACATTCTCCTTCAATTTTCACCTCCATCACCCAAGTCCACTCATTACCATCCAACTATGACCTTATTAATCCACTACTAGCATCTTCACCACTTACACAAGACATCAAAACTTCTCATCGTTATATTCCCTAGTTCATACCTAAATCATCTTAAAACATTGTACACCATTTCCTCTAAATTTTTACACAAGTCTTACCATTCCTCATACCATGACTTTGGTGTGTTCAATACACCCATCTAAACTCTAATTTCCTCATAGACAATTCTAGGTCATTCTAAACCTCAAGAACTCCTTAGTTAACTCATTTGCACTCTAGTTCCTTCTAATGGCTCCTAGTAAATCCTAGGTCATATCAACTCACCACCACCACTTAAACACTTAGTTTTCTACTCAAATTTTGCCATAGCTCCTCTAGTATATTCTCATGCCCAAATGCATTTTTTTCTCACACAATAATCTCACACACACCAAGTCCTTTCTCATCTTATTTTCTCACCCAAATCAACTCATTCATAAAACTCAATATTGTGCATAATCTTAAATTGCATAGCACTAAGGCTCTTAAATGACATGGCTCTTAGGCCCTTAAATGACTTAAACTTAACACTGAATTTCCCACATATAAAAGCTTTCAACCTGCAAATCACACAACATGCTCCCAAGCAATATAAGTGTTCTCTTAATTCACCTTAAACTTATCTTAATAACTTATTTCCTTTGGCTCCTTAGTCACAAGTTCACAAGCTTGTTTAAATTCTTTTTTTTCCTAGGTTATATAATTCATTACACAATGTAAGCTCTAAGCCACATCAGTATTTATTTAAATACCATCCCTTAAACCTTAAACCGTCATTAGGTAAGCATTTTACCTTGTTTTTCCAAGCTTATCTTAACTTCCTCCTTAGACCTTCTTCTTGAATGAATCTCGGCCACCACTTAAACTTCCTTTGCCAATGTTCTAACCAATAGTCAATGACTCATATGAGTACTAAACAATACACTAACCTTAAGGAATTGAAATACCCCAAACCTAAGTATGCTAAGTAAACATCAAATTATGATGTAGTAAGACTAGAATATGCCTTAGAAAGATTGGTAGACAATTTAAACCAAAGAAAACACAAAAAGTGCCTTAAGGGCAATTAGGGCAAAAGTGTGCTCTAAGCTTGGAGAGACTTGGGTGAGTACCCAAATATCATGACAAGACCTTAGTAATATTCTAATGGTCATTTAAACCAATTACCAAAGAAAACCAAGCTTGAAAACAAGTTAAAACACAAAATGTGCTTTAAGAAGTCTTAAAGCACATTTTTGAGAAATTGTCTTAGAATTGAGTTTTGAGTGGCTAGATGTCCATCATTACTCTTTAATCAACATGTGTACTAATTAGTATCACATTAGGAAGTCTAAATCAATGGGAAATCAAAAAATTCAGAAATATGTGCACTAATTAGTGAATAGTGCCAAATAGTAACTAGTTTAAGTTTTAATCAATATAAGCTAATTAGTTGGTCAACAAAGACCATGAATAGCCTTATTTATGAAGGGGGCCGGTTTCTAAGGGATGAGTCATTAAAGACTTCATCAAATTAAGAAAGAAAAAGGGAAGGAAAGTAAAAGCAAAGACTATTCACCTTTTTATAACAAATATCTTCACTTAAGTTACCTTTCTTCTCTCCTCTCTTCATTTCTCCTTCCTTCCACGATTTCTCTTTCTCCTCTCCTGCTCCAAACCGAGAGAGAGCTCCATTCATGGCTCCCCACCTTCATTCACTTGCCAAGTGCAACTCCAAGCTCCAAATCCAAAACAAATTGCATATTTATCTTAGTTGAGTCAAGGCCCTCCTTTCTATCTTTTCAAATCTTTCAAAGCTCAAGTTTGGTGCCATGAGAAAACTCCATTGATGGAGGAAAATCAAGTTTGAAGGGCTCATTAGCTTCTCCATTCTCTTAAGGTAAAGAAAATGTAAGAAAAACCAAGTTTCCATCACTTCCTTACATGGCCGAAAATTTACTACTCATGGGGCTATGTTTTTATGCCTTGTTCTAGCTTGTTTTATTCACCAAGGACTAGTGGAGGTCCTCTTTCATTCAATGCCCAAGTCTACCTTGAGACTTCAAAGGTAATCATCCACTTTTATGCCTTAGAACACATTTCTAACCTAGGTTTTCATTCCTTGAGGTTAGTGTATTGTTTAGTACTCATGTGAGTCATTGAATATTGGTTAGAACATTGGCAAAGGGAGTTTAAGTGGTGGCCGATATTCATTCAAGAAGAAGGTCTAAGGAGGAAGATAAGATAAGCTTGAGAAAACAAGGTAAATTACTTACCTAATGGTGGTTTAAGGTTTAAGGAATGAGTTTTAGATGGGTACCAATGTAGCCTAGGGCTTACATTAGGTAATGGGTTATGTAACCTAAGAAAAAGAACTTAAATAAGCTTGTGAACTTGTGACTAAGGAGCCAATGGGAATGAGTTAGTAATATAAGTTTAGGATGGATTTTAAGAGCATTATAATTACTATGAGATTGATGGGTGTATTTGCAGGTTGAAAGCTTTTATATGTGGGAAATTCAGTGTTTAAGTTTAAGTCATTTAAGGGCCTAAGAGCCATGTCATTTAAGAGCCTTGGTGCTATGCAATTTAAGATTATTGCAATATAATGAGTTGTTGTGAATGAGTTGGTTTTGGTGAGATGTGATGAGAAAGAACTTGATGTGTGTGAGATGGATGAATGAGGAAAACAATGCATTTGGGCATGATAAGATGCTAGAGAAGCTATGGCGAAATTTGAGTAGAAAACAAAGTGTTTAAGTGGTAGTGGTGAGCTAATATGCCCTAGGGTTTACTAGGGAGCATGAAAAGAAAATTGGGTGGAAATGAGTTAACTAAGGAGTTCTTGAGGTTTAGAATGACCTAGGATGTCTAGGAGGAATTAGAGGATTGGTGAGTGTATTAAACACACCAAAATCATGATAGGAATGTAAGACTTGTGCATAAGTTTTAAGGAGAAGTGTATAATGCTTAAGGTGATTTAGGTATGAACTTGGGAATATATCAATGAAAGTCTTGGGAAGCTTGCCTAAGTAGTGATGATGTTAGTAGAGGACTAATGAGGTTTAGTTTAGATTGTAACAAGTGGACTTAGGTGATGGAAGAGAAAGGTGAGGGAGAATGTTGTCAAACGTCAAGGAAAATGACTATGAATGTAAAGAGCGTGTGATCATGAGGAAGGTGAGTAAGTGAATAAAAGAATGTATAAGTAAGCTCAAGAGTTTAGGAGTGATGAGTAACAAATGAAAAGAAGAGAAATTGTGCATGGACATGCAAGATGACCTTGGAAGGTTTAACTAGCAAGATGGAGTGCAATGATGTTAAGGAGGAGTTATATGGGTTGTTGAAAGAAACACTTGGGATAGTTAAAGTTCTAGACAAAATGTACATGTTGGAAATGTAAGGAATTATATGACAAATGTTAGGAGTGTTGTAAGAATTTAGTAAATGTTGAGAAGATCTTTGGAGAGTTTTGGAGGTTTGGTGGAAGTTCTAAGGTGAGTTTAAGTGCCTAAATGGTATTAGGACACATGGGGGAACTTGTGGAGAAGTTTGGAGTCAAATGGGAATTTAGAAATAAGGTTCTGGAGCCGACCGACCTTGGGACCGGACCTGCAAGGTCGGTCGAGCTCAGTTTACACTACCGGAGAAAGTTTCTGGAACCGACCGAACTTGGGGACCGGACTTGCAAGTTCGGTCGGGCTTGTAATTTGTGAAGGAATTGAGTCTCTGGAATCGACCGAACATGGGACCGAACTTGGCAAGTTCGGTCGGGCTTAAATATCCCACGGGGAAACTCTCGGGATTGGACCGACCTTGGGACCGGACTTGCAAGGTCGGTCGGGGTAGAATTTTCAAGCGGTAATATGTTCTGGAATGGACCGACCTTAGGTAAGGTCGGTCGAAAGTTCGGTCGAGCCTAAAAATTAAAAAAAAAAGAAATTTTGGATTCTAAGGATGGTAATAGGTAATAAGGTATACCTTTGGTAGGGTGGTAATGATTAGGACCCTAAGAACTTAAGGGATTAAGTTAAGTTAAGTGTAAGCTTAAAAGCTTAAGGTTAAGTTTGTAAGATTAAGTTGTAAGACTTAAGAGGTGTTAGGTGGGGATCATTAAGGGTTAAGTTAAGTAAAGTTAATTAAGTTAAGTAAGATTAGTAAGTTGAATTGAGTTAAGTGATTAACAACCTAAAACTGAATGAATGTTTTAGGACTGGGAATTTGGACTCCGGAAGGGAGTAAGCAACCGAACGATCAACGGTGAACGGTACAGTTCTTCTTGTGACCTGCTTGCTAACGAGGTGTCCCTCGGCTTGTGTGCTATTTGTTTTTGTGTGCTCACTAAACAAGATAAAGCATGCAACCGGAATATATTATATTTATTGTATTGTTGTGTGATGTTTGAAAACTAACACAACATACCGTGAGAACTTACTAACCAACGTTTAGTAAGGAAATGAGTGAGACTAAGGAACGCTCCCTAATATGGGATGATATAAACCGAAAGAGGTTAACCAACAAACATGGTCTTGAGACTACTACTAACTGGAACTTGAGTGAGGAAACCCGGGACCGATCTCCGGTCATGCATGCTAAGGAAAGGGGGTCGGTATCGATAGCAGATTCGACTTCCGATTAAGGACTAGTCCTCGGACTAGTAGCCTTGGGTCGGTTGGCCGGCTCGGCTACATTGGACATCCAGTCCAAGGTAGGTGGCTTTAAGATGGCGTGGGGGGATCAAGCCTACATCCCCAACAATTTAAGAATGTTGTTTATTGCCGGTAAGTGTTCTGCTGCTGGCTAGGGTTAACCAAGCCCTACAAAAATAAATAACGAACTAAGGGCTAACCTGTTCCTAATGAGAGAACGGTTGGCATACATAAGGTAAGGTTAAGATAAGTTGCAACCATTTCTCTTTAAAGGATGGTTTGTATTATTAAGATTAAGATAAGCCACATCCACTCCTTATTAAAGGATGGTTGTTTCTAAGCTTAAGATAAGATTAAGATTGAGGTGAGGTAAGGATGGACTAAGATTAAGAGGAAATATAACTTAAGGAGTTAAACAATTAACTCTCTAATTGAGGGAACGCATTTAAGTCGTTCATTGTGTGTGAACTTTAATTGTTCATATTGGATTGTTGTTTGCAGCATTTACTATTGTGTTGTGCATCTAATCAACCTCCATGCTATTGACAATTAGTCGTCGTAGCCACGTTAGCTTGGGGGCCATGAGAGGATCGTACCAGCATTCGTGCTGACCCCCTTTGGGGGCTGTTTTTACTACACAGGTGTACATCAGGAGGCGGTCGTCGCGAGAGTAAGAAGAGGATACAAGTGTTAAGGATTAAGTGTGACCTACGAGTTGTGCATGTACACTCGTATGGCAATTGAGTTAGTAAGAGGTATAGGTTGTGAGAGGATTATGTATTTGGTTGAGGTTGTTATGTACTAATGTTCGGTATATTCTGTAGTCAGACCGTGGCAAGGTCCTGGAGTGTAAAGAATTCCGCGTGTGACATGTATATATATATGCTGTTAAGTTGCGAGACCACATTTGGATTGAGTTGGGGTGTTACAAAAAGTGGTATCAGAGTGTAGTTACGCTCTGAAGACAAGAAATACTGAACTTAGGAGAATATTGAGGTTGAGATTGAGTTATGGGTTAAGGGTTGAGAGATAGAGTGAGAGGTGCGTTAGTCAGTACTTCCCGGTGTTTACCGGATATCCATAGAACCTAGACCCGCCCTCCACATCCCTAACCCTGAATATGCAGAACAAACGCCAGAGAGAAGAAAGCCTTCTCTTACTCGGGGAAACCCGATTTGGCAGTTAGCTAACAGTAAGCAATACGAGAAACATCTTGTTGCACAACAGTTATGGAGAACTTGGAGGTTTTTAATGGAGCGCAGCTGAGAAACAGGCGCTACCTATGGAATTCTATTAATAAGGGAACAGTAATTACCGGCAACATGGGTCGACATGCTACGCAGTCGAAATAACTCGCAATACCAATGGTAAGGAAAGCACTACTGGAGCAATAGAAAGGAAAAGGGGAAGTGACATGAGTACCGGACAGTGGTTCGAAGGAGCATAACAGTAGGATAATACAAGCATGAGGACTGAGACTACTGGAAAGTCCAGTTAGAAACGGGAACTCCAAACCCCATACAATGAGGAAGGTTACAAAACCTGGCCAACATAACGCGGACGACGGTGGAAACTTATGCAAATTGTATACCGGAATAGGACTACGATATAGTGCCTAAAGAAGAATCATTACTTAGTAACCACAACAAGATGTGTGGAGACAAGAGCGAGGATTAAGACATAAGGAAATATTAAGGGGTTCCCTCAGAAAGAGGAACGCCCTGATAAATGACAGTACTGTCAAACAATAAGGAAACTGCCGGAAGGTCAGTTATCCAAAGTAAGATATTATCGAAGGAGTTCCGAGGACTACCAATTACATGGAAATTAGAAAGAATTATCACTACCAAGGTACCTTGTACCAATAACCCATCCTGCATGGCTCACTTGCCATAGCAAGTGCCACCACGGTTAAGCTACACGGAAAGCCATCGTGGCAGGATAGGAGAACACTACAGTTGTAACACATATTAACACCGGATTGCAAGTCCATATGAACCAGAGGATAAGACCTTGGAAAGGCCCGACGGCCTGACCATGAAGAGATGAGGTGACACACCAGTCAGCCAGGAGCGGAACTTGGACATAATATTAGACCATATGGATGTTAGCAACAGTACAATGTACTACGACAACAACAACCAACAGTGCGGTAAGAACACCAAACCCGGATTCCAAAGAGGAACCTAAGAGATCGCTCAATAATTCGAGCAAAAGCACTACGTAAGTAACAACATTCATGGAATGTATCAAGAGATACAATAAAGGTAGTTGACTGAACGACTTCCAATAAGGATGGGATAAGACTCCCAGATTGATCACTAAGAATACCAGCAGTAAGCATTCTTCAATGAAGATGTTGGAAAACCCAGAAAACAAGAGTAAAAGAAATGAACATAAGCTATAACCTACTAAGGACTAAAGATGTACCACCCTGGAAAAGAAAAGCCCGGAGGACTACCCCCACAGAGCGGGCATAGTCGAGCCGATCAAACTGATGAATGACAGTTAATGCTGTTCGTCTAACTCATTAACACCCAAGTATGATTAATCATCAACGGGTGGCGTAGTCAACGGTAGTTGAACGAAGCATTGAGATGGGAGCATAAGATGACAGGATGATATCTGACTTGGACACTGTAAGGCAAACGCCTAATACGAACTTTTCCTTGACTACTAAAAGACATAAGTCTAGTAAAATGACAGTATTGTCAAAGACATTAAGTAACCTCAGATCACCTGAACAACTTCCATAGCAGGAAGCAGGATGCAGCAACTTACCATGAAACCCGATACTACATTTAGTATGTAACCTAACGATGGATAGTGCTCAAAGAACCAGAATCTTATAAGGATGACCTGTGGATGAGTGAGAGTACAAATAATGAACTGAAGCACTAAGCATTAAGAGCCTACGAGCCAAGGATGTTAACCACATCAGAGCCTGAGGCGCAGTAAGTTATAAGAGAACTTGTTTAAGCCATGAAGGGACTACAATGTGTAGATGTGAACGGTTACAAACCTATAACTTAGATTGGGGAAGATATTACCAAGGAAGAGTACCAATGAGAATATTGAGATAATGCTGAGGACAGGGGCGGAGAACGAACCATGCCTTTTAGGGTGGGGATACCTCTCCTTGTTGTGAGGCCATGTGTGGGAATGGACCCCTCAAAAGGGCTTTCACTTATTAGTGATGCAATACGCTTTTGTTAGAGAATGGAAACTGTAAACTTGAGATTACTTTAGAACATATCAGATACACTCGAGTAATAAGGAAGGTTGCATAGATAGACCCCATATCCAACACCCAGGATGTAAGAATTAGTAATGGTCAGAGATAAACATTGAGATTGCACATTATGACACGCCAAGTGACCAATGCTCAGAAGAGCTTGTGATTCAGTGGATGACTTCTTCAGTAACCAGTTAAATTACATGGTAGATAACATCACTAAGGATGAAAGAAAGCGAGAGAAATTAGCCTGCTTACGAAACTGAGATTGGAGCAGAACATCTTCATATTAAGAGTTAACTATTTTACAGCACGGTATGACAACCGTTATACACCGGAATGAGAGAACTCCCAGTGTGTTTACACCAAGAAGGGATTGAGTATAAGGTAAGACATTAGAATAAATGAGTAAGAGGTTGCACCATCAATGGGCAACATGGTAAGGGCCAACTACCACGGTAGTAGTGGGCGTGAGTACAATAGTTATATAAGGGGAATTAAGTCGTGGTGCACGGTAAAGCGACCGTTAGGTATGAGCCATCAAATATTGACACAGAGGCAATGAGATTTATGAGTTAAAACCAATATAAGTAAGGAAATAAGATGGTAGACGAACTATGCATTGATGCCAGTAGTCTGGACCTGGTTAGGTAAGATTTCACAGGAAGCACACTACCCATTCCTTAAGGAACTGGAAGTGCATTCCTAGTAGCATAAATATGAGAAACAAGATAAGAGGCTCTACGGAAATTGACCTCAGATAATAAGTGACCGAATCAATACGAAATACAGAAAGGAGCCAGAGCATACCATACCCAAGAACACAATAATGGATTTCCCTTGATTAACTTCAAGAAGAACAATAAATGTTATTATGAAACGATGAAGAGGAGATCGACAACAGAATACTTCATAATTAGCAATAGCTAAACGTGTAACGAACACTATGAGTTTACTAAAACGAGACGTGGGATGACTGCATCCCATAGGGGCTTGCAGGCCTGACACGCTCATTTATGAGTTAGTTGGGTAAGTAGTAATGTATCAGTAAGGTACCCCATGCATGTAAACAAGTGGTGTAAAGAACACGGGAAGTAGTCGACTTCGTACCACCGACAACGGCGCAAGATCAGACAAGAGCAGCTACTACCACAAACAGTCGAAGAGAAGAATTCAGTTTAACCAGCAACACAGAGGAACCAGAGAACAAATAATTAAGGACTATGAAGTGTGAAGAGCACGGATTGTTAAGTACAGACATTGGACATGTCTTAAGATGAATAAGATTAAACTGTAAAGTGCAATAAGCACTAAACAGTAGTTTCAGATTAGGAATCATCCTCAGACCAAAGGTCATTTGGAGGGAACAATTTAGACATTCGAGAAAACACTAAGAGTATGAACATTAGATCTCCAGGGAGACTGGATAGACGAGCTACAACTCATCAAGGCCGTGTATATATAAAGATAACACGTGACCATTGAGGGACCTTTAGTGCTAAACCATTAGCACGCAAGAGAAAGATATCCTATACTATAAAAGGATAAGAGAGGCAAATAAACCTAAAACTATCAGAGTCGCGCAACGGAAGCTAGCAGACCACTACCTTTGAGATTAGACCAAACTAAGTTAAGGAAACGGTATAAGTACCGTTAAGAATCCTCGATACAGAGACTAAGTCATTTCTGATCGAATTATAAGTAAGATAGATGACGTGGAAGCTAGAATGCTTAGTGAGAAGTAGACATCTTGAACTTATGTTCAAGAATGTGATGGTGTTGATTACGTGGGCGTAATCCATATTAAGGGGGTAGAGCGAAAACCGCTTATCGTATGTTTGAGTACTTAGTACATAAACTACGGTGTGCATAGCACACAAAAGAATATGAGAATATGTTTTACACAAACATTTTGAGATAAATCATGGTTATTGCACACAGAAGATGTGAATGCCATACATATTAAGTACATGTCTTGTTAACTCCGGTGTGAGTACAAGTTAAGAGAATTAAGGAAAAGGATTAAGGAGACTTAAGAAATAAGGAATATATGAGGTATGAGTCGATATGAGACTAGGTGTTAGATAAGAATAAGATGACACTATGAGATATCATTTGATATGAGTATGAAGAAGGAAATAGTAATGCTATGAGACATAAGATGGTGAGAAATGGTATGAGACTATAATAAAACTTAGTAAGAAGTTAAGCCCTGAGGTAAGTACTAAGAGATGAATTGGGAATGTTTGATGGACTGAGTCCACACTTTGGAGATGTATTGATTATGATTAGAAGAACTAAAAAGATAGAAAATTGGACATGAGTGAATTATTTGGATGTTTGAAAATGACGTGGGAGGTGGAACTTGATTTTCTAGGGATCAAGGGAAACCGAACACAAATTGGAGTGGAAGGATGGTTCTACACTGATGCTGATCACATCAGGGTAGGATGATTCCTGAAACTCCCTACCAGTGGTCACAATTAAATCACACTAAGGATAGAGGCCTTAGGATAAAATGAAATTGGAGTTGATTGTATTTTTAATTAGAGGAATTATTCCTCACATGACCTCGTAAAAAGGATTACCTTTTTACTGAGTCTCGCCCATGAAGTCGAGGACGCACGAGCCTTTGTCTTCGGACCGGTGACATGGGGAGAGCAGCGTGTTTTGTATTCTGGCCCATGGTGACGAGGACAAATGAGCCATTGTCTACGGACCGGTGACATGGGAGAATACGTTGGAAGTTATGTGAATGTTTTAATCATCAAAAAGGAACAAAAAGAATTTTGAGTGCTATACATGCGTAAGCATATTGTGTGATATTTAAGAATAAGCATATGGTGGACCTAAGGATTCAATGAGTTTGAGTATACATAAGTATGATCTGTACGAGCTATGGAATGAGGTAAGACATGTATTCTAATAAGATAAGATGCATGGGAACTTTGGGGACAAAGTTCTTTTAAGGGGGGTAGATTGAAATACCCCAAACCTAAGTATGCTAAGTAAACATCAAATTATGATGTAGTAAGACTAGAATATGCCTTAGAAAGATTGGTAGACAATTTAAACCAAAGAAAACACAAAAAGTGCCTTAAGGGCAATTAGGGCAAAAGTGTGCTCTAAGCTTGGAGAGACTTGGGTGAGTACCCAAATATCATGACAAGACCTTAGTAATATTCTAATGGTCATTTTAAACCAATTACGAAAGAAAACCAAGCTTGAAAACAAGTTAAAACACAAAATGTGCTTTAAGAAGTCTTAAAGCACATTTTTGAGAAATTGTCTTAGAATTGAGTTTTGAGTGGCTAGATGTCCATCATTACTCTTTAATCAACATGTGTACTAATTAGTATCACATTAGGAAGTCTAAATCAATGGGAAATCAAAAATTTCAGAAATATGTGCACTAATTAGTGAATAGTGCCAAATAGTAACTAGTTTAAGTTTTAATCAATATAAGCTAATTAGTTGGTCAACAAAGACCATGAATAGCCTTATTTATGATGGGGGCCGGTTTCTAAGGGATGAGTCATTAAAGACTTCATCAAATTAAGAAAGAAAAAGGGAAGGAAAGTAAAAGCAAAGACTATTCACCTTTTTATAACAAATATCTTCACTTAAGTTACCTTTCTTCCTCTCTCTCTTCATTTCTCCTTCCTTCCACGATTTCTCTTTCTCCTCTCCTGCTCCAAACCGAGAGAGAGCTCCATTCATGGCTCCTCACCTTCATTCACTTGCCAAGTGCAACTCCAAGCTCCAAATCCAAAACAAATTGCATATTTGTGTTAGTTAAGTCAAGGCCCTCCTTTCTATCTTTTCAAATCTTTCAAAGCTCAAGTTTGGTGCCATGAGAAAACTCCATTGATGGAGTAAAATCAAGTTTGAAGGGCTCATTAGCTTCTCCATTCTCTTAAGGTAAAGAAAATGTAAGAAAAACTAAGTTTCCATCACTTCCTTACATGGCCGAAAATTTACTACTCATGGGGCTATGTTTTTATGCCTTGTTCTAGCTTGTTTTATTCACCAAGGACTAGTGTAGGTCCTCTTTCATTCAATGCCCAAGTCTACCTTGAGACTTCAAAGGTAATCATCCACTTTTATGCCTTAGAACACATTTCTAACCTAGGTTTTCATTCCTTGAGGTTAGTGTATTGTTTAGTACTCATGTGAGTCATTTAATATTGGTTAGAACATTGGCAAAGGGAGTTTAAGTGGTGGCCAATATTCATTCAAGAAGAAGGTCTAAGGAGGAAGATAAGACAAGCTTGAGAAAACAAGGTAAATTACTTACCTAATGGTGGTTTAAGGTTTAAGGAATGAGTTTTAGATGGGTACCAATGTAGCCTAGGGCTTACATTAGGTAATGGGTTATGTAACCTAAGAAAAAGAACTTAAATAAGCTTGTGAACCTGTGACTAAGGAGTCAATGGGAATGAGTTAGTAATATAAGTTTAGGATGGATTTTAAGAGCATTATAATCACTATGAGATTGATGGGTGTATTTGTAGGTTGAAAGCTTTTATATGTGGGAAATTCAGTGTTTAAGTTTAAGTCATTTAAGGGCCTAAGAGTCATGTCATTTAAGAGCCTTGGTGCTATGCAATTTAAGATTATTGCAATATAATGAGTTGTTGTGAATGAGTTTGTTTGGTGGTGAGATGTGAGGAGAAAGAACTTGATGTGTGTGATGGATGAATGAGGAAAACAATGCATTTGGGCATGATAAGATGCTAGAGAAGCTATGGCGAAATTTGAGTAGAAAACAAAGTGTTTAAGTGGTAGTGGTGAGCTAATATGCCCTAGGGTTTAATAGGGAGCATGAAAAGAAAATTGGGTGGAAATGAGTTAACTAAGGAGTTCTTGAGGTTTAGAATGACCTAGAGATGTCTAGGAGGAATTAGAGGATTGGTGAGTGTATTAAACACACCAAAATCATGATATGAGGAATGTAAGACTTGTGCATAAGTTTTAAGGAGAAGGTGTATAATGCTTAAGGTGATTTAGGTATGAACTTGGGAATATATCAATGAAAGTCTTGGGAAGCTTGCGTTAGGAGTGATGATGTTAGTAGAGGACTAATGAGGTTTAGTTTAGATTGTAACAAGTGGACTTAGGTGATGGAAGAGAAAGGTGAGGGAGAATGTTGTCAAACGTCAAGGAAAATGACTATGAATGTAAAAGAGCGTGTGATCATGAGGAAGGTGAGTAAGTGAATAAAAGAATGTATAAGTAAGCTCAAGAGTTTAGGAGTGATGAGTCACAAATGAAAAGAAGAGAAATTGTGCATGGACATGCAAGATGACCTTGGAAGGTTTAACTAGCAAGATGGAGTGCAATGATGTTAAGGAGGACTTATATGGGTTGAAAAGAAACTCTTGGGATAGTTAAAGTTCTAGACAAAATGTACATGTTGGAAATGTAAGGAATTATATGACAAATGTTAGGAGTGTTTGTAAGAATTTAGTAAATGTTGAGAAGATCTTTGGAAGTTGTTTTGGAGAGTTTGGTGGAAGTTCTAAGGTGAGTTTAAGTGCCTAAATGGTATTAGGACACATGGGGGAACTTGTGGAGAAGTTTGGAGTCAAATGGGAATTTAGAAATAAGGTTCTGGAGCCGACCGACCTTGGGACCGGACCTGCAAGGTCGGTCGAGCTCAGTTTACACTACCGGAGAAAGTTTCTGGAACCGACCGAACTTGGGGACCGGACTTGCAAGTTCGGTCGGGCTTGTAATTTGTGAAGGAATTGAGTCTCTAGAATCGACCAAACATGGGACCGAACTTGGCAAGTTCAGTCGGGCTTAAATATCCCACGGGGAAACTCTCGGAAATGGACCGACCTTGGGACCGGACTTGCAAGGTCGGTCGGGGTAGAATTTTCAAGCGGTAATATGTTCTGGAATGGACCGACCATAGGTAAGGTCGGTCGCAAGTTTGGTCGAGCCTAAAAATAAAAAAAAAAGAAATTTTGGATTCTAAGGATGGTAATAGGTAATAAGGTATACCTTTGGTAGGGTGGTAATGATTAGGACCCTAAGAACTTAAGGGATTAAGTTAAGTTAAGTGTAAGCTTAAAAGCTTAAGGTTAAGTTTGTAAGATTAAGTTGTAAGACTTAAGAGGTGTTAGGTGGGGATCATTAAGGGTTAAGTAAGTTAAGTAAGTTAAGTAAGTTAATTAAGTTAAGTAAGATTAGTAAGTTGAATTGAGTTAAGTGATTAACAACCTAAAACTGAATGAATGTTTTAGGACTGGGAATTTGGACTCCGGAATGGAGTAAGCAACCGAACGATCAACGGTGAACGGTACAGTTCTTCTTGTGACCTGCTTGCTAACGAGGTGTCCCTCGGCTTGTGTGCTATTTGTTTTTGTGTGCTCACTAAACAAGATAAAGCATGCAACCGGAATATATATATTTATTTTGTTTGTGATGTTTGAAAACTAACACAACATACCGTGAGAACTTACTAACCAACATTTAGTAAGGAAATGAGTGAGACTAAGGAACGCTCCTTAATATGGGACGATATAAACCGAAAGAGGTTAACCAACAAACATGGTCTTGAGACTACTACTAACTGGAACTTGAGTGAGGAAACCCGGGACCGATCTCCGGTCATGCATGCTAAGGAAAGGGTGTCGGTATCTATAGCGGATTCGACTTCTGATTAAGGACTAGTCCTCGGACTAGTAGCCTTGGGTCGGTTGGCCGGCTCGGCTACATTGGACATCCAGTCCAAGGTAGGTGGCTTTAAGATGGCGTGGGGGATCAAGCCTACATCCCCAACAATTTAAGAATGTTGTTTATTGCCGGTAAGTGTCCTGCTGCTGGCTAGGGTTAACCAAGCCCTACAAAAATAAACAACGAACTAAGGGCTAACCTGTTCCTAATGAGAGAACGGTTGGCATACATAAGGTAAGGTTAAGATAAGTTGTAACCATTTCTCTTTAAAGGATGGTTTGTATTATTAAGATTAAGATAAGCCACATCCACTCCTTATTAAAGGATGGTTGTTTCCAAGCTTAAGATAAGATTAAGATTGAGGTGGGGTAAGGATGGACTAAGATTAAGAGGAAATATAACTTAAGGAGTTAAACAATTAACTCTCTAATTGAGGGAACGCATTTAAGTCGTTCATTGTGTGTGAACTTTAATTGTTCATATTGGATTGTTGTTTACAGCATTTACTATTGTGTTGTGCATCTAATCAACCTCCATGCTATCGACAATTAGTCGTCGTAGCCACGTTAGCTTGGGGGCCATGAGAGGATCGTACCAGCATTCGTGCTGACCCCCTTTGGGGGCTGTTTTTACTACACAGGTGTACATCAGGAGGCGGCCGTCGCGAGAGTAAGAAGAGGATACAAGTGTTAAGGATTAAGTGTGACCTACGAGTTGTGCATGTACACTCGTATGGCAATTGAGTTAGTAAGATGTATAGGTTGTGAGAGGATTGTAAGAAGAATATGTATTTGGTTGAGGTTGTTATGTACTAATATTCGGTATATTCTGTAGTCAGACCGTGGCAAGGTCCTGGAGTGTAAAGAATTCCGCTGTGACATGTATATATATATGTTGTTAAGTTGCGAGACCACATTTGGATTGAGTTGGGGTGTTACAGGAATGAAAACCTAGGTTAAAAATGTGTTCTAAGGTATAAAAGTGGATGATTACCTTTAAAGTCTCAAGGTAGACTTGGGCATTGAATGAAAGAGGACCTCCACTAGTCCTTGGTGAATAAAACAAGCTAGAACAAGGCATAAAAACAAAGCCCCATGAGTAGTAAATTTTTGGCCTTGTAGAAGAAGTGGTGGAAACATAGTTTTTCTTACATTTTCCTTACCTTGAATGAATGGAGAACCAAATGGGCTCTTCAAACTTGATTTTCCTCCATCAATGGAGTTTCCTCTTGGCACCAAAATGGAGCTTTGAAGGATTTGAAAAGATAGAAAGGAGGGCCTTGACTTAACTAAGACAAATATGTAATTTGTTTTGGATTTGGAACTTGGAGTTGCACTTGGCAAGTGAATGAAGGTGAGGAGCCATGAATGGAGCTCTCTCTCGGTTTTGGAGCAGGAGAGGAGAAGAAGAAATCATGGAAGGAAGGAGAAATGAAGAGAGAGAAGAAGAAAGGTAACTTAAGTGAAGATATTTGTTATAAAAGGTTAATAGTCTTTGCTTTTACTTTCCTTCCCTTTTTCTTTCTTAATTTGATGAAGTCTTTAATGACTCATCCCCTAGAAACCGGCCCCCTCATTAGATAAGGCTAACATGGTCTTTGTTGACCAACCAATTGACTTATGTTGACTTAAGCTTAATTTGGCACTATTTGGCACTATTCACAAACTAGTGCACATATTTGTGAAATTTTTGATCTCCCATTGATTTAGACTTCCTAATGTGATACTAATTAGTACACATGTTGATTAAGATGTAATCATGGGCATTTAGCCACTCAAAACTCAATTCTAAGACAATTTCTCAAAAAGGTGCTTTAAGGAGTCTTAAAGCACATTTTGTGTTTAAGCTTGTTTTTGAGCTTGGTTTTCTTTGCTAATTGATTTAAAATGTCCATTATCATATTACTAAAGTCTTATAATGGTATTTGGGTGCTAATCAAAGTCACTCCAAGCTTAGAGCACGTTTTTGCCCAAATTGCCCTTAAGGCACTTTCTTGTGTTTTCCTTGGTTTGAATTGTCTACCAATCTTTCTAAGGCATATTCTAGCCTTACTACATCATAATTTGATGTTTACTTAGCATACTTAGGTTTGGGTTATTTCAGGTAATTGGTTTAAAAAGACCATTAGGATATTACTAAGGTCTTAGAATGATATTTGGGTGCCCACCCAAGTCTCTCCAAGCTTAGAGCACGTTTTTGCTTAAACTGCTCTTTTGGTGTTTCCTTATGTTTCCTTTGATTAAAAAAATTTCTTAACGTTTCTAAGGCATTATTTAGCCACCTTATATCTTAGTTCATCACTTAAACACCATCTCTAAGTTTGGGGTATTTCACCAATTTTTGAACATCTACCCTTTGTTGATTCGAGTTGATTAAGGTCTGTGTTATACCCAAAATTTTGACCCCCCTGGTTAGGGTCTATAATGCTTTGTTGTTGTGAGAGGCACCTCAATCAAGTCACGAGGGACTTCGGCTCGATCGGCGCATTCCGGGACATGGGGAGCAGTTTCGTCATCGTCAGGGGCGTTTTCGTAATTTTTAAGGCTCCTAAGACCTCCTATGGGCTTTCTCTCTCCTCCAAAAGATGCTCAAATCAGCTTGAAATGTTTTGAAATTTTAACCCATGATAGAGGATGACATTTTAAACATAATGGCGTTGGAATTTTGATTTTTCGAATTTCCAATAATTTTCTAGCAATTTTCGATTGAATCTGACAAGAAATTGAATTTAAAAAATTCCAACATTTAAAAAATTCGATTCCACTTCAGAAAAATCATAATTGTCATCCTTGACACGTGGCTAAAATTTCACAGCAAAATTCCTTTGGGAAGTCACTTAATTAAAATGCCAAGAAATCTTACTTTTACTATATTTTCTTTATCTTTAAGAAAGTCTATATAAAGGGATAGATCTTTTGATAAAATCACAATCTCACAAGCACTCAGAACCCTAGGCAGTCAAAACTCTTCTTCATAGCCAGCCTCCCACGTTTTTGCACCTTCAAGCACCAAAACAATACCGAAATCTCACCAAAATCAACACCGAAACACATTTTTCAATTCTCATCACATCCACAATCATCAAAACACCTTCAAACCACCACCAAAACGTGAAGAACATCACCAATTCTCAAAGGTCAGAAGCTCAGTTCAAATTCAATTCAGAAATGGCTTCAACGGAGCACCGAAGATTCCCGACGTGAAGAATCTCATTGACACGGAAGGTAAAACAGGTTGAGACCTCCTTCTTTTGATTCACTACGACTTCATTGGTCTTCTGTTAAATTTTGAGCGCAAACTAACCTTTCATAGCTTCTGAGTGGCTGTTTGTTTAAGCTTCTGTCCAATTACTTGTTCGTTAAGTTTCGCATTAAATTCGATTTCAAATTGAAGACTTTTAAGCACTAACGTCTTGTACATCTTTCAGGCTACAAGCACATAAATTTTAAGCTAATAACACCATCGGGAACCGCCTGAAAACCCCTGTCCGTGGGTGGTCCGGGACCACGGACGGGTTGTCTGTGGCCACGGACACCCACGGACGGCGGCGGGATTTGAAAATTTCAAAATTTAGGTTTTTCTAAATAATGTCCGGGCCCACGGACAGCTTGTTCGTGGCCCCGGACTTTTCAAATTTTCATTTTTTCTTAAATTTGACTTTTCTGTATAATTAGGGTAACTGGGGTCCGTGGTCTTGGACCTGGGGTCCGTGGCTACGGACGTAAACAAAATTTGACCTAATCCTGCCTCCGAAACTCTAGTTTAGGTATTTTCAGTTTCCACTTTAATTTTCTGTCAAAAAATGTTTAAAATACAAAAAAATCAGAAGCGCACACTTAGGTTAAAAACGACTCATAATAAGCCGCAATTAACTAAGTAGACGAAAAATGACTTAAAGGGGTAATGAAAGTAATTGAACCCTAAATAAGTTGTATACCAATGTAACACCCCTCTCCTTAAACACGTAATAATCACTCACGTAGCAATAAATAAAACGTCTTACAGCGGAAGAAATAATAACAACAACAATACTCACTCGGGTGTCACCGGCCATTACTCGCCCATGTGAGCAACGAAGCCAAACTACATCCAACAACCAACCAAACAAACTACTAACCGTTGTGATAACGAAATAACTCCTATACATCATACTAAGTCCATACACCATGACGTCGACAAGTGAGCGTCTACCCAAATCCCAAATATACAAAACTGTACCATAATACAATTCCTAGTCTGACATCGCTATACAATAACCTCCCTGTGCGGTAATCAAAACAAACTTTAATTACCTTGTTCCCGCACTTCGGCATCGACAATAATCAGCGATAGACGCTGAGTATGCCGGGCCTGGACCCTAATGGTCACTTAGTCATTTAAACCATCTTAGTATTAGATTGGTTTCATGCTTTACCATTTTACAGTTATAATCAATACTGTAATATACATGTATAATATACATAATCATCCATCCAAACATTCATAAACACTTAACCATCCATCCAATTCAACAGTCATAAAACATTACAAACAACAATTGTATATCGAACGTATCGAGTAATAATACTGAATAAATGTCGTAGCGAACACCATCCTTTATAATTTAATTTAATTTGGCCTTCAAGGCCCCATCCATATCGAAATGATTACAGTATAATGTACAATGTACAATCGTCGTAGCGTACAGTTTCCATAGTTAATTTAATTTGGCCTTTAAGGCCCCATCCAACCATGCTTAATTAATACCAGTTGGGCGTCATGTTAAGACAACCCGATAACCTCACCATGGACAGTAGGCCTCCCGTACACACAAAGGTGCTCATTTCGCCAGAGGTCCGGAGGCCCTTGACTATTCTCTTTTGTCTCGTAAGACGTCCATATAAAAGGCCGGAGCCACCTGACCCACGATCCAAATAAGGCTCGTTGGGCATAAACCTGGAGCGGAACCCGATCGGGAACCCATCAGTGATCACAACTGCGCAACCAAGTAGTTCGTAAACTACCGGGATTCCTCACCTCAACTGATACCATCTCTCTCTCATAATGTTTAAGATATGCTCTTAGTCTTATGGAGAATAATTATTAGTTAGCTGCCCAATGGGTCTCACGCATACCTAGAAGTATTCTAGGTTATATTCATGTTCGAGATCCATGCTCTAGAGACCGACAATGTCGTGACTCGTCCCTAAGTATTTTACTTAGGTTACCATATACTTAATATTAATACTATGGTATTATATCAAGTAACCGTCATGTTATCACAATAACGTATATGTATGTTTATATAAGTCGATCTATAGTCGACGTAGTGTTAGTCCCGTGGGACGCTCGTGCATAAATAATTAATGCAGTAACACTTAATCACATACATGTATCCACACACATAACACACAAGTTATATCAACCAAATCCGAGCCCAAGGAGTTTCCTTAGGACAACTCGGATCAAACCCCTTTACATACCGTTCACCAAGACCTAGGATGCGCAGTGTAGACCACTAGCTCGTCAAGCGCCTCCGTCTGTAGTATGATCTAAACGGTAATAAAACTATAAGTCAGTGTCCATGACTAACTACATCCGGTATTTCCGAATAACAAGTAACCCCGACAGTTCATCCCTGGATTCCTGCAGTTATTTGTTACGGGTTTCTCTAAACCGGTCGGTTTTGTTACTAAAACTCGTATGTCAAAATATTTCAACTGTTAAGTTTAATTCATTATTTTTCTTTAATCTTATCCACCATTTAAATTTAGGTGTATAACCTATAGTTGCATGTATGCATGCATCGTTATATTATATTGTATTATTTTCCACCATCCATTATAATACATTGTATTATATAATCCATTACCTTTAGTAAATATATATTTCCATTTCAAAACTCATAACATATAGTTTATAAACTATTTTTATGTAACAACCACCACCATTATATTATATGGTTTCCAACCATAATATATATCCATCCTTATATACATTTTCCTGTATATGTATATATTTACCACATAGGTAAGTTTCATGAGTTATAAAACTCTTATATTATATGTTACATTTTATCATCTTTTATTAGATGATTATTTCCATTAGTTGCATTATATTATACAACTTATATTAAGATTATTATCCTAATATTATGTAACATCTTTATGTTGTATATTTACAACTCCTAAGGTTTATTCAATAAATACCTTAGTTTATAAATCTTATTTATTTATAGTTTGTCACATCATTTAATGTGAATATCCTTTCTTATATTAATTCCATTAAAGCCACATTAATACCATATAATTGTTATAACATTTATAACATTATAGACCATAGTCTAAAATTCATTTTCCATCTCTTAATAATTCGGTACAGCCCTTTATTTTATTTAAATTCTATTTTGACCACATAACATTATGTAATGTTATACCATATATTAATATCATATAATATGATATCTTTATTTCCTTTAATTTATAACCTATAGTTTTTATACAAAACTATATAATATTGCCGCATGGGCATATATATTTATACCTTATTGTTTCCATATCCCATAGTTCCCTTTATTTACAAATTCACCCCATTAATTATAACATGTTATATATACCATATAATATAACATCTTTAACTTATAAAATGGTATAACCTATGGTTATATTTTTGTAAATTCCGAACAGACCTCAATATATTCTATAATTGCCATTTGGCCCAATTTATAACATATAGTTTAATAATTGATTAAAACTATATATTATACATATATCTTAATAAATACTCTTATATAATTCTAAAAATCACCAAATTTCACCAAAGGGTTATAATTACCCTTACTAACCCATATATAATCGGTATTTATAATTCCACCACATATATTTCTCCAAAGTGTCATAATGACATAATAACTATATATTATACATATATAGTTTTTTTAATTCCAAAATCAACCCAATAAATTCCTAAAAATTCCTAATAGCCCATGGGTGTTTATAATACCATTTTACACCCTTAATTTTTGGTAATAACATATATACCACATATGTTATAAAATTGTTACAATTAAATACTTATCTTATTATAAAACCTTAAATAAGTTATTTAACTTATCTAATTTGGTCAAAACCTACCATATGGTCAAGGTTGACCACCTTAATATTTCCTTGACCATCAATAACCATATATTACGGTTTGTACCCGTATTTTTCAGAAATTACCATTTAACCCCAAAACTTTATATAATCTTATAATTTTTATATAAAGTCATTTAAACCTCTAAATTTCGGCTTAATTATTGTTTAGCCCCCAAATTTAATTTAATTATACTTTAACCCCTTATAATATGCGGTAATGCATATATACCACCTAAACTTAAATAAAACCTTATAAATGCATAAATAAAATGGCCTAAAGTACATGGCCTTATTACAAACATTAGCTTATAAAATAAATTACACATAAATGCCCAAAAGTACTTTAAACTCTCGGCCCTTACCACATATTTTCAATATTTACCAATTTTCCACATAATGTCTTAAATTTGACAATTATGCTTATTAATTAGTTATAAAATTTACTAAACCATTCCTTAATCACCTAAGGTCAAAATAAGACCTTAATAAACCATTTCACTCATGGCACAATTATATATATATATATGTATAAACACATATTAATATACCAAGTGTAGGTTTAAGTGATTTATACCTTGTTTATGCCTAGTTAAGGCCTTGTTTGGCCACGGCCTGCTTAGGATAAAATTTCCACAGCATCATTTACATGTTTTCAAACAGCAATTAAGGCATGATTAGTCTCCAAGCAAGATCTAACCATAAGAAGTGTTTAATGTATATTTTCAAGGTAAATTTACCTTAGAATACCAAGGCAAGAGGAGGTTGTCTTCGGCCTAATTTTACAGTAGATAAAGAGCATCAAAAGAGCTACTAAAACCAAGCTTTAAACTGGTATAACTCAGATTAGAAGATGGCTAATTTTTACCTTGTTTAAAATGCCGAAAATGGTGTTTTTGGCTTGGATCTGGCTATACCTTGAAGCTCTTGATATACCAACTGAATAAGTATGTTAAGATGAAGATTATAAGCTTAGAAAACAAAGCTTTACAACCGGAATTGATGAAAATCAAAGGATAAGTGCTTAAAGCACATTTTTATACCTTAAGAGCAAGATTAGATTTCTCCACCTTCTTCCCTTGGTAATGCCGAGATACACCCTCCATTTAACCTCCAAAACAACCTAAGAACATTGATGGAAATGGTTGATGCTTTGCTCCATGGAAAGAGGAAGGAATTGTGAAGAAAATGAACATAAAATGACTAAATAAGCTTACCTAGGTAGCAAGGTGTTCTTCTCTGCATATGGAGTGTTAGCAACGGTTTTAGAGAGGCAAATGGAGAGGATGGAGCTGCTGTGTCAGCAGGGAAGGAAGCAAATGAGGATAATTAAGCTAGTTTAGCTTATATGTTATTATAAGTTACTTTATGTAATAGTAACTAGGTGACTCACCAAATTAACTAGTTAATTGATTGGAGATTGATTAATGGGTGGGTTTGACAGCTGGTTGAGGTCGGCAATGGGGGTCTTGGTCAATGGGTGACCTTTGACCATAGTTAATATTAAGTAACCAAATGTTATTTTTAGGTACTATTCATACTAAATTGCCCATTTTGATTTTTATTTTAAAACTTTGATTTAGACTTTATAATATAGTCTATCATGTCAAATTAATGATATAAATGATATACTCCAGTCTTTAAAATGACAAAAAGTCATTATCTTAGAGCTCATACACAAAAACGTGATTTAAGGTGTTTTAGTGCACATTTTGTGTCACAAGGTGTTTCTGAGCTCTATTTTCTTTGATAACAGTTTTGTTGTGTTCCTTACATGATATTTGATCATGGAAATCAAACTTTATATCATTCAAAGGTCATTATACCTTTAAGGTTTACTTAGAGCACATTTTTGCCCTACTTGACCTTGAAGCATGTAAATGCTTGTTATTTGTGTTGGAGTGTTTTCCAACAATTGTAATATGTTTAGTTATGTGTTAATAATCTTAGGACAAAGTTTTAGGTCCTAAGAAGTTCATTTGGGTATTTATTTACCCTAAACAGTCAAAGGGTGCAATATGTTGCTTTGTGTTGACCACTGTTGTTCTCAGTTGACTTTTAAGGCATGTTTAGGCCTTAATTAATGTGATTAGATATTTAATCCATGTTTTATTAGTTTGGGGTATTTCAATCTGCCCCCCTTAAAAAGACTTCATCCCGAAATCGCTTAATCAAATAGGTCTGTATATCAATATATATCTACCCATTATACCCATAATGTATATCTTTGTGATATATCATTTACACACATCGTATTGCGCTTATACAGCACATAGCCATCACTTTGTGGCGTTAGTTCAATCATATATGGTTATGGGTGATCCATTAGCACCATTAATTCTTATCAATTCTACAAGCCCTGACAACCTCCGAGGTGTCCATAACCTACCATCGTTCCACATTCCTCATCTAATGATTCATTTTGTATCTAGGTGATACCATATGTAATCATTCTACAAAGCAATATAAATATATATATCACAAGTAGCATAAGAAAAGTATTACACACAAGGGTGTATATATATCATTCAAACAGGTATCTCATAAGATACCTACATATAAGTGCACATCACACACAAACAAACAAACAAACAACGTACGCCCCACGTACCAATCATAACCAACAAAACCTCGTGTGCCCCGCACACCACCAATTCACTGTATGTCATGCATACAAAACAAACAATAAACAAACCTCGTATGCCCCGCATACCAAACAACAACAAAACTTAGTGCACATGTAACACCCCTACTACGCACATAACATTACTTGGAATCGCAGCGGAAAATAAACAACTAAACAGTAACTAAACGATTGGTGCTACAACGCCGTCAACCACCCACGTGGTTAACAAGGCTGAACAATACAAGTGTACCGGTCTGATGATCAGAATCCCGAGCATAGAACTAATAACCATATATATACATCAACAAAATACCGAGTGTTTACATAAATCCTTCACTGTTTACCGTCACCGTAAACCATCATAAACAAATGTATAACACGCCACGGGAGCACAGGCGCATCCCGGGCAAACATCCAAAAGTATTCCCAAAAGTAAACTACACCCTAGGATCTAGAGCCACTCCGCTTCTTCGATCCTCATCCTGCAGTAAAAGAAATATGGATCCCCCGAGGGGGTCAGCAACCCTTGGCTGGCATGGTTAACGCGCAGCCCATCGACTACCGGAATGCGCGCAACTAATTGTCATGATGACATGGTATTTATTTTAAAACACACAACTCATACATATATAACATAACATGGGTATTGTACACATCATAACACACATCACACACATACAATTCCTTTTAGGAAGAGAACCAACACAGTTAGTCCCCATTGAGAGCCTAGAGAATGTTGCCATGCTCATACTTAGCTCGTTACACAACTCGTTACCGTCCGGTTAGATTGAACGGTTAACTTAACACAAGGTGCCTCGGATATAGTGATCCAAGCACACCGAAATAACACATAGTATGCCCCTGTGGCCCGACGTGAGTCAGTAAAATAGCCTTGGTTAAGCTAAAGGGAAGGTTAGAAACCAAATTGGGAACTTAACCATAACATACAGAGAGAATCGAACCGGTTATGACATCGACTCCCATACTCACACGCGTGGCCGGAACAGACCGGACTCCTCACTTCCCCCGTTAGCCCTTGTTAGTAGTTCATCATTGAACTCAACAAACAATCCACAATAATAGGTCAAGTCTTGTTAAACACACACACAAGGGAAGAGAGTGTCATAGTTAACAACATAATAATATTTAACAACTGTAAACTCTTTACATGGTTTAATCTTACAAAGTCATAAACACACAGAAAAACAAACAACACTCAAGCCGGTGTAAACCGGTAGGCAACAGACTGCAAGAAAACCATACCTTGGTCCTTGCCTCGACTGATTTCCACCTTGCGAGAATCCTAAACACATTAGTAACGTCGGTTAATTATTTATTTAACTTCAAACTTATTAAGTATTTAACACGATTGTATGACATGTTTTAATGCCTATTCTACCCTAGGTTACCTTCATTATACACCCTAGGATTAACTACATAAGTCACATTCTTTTCTGTTTTTTTTTTTTACAAATTAGGTCCGACCGACCTTGCCGACCGACCCTACCCTCGGGTCGGTCTCTTACAGAGACATTTACCGTCTTTCTTTCCTATCCGACCGACCCAGACAGGGTCGGTCCCCTGGGTCGGTCTCTAACAGAACCATTTTCGACCTGCCATTTACATTCCGACCGACCCTGCCAGGGTCGGTCCCCCGGGTCGGTCTACTGCAGGAACTTCCTAGGAATTCTCCAAATTGTTCCAAATTTTTTCCTTAAGTCACCCAATGTGTTGTAACACCTTGTGGCACACTAAATACTTCATATAACACCCATTCAACTAAAGTTCTAACTCATTTTTAAACTCTTCAACACTCACTCATTTCCTTGTAAAATTCCTTAACACTTATAACATTTTATACTAGGTTTCTAAATGGTGTTTCTTACCTATTATAACTACTATCCCAAAAGCTTTCTCCTTATTTTAACATCATCTCCCAAGCATCATCTCTCACAACTAACTCCTTATATCCTTCTTGAAAATTCTTTTCCAAGTTTACACTTTCTCCTTATTTACCAAAGTTTGCCTAAGTATTTATCTAAGTCCCAAAGTGACTTTGGTACTTACTAAAATCTCTAGATCATGCCTAAGTCCTTATTACACTCTAGAACACTTCCTAGTTCATCAAAATTCCTTTAAAACATCATGAACTCCTTATTCATTTCCTAAATTTTCTAACTCACCAAACCTTATGTAAACACTTAGAACTTCTTGCTTCTTACCTAAATTTTGACATGGATTCCCCTAGAACATTACTAAGCCTAAACACTTTGTTTTCTCCATTAAACACACAAGAACATCTAGAATCACCAAGAACACTCTCATACACAACTTCACCAAATTCACACTACATTACAATATAGTGCATAATTAGATTGCATGGCACTTAGGCCCTTAAAATGCATGGCTCTTAGGCCCTTAAAATGCTTAAATCATAAACACTGAATTTCCACAATATATATGCCTTTAACCTGCGATTACATACAACAAGACATATGTTATCTTACTAGTCTCTTTGAGAACATTTACTAGGTCATTCACCATTTGCTCTTTAGGTAGTTTTAATAAGCATTTATAAGCTCATTTCTCCTAAGGCATTAAACAACATAAGGTTAATAGATTTACCTCTTTTACAAGACACTTCCTTCTTGTTTCCTTACAAAACCGTATGGTATTTTGATTCCTTGTCAAGTTCTAAACAATATACAAACACTATAATGAGTATTCAAGCTATAAGCTTCATCTCATTGTAAACCCTAATTTTACATTGTTTCACAAACATTAATGTAGTTGTTTTACCTTGATCTTTGAAGAGAGTTTGAATATATAACAAGAGAGGACTCCACCTAGTCCATGAAGAGTTGAAATGAAGCTAGAACAAAGTCACACAAAGAGCTATATCAATGTGTATTTTCGGTCAAGGTAAGAACATGTAGGAAACATGATTTTTCTTTGAGATTCCTTACCTAGAAGCAAAGGAGATCAACAATATGTCAAAATACAAGCTCAAGCTCCTTCAATGGTGGAACACCTTGGCACCGAAATGGAGCTCTTGGAGTTTTGAGAAGATAGGAATGAAGAGCTTGATGAGAGGAAGAGATTGGTGGTGTTTGTTTTTGATTTGAACAAGTGAGCAAGATTTTACAAGAGATTAAAGAAGGGTTTTAATGGAGGTGGTGTGTATTACCGTAGAAGAGAAGGAAGAAGAGAGGTTCAAGAGAGTGTGGAGCCGTGTGAAATGGAGGAGAAATGAGAGAATGAAGATAGAACTTACTTTTAGGAGATATTTGTAGTTAAAGGTAAAAAGTAGTTTATTTAGTTTTATTTACTTACTTATTATATTAACTAGAGAGTGGTGAGTCACCACACTTAAAAACCGGCCCCCTTTATTAGTGTGAGGGTATTTTAGTCTTTGTTTGTCAATTTAATTACTTAATACAACATATGTTATAAACTAGCTTATAAAAGTCACTATTCACCTAAACAAGGCACTTAGAAGTGAAATTTTTGATTTCCCATTAATATAGCCACCCAAATGTGATACTATATAGTACACATATATATTTAAGAGTAATGATGGACATTTAGCCATTCAAAACTCATTTACAAGACAATTTTTCAAAAATGTGCTTTAAGACTTCTTAAAGCACATTTGTGTTTTTAACTTGTTTTCAAGCTTGGTTTTCTTTGGTAATTGGTTTAATAAGTTCATTAGTGTATAAATGAGGTCTTGGTAGGCTCATTAGGTCTTACCCAAGTTTATCCCAAGCTTAGAGCACATTTTGGCTCTTATTGACTTTAAAGCACATTTTGTTTTTCTTTTTAAATTTGTTTACTAAGGTTTCTAAGACTCTTTTTAGTCTTATTACACCATATTTAGGTGTTTAAACAACATAACTAGGTTTGGGGTATTTCAGCACACAAGTGCACAGCCAAGAGTCTCTACCCCCCTTAAAAAGGTTACGCCCCCGTACCCCACAAGTATACAACAGCCGCTCAACAAGGAGCGCTGGATACTTGGCTCTCAAAGAGTTTACCAACTCGTGGATTATCTTCATATCAGAGAGATGGGTATGACTCTAGCCCTTCTAGGCTCCACAATACATAAAGGGTGAGGCACTAACTATTTGTGCTCTCTCCCAAGTTCATTCTAATGGGCCCACTCGCTCCGTATGAGGTGCAGACCCATGAACATAGGCTCAGTTTGCCTTTTCCATTGTTGTGTATCCTCTCATTTGGATCACTTGCATACATGCGTGTGTCTTCTCTCACCGATATTCAGCTTGAGATGTAATATGACATTGGCTATCGTTAGTACTTAGTGCTCTTTGCACTTGTCTTTGTAATAATAAGACGTACCAGCCTATATGCCCACAGAGATAAAGCTTGTCATCCGTGTCTCCTGGTGGTTTTGTTCCGGAGTAACACACTGTTGTAGTTCTTTGATACACACTCGTGTTGATATCCATTACATCTTCCCGTATTCCCACTAGGTTAATAACTACACAAGTGCAATACCAAAACACTCAGTCCTACAGAGTGCAGAGGCGTAAACTCTCAGCAGCTAATATCTAATGAGCCTAACAGATAAGATGAGCGAATTATCATGTGAGTGGTATATTCCAAGTCCATTGTTCCTTGCTTAAGGTATCTGCTAGTATATTAGCTTTGTCTCTCATCATTGCGTAGTCATGCGTTTCTGTCCACATCATCTGGTAGATTTCCTCTGGATTGCAAGTATTTGCTCGATCCTTATGAGGATTCTACATATTATTTATCCATAATGGGTTTTCATGTTTCTTTCCTTTGGTTTACGTCCTTGATAGGTTTCCTTGTCTTCACTGTATACTGTCTACTGCTCTCTGTTTAAGGTTCTTGCTTTCTCTAGCCCGTTGGTTTAACTGCGGCTCTTCTCGTCCATCTTCGAGGTAATCTGTATCACTGTCCTTAGTGCGGAGTTGACTACTTCTCGTGTTCCTAACACTACTTGACTACTTGCATGGGGTACCGTACTGATACATTACTACTTACCCGACTAACTCATAAATAAGTCTGTCAGGCCCACATGCTCCTATCGGAGTGCGGTCATCCCATGTCTCGTTTAGTAAACTGGTAATGTCTGTCACACGGGTATTGTGAAGTATTCTGTTGTCAATCTCCCTTTGATGGTTATCCTTTTTTTTCTTCTTCTTTTTTTTGTTACTTATTAGTTCCTGTTGTCGGTTATCTTGTTGTAAGTGCTATTGTCCTAGTGGCATCAGTGGTAGTTCATGCCATAAGCCGGTGCTATTCAGCTCGGTGTAAGTAAAATTCGTGCTATATTTAGCAACTGGGTCCTCCTATTTCGATCTCATTGAGTATTACACATATTCCTTTTCTCCCTATTTATCATGATCATATTCATCCATAGTTCATATTCGTTCCCTCATCCATCTAATTGGATATATTGTAGATTACATAATAGCTTGAGCAACTTGGCTCTTCACTTCCTAGCCATCCTCACTGACGGTGGTGCATCTACAAAGGGTATGCTTGTCCATAAGGACTAAACATTCATCACTAGTAGTGATTAGCATTAAATGCGGGTATACACTGATGGTATTTGGCAAATAAGCCATGTCTGAAATTTCTCGAACAATTTAAACTGGTTGGGTTTACAATCACAGTAGTTGTATTGTTTCTCCAGTTGCAGTAGTTGGACTAACAGTCTTCCCAAGGTTGCATAGGTTTTTAATCTTAAGTTTTATACGGAAAATATGAGAATAAGATTTTTTTTTGGTATATACATAATAAAAACTAAAAAGTAGTAGTTGTAGTTGCAGTTGCAGCACTTGCTCCGTCAAGTGCGCAAGGCAGATGGAAATTTCAGTGGTTTACTTGTCATAGCGCTTGCAATAGCAAGTGCGCCATGTAGGTAGAAATCTGGTTCAGTAACAATTGATCTCATTAACTCTGCGTCATCGAGTATGGCTACATAATAATGTAAGCATTAACATCCTGTTCATATATATATCCGTCAAGGTTCCAAAGTTACTCGCATCGAGTCCACATATCTAGTTCCAAAAGTCATACACAAAAGGCAAGTGGTCAATGACACACTCCCTCATACTTATAACATATCTCTGTCTAACATCCAAGGTAAGTACATAACATAGTAAGCAAAAGTCTTCCACCAGCGGTCTCATGGAGTCAGGGTACTCATGCCCTATCTACTCCCTTGCCCTTCTAGGCTCCAGCATCAGTAGATGTCTGGCCATCCTGACCGCCTCGTGGTACTCCAAATCCTCCAGCTGAGGTCTTCTGAGTATTTCTTGGTGGCCTGTAGTTACGGCTCTCAGGGTTCATCCAACACTCGAACTCCCTGTGGCCCTCTTTCTTGCAGCACCGACACTCAACTTTGCGGCCATTGCAGTCGACCCCAGGATGGTCCTTCCCACAACGCTTACAATAGAAATGGCGCTGGGGCTGTCCAGTGCCTAATGGTAGTATTTAGTTTAAGTTACAATATGATGATATAAAGGTTAAGGTCACAATTGAATTTAAGAGGTAGGTGTTCTCACCCTTAGGAGGTGCAGATCTCAGAGGCTGAGCATCTATAGCTGGGCCGGTCAACCGAAGACGGGCTCTTTCCCCTTCGCTCCCTGGTGACCCTGTTGCCCTTTCTTTTGAAAGAATTTCCTGTTTAAGGTTTCGGGTCAGCATTCATAAGATATTTAATATGGTAAACAATTTAGAATGGGATAAGTCCTTACTTTCCCTTCTTCTGGCTATCGCCTGGAGATGCTCCTCCACCCTCAGACTCTCCCTCAGGGTTCTTCCTCTTCTTTGCCCCGAGAGTCTCTTCCCGAGTCTGGAGCATTAGCTCCGTCCTCGAGGCAGCATCGTAACACTCCTGGAATCTCATTGATAAATTCTCACAAGTTAATCGGTAATGTGGTAAGTAAAGAATTTATGGCTTTCAGGTTAATACCTGGATGGTAGTGTAGAGGGTAGCACCCATCGCCATCTGGATGCGAAACAACAATCCCCCCTCGGAACTTCTCGACCTTCATGGTCTCTGAGTAATCAACACCGGGGATAAAGTCCAGCAGACCAATGAATCGAGCGTAGTACTCATCCACGGTCAGACCTCCCTGGGATAATGTCTCGAACTCATGGCGCTTCTTCTGCTTAAGATGTGCCAGATAGTACTTCCCCCTCATTAACTCTACAAAGGCAGCCCACGAGAAGTCGGGCGTAGCCAGGTGATGGTCCTTGACCAACCTCCACCAAGTGCTGGCCGCATCCTTCAGATGGAAAGCAGCAATGACAACCTTCTGGTTGGCAGGTACTTGTAAAGCTTCGTAGGCCTTCTCATGTTCAACAATGAAACGCTCCAAGGCTACGGGGTCTGGCTCCCCTGAATATGTAGGTGGTCGGGTCTCGCTAACTGACTTCAGCCAGTTCGTTTCCCTGGGCTGTGGCGGGTGGGCTAGTGCTCCTCCAATTTGAGTACCAAGCTGTGCGAGAACGGCAGCAATCGTCTCAGCAACTCCTGGAATCACGGGGTCACCGCCTCCACCTCTACCAGTACCACTCCCTCTAGTTCCCCCAGACATCTGTAGTACAGTATGTCACATAAATACTCGGTAATTTACCGTACACAACCAATAGATATTGAATTGCCTCTAAGGCTAATCTATCACGCAATTTGCGTTACTAGACACAATATCTTTTAAGACGAGTCGTCTCGTACCTCACAAACGTTTCCCGTAATTTCCCAAGTCCTAAGCTCACTGTCTTGACCTATTTCCACGTCATCAGAGCGGTACTCCGCTCTGATACCACTTTTGTAACACCCCTCTCCTTAAACACGTAATAATCCCTCACGTAGCAATAAATAAAACGTCTTACAGTTGAAGAAATAATAACAACAACAATACTCACTCGGGTGTCACCGGCCATTACTCGCCAATGCGAGCAACGAAGCCAAACTACATCCAACAACCAACCAAACAAACTACTAACCGCTGTGATAACGAGATAACTCCTATACATCATACTAAGTCCATACACCATGACGTCGACAAGTGAGTGTCTACCCAAATCCCAAATATACAAAACTGTACCATAATACAATTCCCAGTCTGACATCGCTATACAATAACCTCCCTGTGCGGTAATCAAAACAAACTTTAATTACCCTGTTCCCGTACTTCGGCTTCGACAATAATCAACAACCTGCATAATGGTGTAGTATCAGCGATAGACGCTGAGTATGCCGGGCCTGGACCCTAATGGTCACTTAGTCATTTAAACCATCTTAGTATTAGATTGGTTTCATGCTTTACCATTTTACAGTTATAATCAATACTGTAATATACATGTATAATATACATAATCATCCATCCAAACATTCATAACACTTAACCATCCATCCAATTCAACAGTCATAAAACATTACAAACAACAATTGTATATCGAACGTATCGAATAATAATACAGAATAAACGCTGTAGCGAACACCATCCTTTATTAATTTAATTTAATTTGGCCTTCAAGGCCCCATCCATATCGAAATGATTACAGTATAATGGACAATGTACAATCGCCGTAGCATACAGTTTCCATAGTTAATTTAATTTGGCCTTTAAGGCCCCATCCAACCATGCTTAATTAATACCAGTTGGGCGTCATGTTAAGACAACCCGATAACCTCACCATGGACAGTAGTCCTCCCGTACACACAAAGGTGCTCATTTCGCCAGAGGTCGGAGGCCCCTGACTATTCTCTTTTGTCTCGTAAGACGTCCATATAAAAGGCCGTAGCCACCTGACCCACGATCCAAATAGGGCTCGTTGGGTATAAACTTGGAGCGGAACCCGATCGGGAACCCCTCAGTGATCACAACTGCGCAACCAAGTAGTTCGTAAACTACCGGGATTCCTCACCTCAACTCATACCATCTCTCTCTCATAATGTTTAAGATATGCTCTTAGTCTTATGGAGAATAATTATTAGTTAGCTGCCCAATGGGTCTCACGCATACCTAGAAGTATTCTAGGTTATATTCATGTTCGAGATCCATGCTCTAGAGACCGACAATGTCGTGACTCGTCCCTAAGTATTTTACTTAGGTTACCATATACTTAATATTAATACTATGTATTATATCAAGTAACCGTCATGTTATCACAATAACGTATATGTATGTTTATATAAGTCGATCTATAGTCGACGTAGTGTTAAACCCGTGGGACGCTCGTGCATAAATAATTAATGCAGTAACACTTAATCACATACATGTATCCACACACATAACACACAAGTTATATCAACCAAATCCGAGCCCAAGGAGTTTCCTTAGGACAACTCGGATCAAACCCCTTTACATACCGTTCACCAAGACCTAGGATGCGCAGTGTAGACCACTAGCTCGTCAAGCGCCTCCGTCTGTAGTATGATCTAAACGGTAATAAAACTATAAGTCAGTCTGCATGACTAACTACATCCGGTATTTCCGAATAACAAGTAACCCCGACAGTTCATCCCTGGATTCCTACAGTTATTTGTTACGGGTTTCTCTAAACCGGTCGGTTTTGTTACTAAAACTCGTATGTCAAAATATTTCGACTGTTAAGTTTAATTCATTATTTTTCTTTAATCTTATCCACCATTTAAATTTAGGTGCATAACCTATAGTTGCATGTATGCATGCATCGTCATATTATATTGTATTATTTTCCACCATCCATTATAATACATTGTATTATATAATCCATTACCTTTAGTAAATATATATTTCCATTTCAAAACTCATAACATATAGTTTATAAACTATTTTTATGTAACAACCACCACCATTATATTATATGGTTTCCAACCATAATATATATCCATCCTTATATACATTTTCCTGTATATGTATATATTTACCACATAGGTAAGTTTCATGAGTTATAAAACTCTTATATTATATGTTACATTTTATCATCTTTTATTAGATGATTATTCCATTAGTTGCATTTATTATACAACTTATATTAAGATTATTATCCTAATATTATGTAACATCTTTATGTTGTATATTTACAACTCCTAAGGTTTATTCAATAAATACCTTAGTTTATAAATCTTATTTATTTATAGTTTGTCACATCATTTAATGTGAATATCCTTTCTTATATTAATTCCATTAAAGCCACATTAATACCATATAATTGTTATAACATTTATAACATTATAGACCATAGTCTAAAATTCATTTTCCATCTCTTAATAATTCGGTACAGCCCTTTATTTTATTTAAATTCTATTTTGACCACATAACATTATGTAATGTTATACCATATATTAATATCATATAATATGATATATTTATTTCCTTTAATTTATAACCTATAGTTTTTATACAAAACTATATAATATTGCCGCATGGGCATATATATTTATACCTTATTGTTTCCATATCCCATAGTTCCCTTTATTTACAAATTCACCCCATTAATTATAACATGTTATATATACCATATAATATAACATCTTTAACTTATAAAATGGTATAACCTATGGTTATATTTTTGTAAATTCCGAACAGACCTCAATATAATTACCATTTGGCCCAATTTATAACATATAGTTTAATAATTCATTAAAACTATATATTATACATATATCTTAATAAATACTCTTATATAATTCTAAAAATCACCAAATTTCACCAAAGGGTTATAATTATTATTACTAACGCATATACTTTCAGTATTTGCTAATCCACCACATATATTTATCCAAAGTGTCATAATGACATAATAACCATATATTATACATATATAGTTTATTTTAATTCCAAAATCAACCCAATAAATTCCTAAAAATTCCTAATAGCCCAT
This sequence comes from Limonium bicolor, assembly GCA_023374045.1. Lineage (NCBI taxonomy): Eukaryota > Viridiplantae > Streptophyta > Magnoliopsida > Caryophyllales > Plumbaginaceae > Limonium > Limonium bicolor. The sequence goes on along the minus strand of CM041783.1, from coordinate 91,019,173 downwards.
GGGTGTTTATAATACCATTTTATACCCTTAATTTTCGGTAATAACATATATACCACATATGTTATAAAATTGTTACAATTAAATACTTATCTTATTATAAAACCTTAAATAAGTTATTTAACTTATCTAATTTGGTCAAAACCTACCATATGGTCAAGGTTGACCACCTTAATATTTCCTTGACCATCAATAACCATATATTACAGTTTGTACCCTTATTTTTCAAAAATTACCATTTAACCCCAAAACTTTATATAATCTTATAATTTTTATATAAAGTCATTTAAACCTCTAAATTTCGGCTTAATTATTGTTTAGCCCCCAAATTTAATTTAATTATACTTTAACCCCTTATAATATGCGGTAATGCATATATACCACCTAAACTTAAATAAAACCTTATAAATGCATAAATAAAATGGCCTAAAGTACATGGCCTTATTACAAACATTAGCTTATAAATAAATTACACATAAATGCCCAAAAGTACTTTAAACTCTCGGCCCTTACCACATATTTTCAATATTTACCAATTTCACATAATGTCTTAAATTTGACAATTATGCTTATTAATTAGTTATAAAATTTACTAAACCATTCCTTAATCACCTAAGGTCAAAATAAGACCTTAATAAACCATTTCACTCACGGCACAATTATTATATATTATATATATATATATATATGTATAACACATATTAATATACCAAGTGTAGGTTTAAGTGATTTATACCTTGTTTTTGCCTAGTTAAGGCCTTGTTTGGCCACGGCCTGCTTAGGATAAAATTTCCACAGCATCATTTACATGTTTTCAAACAGCAATTAAGGCATGATTAGTCTCCAAGCAAGATCTAACCATAAGAAGTATATTTTCAAGGTAAATTTACCTTAGAATACAAAGGCAAGAAGAGGTTGTCTTCGGCCTAATTTTACAGTAGATAAAGAGCATCAAAAGAGCTACTAAAACCAAGCTTAAAACTGGTATAGCTCAGATTAGAAGATGGCTAATTTTTACCTTGTTTAAAATGCCAAAATGGTGTTTTTGGCTTGGATCTGGCTATACCTTGAAGCTCTTGATATACCAACTGAATAAGTATGTTAAGATGAAGATTATAAGCTTAGAAAACAAAGCTTTACAACCGGAATTGATGAAAATCAAAGGATAAGTGCTTAAAGCACATTTTTATACCTTAAGAACAAGATTAGATTTCTCCACCTTCTTCCCTTGTTAATGCCGAGATACACCCTCTATTTAACGTCCAAAACAACCTAAGAACATTGATTGAAATGGTTGATGCTTTTCTCCATGGAAAGAGGAAGGAATTGTGAAGAAAATGAACATAAAATGACTAAATAAGCTTACCTAGGTAGCAAGGTGTTCTTCTCTGCATATGGAGTGTTTGCCACGGTTTTAGAGAGGCAAATGGAGAGGATGGATCTGCTGTGTCGGCAGGGAAGGAAGCAAATGAGGATAATTAAGCTAGTTTAGCTTATATGTTATTATAAGTTACTTTATGTAATAGTAACTAGGTGACTCACCAAATTAATTAGTTAATTGATTGGAGATTGATTAATGGGTGGGTTTGACAGCTGGTTGAGGTCGGAAATGGGGGTCTTGGTCAATGGGTGACCTTTGACCATAGTTAATATTAAGTAACCAAATGTTATTTTTGGGTACTATTCATACTAAATTGCCCATTTTGATTTTTATTTTCAAACTTTGATTTAGACTTTATAATATATCATCATGTCAAATTAATGATATAAATGATATACTCCAGTCTTTAAAATGACAAAAAGTCATTATCTTAGAGCTCATACACAAAAACGTGCTTTAAGGTGTTTTAGTGCACATTTTGTGTCACAAGGTGTTTCTGAGCTCTTTTCTTTGAGAACAGTTTTGTTGTGTTCCTTACATGATATTTGATCATGGAAATCAAACTTTATATCATTCAGAGGTCATTAGACCTTTAAGGTTTACTTAGAGCACATTTTTGCCCTACTTGACCTTGAAGCATGTAAATGCTTGTTATTTGTGTTGGAGTGTTGTCCAGCAATTGTAATATGTTTAGTTATGTGTTAATAAGCTTAGGACAAAGTTTTAGGTCCTAATAAGTTCATTTGGGTATTTATTTACCCTAAACAGTCAAAGGGTGCAATATGTTGCTTTGTGTTGACCACTGTTGTTCTCAGTTGACTTTTAAGGCATGTTTAGGCCTTAATTAATGTGATTAGATATTTAATCCATGTTTTATTAGTTTGGGGTATTTCAACCAAGCCCCCGAACCCGAATCTCCTTTCCTAATTTGATCTAGGTTAAAATTAGGTGGCGACTCATAATAGGTTCCAGTGAGCTAACTTAGGTTTCAATAATTATGGTTATATGACTTAGTTATTAAACTTAGGTTATAAGTGGACCTAAAACCCGATTATATCCTAATCAACTTTAATCAACATAGGGTAGGGTTTAAAAATCGAGGCTCACAGTCTGGTTGGGTTCTAGGGCCACTTATAACCTAAGGTTAATAACTATGTCATAAAACATTAATTACTAAGTCCTAAGTTGCTCACTAGAACCTATTAGAGTTGCCACCTAATTTTAACCTAGATTAAATTAGGAGAGGAGAGTTCGGGTTCGAGGGCATGGTATTCGACTTATTTAGGGTTCAATTACTTTCATTACCCCTCGAAGTCATTTTTCCTCTACTTAGTTTATTTAACGGCTTATTACGAGTTGTTTTAACCTAAAGTGCGTGAACTTCTTATTTCTTTTTTTTAAACATTTTTTGATAGAAAATTAAAGTAAAAATTGAAATTACCTAAACTAGGGTTTTAGAGGAAGAATTATGTCGAATTTTGTTTCCGTCCGTGGCCACAGACCTAATGTCTGAACCCACGGACCCTAGTTAACCGAAGTGAAAATAAAAGTCAAATTTAAACAAAAACAAAATTTTGAAAAGTACGGGGCCACGGACAGAGCGTCCATGGGCCTGGACATGTCTTGTAAAACCCTAAATTTTTAAAAATTTTAAATCCCGCAGCAGTCCGAGAGTGCCCGTGCTTACGGACAGGGCGTCCGGGAGTCCGGACACGGAGTCCGTGGGTGCGGACCGCCCTTGGACGGCGGCGTTGAGGCTATTCCCAGCAGTGCTTTTGGCTTAAATTTTATGAGTATGTAGCCTGAAAGATTCTAAATATGTTAGTAATTGAAGGAATTCAATTTGAAGTCAAAATTAATACGAACTTAGCTAACAAATTATTGGACAGAAACTTAAACAAAAATCAATTCTGAATCTGTAAAAGGTTATATTGTACTAAAAACTTGACAGAAGATTAATGGATTCGTGGGGGATCTAACGAATAAAGTTTCAACCTGTTTTACCTTCGAGGTTTGTGAGATTCTTCAAGTCGAAGAACTTTCAGCGCTTCGTTGAAGTCGGTTCTGAATTGAGTTCGTCCCGAGCTTCTGACTACTGGTTAATGTGGGTGTTCTTCACGTTTTGGTGGTGGTTTAGCTGGTGTTTGATGATTGTTGAAGTGTCGGGAGTTGGAAAGTGTGTTTATGTGGTGATTTCGGGGGGATTTCGGTATGATTTTGATGCTTCGGTCTATAAAAACGTGAGAGAAAGGTGACGGCTAGGTATTCTGATTGTTGGGAGTTCTTGGAGATGTCCTTTGATCAAGAGTTAAGGTTCCTTAAGTAGGCCTCACTAAATATAGAAATAATCCAGTAAAAACCGAGATTTAGTGATGTCTTAGCTTAAAGGCTTCCAAAAGAAATTTGACTATGAAATTTTAACCATATGTAACGGAAGATACTTCTGATTTTTCCAAGGTGGAATCGAATTTTTTGGATGTTGGAATATTTTAAAATTCAATTTCTCGTCAGATTCAATCGGAAACTGCTAGAAAATTATTGGAAATTCAGAAAATCAAAATTCCAAAGCTATTATGCTCAAAATGTCATCCTTTATCATGGGTTGAAATTTCAAAGCATTCCAAGCTGATTTGAGCTGTTTTCGGAGGAGAGAGAAAGCCTATAGGAGGTCTTAGGAGCCTAAAAAATTATGAAAATGCCCCTGAAGATGACTAAGTTGTCCCTAACACCCCAGAATGCGCTGATCGAACTGGGATTCCTAATTACTTGATCAAAGTGTCACTCACAACACTAAAGCCTTGCAAGCCCTACACCGAGGGGTCAAAATTTTGGGTGTAACACATGTTCAATAAGGTGTCTAGGGTTCGTGAGACTCCTACTACATATCATGATTAAACTGTTCAAAAGTATGACGGGGTTTGCAAACAATGGTTTTATAAAATCAAAATTTATGAACGTTGTATTGATGTTTCCTAATGCACTCCATTCAAGGGAAACTTTTAAGAAAATTTAAGTATGAGAATTTCCAAGGAAGAACTGTTTTTAAAGAAGCATCGTTTGTCATCACTAATAAGAAGTAATGGTTTTGTTAAATCAACTTCTTCCACAAGCTCACAAGAAAATGACTTTTTTAAGTTCAAAATTTCTAGCAAAAACGACAACTACATAATGAGATTTCTTTGCCAAAAACTTCAACTTCACCAAAATCAATTTCCTTCAAATGTCTTTTAAGACAAGGGTTCATAAAATATTCAATTCCAGACAATTGAACACACAGACTTGTCTCTTGTTTCCAAAAAGTTGACATGCTCTACCAAACACCACGGCTCATCCATAAGCATTGCAATAACCCACAAAATTGTTAAAATCCCACATTCATCAAATCTCACTAAAATCCCTAAGGTAATACTGGGCGCAATCTGAGTTAGAACCATTTATTCCTAATTTCTTTCTAACAAACGTGTGAACAAAACTCTCTGAGTGAAAGAGTATGAGAGTGTCATGCATGGAAAAACATATCAGTGAAAGAGCGTGTCATTTTTACACGACTCTGTTAAGACCACACACAAAGGTGAAGAAAACAGTATAACTCTTACTGAAAGAGATAGTTTGTAAATTTACGCTAAGACTTGTGAATAGTACCAAGAGCAGGCAGACAACTATCATAAATGACGAAGCACCTAGGTAAAACCACTACATAGCCAAAAAGCTTGTGAAACTCTGACATTAAACTAAACCCTAGGCACCTCGTTGAGCCTTTCATATACATTCTCTTTTTCTCATTAAAGCTCCACTAAAAGCCAACTCACGATGATTATCTACCCTGGTGACCAAATGAAGCAAGAAGCCTAGCTCTCGGGTGACAACAAACCAAAATCCATTATGAGAAGCAACGTTACAACAAAAGAAATGAAAATCTGCACACTGTCCTAAAGCGACCCAAGATTCAAGATATTAAATCGAAACAGTTTCAAAAGAACAAGAAACGTAAGAATCTTGAAGATAAATTAAAGTAACTCCAACAGATCGGGAAACACAAGAACCACACGATGAATGAAAAAGCAAACTCAAAAGCTTCATATTTTTAAAACAACAACAACAAATATGGCAATCAGAATTCTTCAAAGTTTGAAGTCTGAAGCCCAAAGGCAGGTCCACAGTAGCAAGATAGCTTCACACCTAAGGACGAGAAGTTGAATCCAGGAGAAGGTGTATGTTGTAGCTTTGGTCACTCTTAAGCTCCATAATCCCTGTGACATGCATCACACCCAGCGGCCCCACTACTTGCCTCAAAGACTTTCAACTTGATAGTTACGTGTCTAATCGAGTGCAAGAAATATATAGAAAGCATAAATCCATTAAATATTGAATTCAATAGCCGAGCGGTTATGATTGTATGTAAGTGAGGAGTGAGTGTGAATTCTAAGTAGTAAATAACCACAACAAAGAAAGCCTTAACCCTGTTATGACGAGAATTATTCACATGTTTAAATCATAAAAAATACTGGGGGCAATCGATCATAACTAACTTGGAATGCTCAAAAAAGTACCAGGGAAAATTGTTGTTGAAATACCCAAGTTTATGAGAAAACCTAAAAGTCCCGGAAGTCCTGGAAACGCTAGAAACCCTAATTCCTGGAAGTCTCGAAAATGCTAAAAACCCTAGTTCCTAAAAGTCTCAGAAATCATGGAAGTGGCCTTAAAAACTTTGGGGAAGCCTTGAAACTTAATAAGATGCTAGAAAACCCTAATAGCCAGAGATGGAAAGCCTTAGAAAATTCTACAAGACCCAGTAAAATTCTAATAGCCGGAAATGCCCCCATAACTAGTTTTACTCCATCATAATCACTTTTCTCCTTAGAAAAAACCTTAAACAGCTTGGTAAGCATGAGGTGGCGAGCCAGTTGAGGTAAGCACGAGGTGGCGACCTAGTAAGTAGGAAGCATGAGGTGGTAACCTAGTTTACCTAAGCACGAGGTGTCAAGAAGCATGAGGTGTCGGGAAGCACGAGGTGTCACGAAATGATTGGTTTAATGATGTCCACACAAGCTATCAAGAAATTAGGGAGGTGAATCAAGCTAGTAGGAGGTGTCATGAGGTCATTAGTTAGATTTTAAGTCAAAGTAAAACAACATGTTCCTTAATTACACTTAAAACACCTTATTTCCTTTTGTACCTTTAAGTGGTGCCTTAAATGAGTTACAGCCTGAAGTGTATTCACTTCCACTTACACTTATAAATTAGTAGGACATGTTACCAAACCAAGAAAAGCCAAAATAGCCAAGGAAAAGCCAAACCATGCCTTAAGGAAACCGGACACATTTAATGCCTTGTCATGATTAAGTTTCGGATTATTATAACTACTGCAGCCATGACCTTTACTACCTCTTCCTAGCCCTTAGATGTGTTCAGATGACTTATTTAATTAAGCGTTACAAAGGTAGATAGGTGAAATACCCCAAACCTTGATATGTGATTTAAATATTAAACTATGGTATGTAAAGGCTAAAAAGTGCCTTAGAAACATCAGTGAACAATTTAAACCATAGTAAAGTGCAATAAAGCACTAAGATACAGTTTGAGCAAAAACATGCTTTAAGCTTGGAGTGAACTTGGTTAGGACCCAAAGAACCTACCAAGACTAAATAATAGTCAATTATTATTTAACAAGGCAAATTAAGTCCTTAGGAAACTTTGGTAGACAGTTAAACCAAATAAAACACAAGAATATACCTTAAAGTCAATAAGAGCAAAAATGTGCTCTAAACTTGGGATAAATTTGTATAAGACCTAAAGGTCATACCTATACCTTATAAATATGTTAATGAGCATATTAAATCAATTACCAAAGAAAACCAAGCTTGAAAACAAGTTAAAACACAAAATGTGCTTTAAGGAGTCTTAAAGCATATTTTTGAAAAATTGTCTTGTAAATGAGTTTTGAGTGGCTAAATGTCCATCATTACTCTTTAATTAACATGTGTACTATATATAACACATTTGGAAGTCTATATCAATGGGAAATCAAAAATTTCACATCTAGGTGCCTTGTTTTAGTGAATAGTAACTTTAATAAGCTAGTTTGTAACATATGTTGTTATAAGTAATTAAATGGGTCAACAAAGACTATTATACCCCTAGGTAGAGATGGGGGCCGGTTTTTATCATGGTGAGTCACCAACATGTAAAAGAAATCAATTAAGGGAAGGAAGGAAAAGTAAGTAAAAGAAGAAAGTTACTTTATAACATAAATATCTTCCAAAAGCAAAACCTATCTTCATTTCTCCCTTCCTCCTTTATTTCTCACGTCTTCAATCTCCCTTCCTCCCTTTCATTTATGATTTGCTATAGTTCCACACAAGAACTCCATCTTTGAATGCTTGCCAAATCCAACTCCATGCTCCAAATCAAATTCTAAGACCATATTTGTCTTAGTTAGACCAAGTTCTACACTTCTACCTTTTCAAATCTTCAAGAACTCAATTTTGGTGCCATGGAGATTCACCATTGAAGGAGCTTGAGCTAATATTTTCACACCTTGTTGTTCTCCTTTGCTTCAAGGTAAGGAAACTCAAAGAAAAACCAAGTTTCCTCTCATTTTGTACATGTCCGAAAATTCACCATTAATGGTGTCTTCTCTTGTTCTTCCAGCTTCATTGCAATCTTCAAAGGGTTTGGAGGAATCCTCTCTTGATGCTTATTCAAGCTCTCTTCCAATTCCAAGGTAAAACAATTACCTTAATGTGTTAAGACAATATATGTGCCTAGGGTTTACAATGAGATGAAGCATAATGCTTGAATACTCATTCTATTATTTGTACATTGTTTAGAAGTTGACAAACAACCAAACATCCTTACCGGTTTTACAAGGAAACAGAAAGAAGTTTGTGAGGAAAAAGAGGTAAACAAACTATCTCAATGTAGTTTAAATGCCTTAGGAAAATGAGCTTGATTTGCTTAATAAATACCTAAGGAGCCAAAGGTGAATGACCTAGAAAATGCTCTCAAGGAAACTATTAAGGGGCATATGTGATGTTGAGTGTATTTGCAGGTTAAAGGCAATATACTATGTGGAAATTCAGTGTTTAAGGTTTATGCAATTTAAGGGCCTAAGAGCCATGTTATTTAAGGGCCTAAGTGCCAAGCAATTTAAGTTTATGCACTATATTGTGATGTAGTGTAGTTTGAGAATTTAGATGTGTGTAAAGAACATTCTTTGTGAAGATGAGTGTCTTGGATGGTTAAAGGAGGAAAAACAATATGTTTGTGTGTAAGGAATGTGCATTAAATGATTAAGTGTTTTTGGTTGTAAAAGGGTGAAAACCTAGGTGTTTGTGTGTGAGAATACTCTTGGTGGATTTTTAGGTGTTCTTGAATGTCTAATGGTGAAAGCTATGTGCTTGGGTATAGAATTGTGCTAGAAGAACCCATGTCAAAATTTAGATAATGTATAAGAAGTTCTAAGTGTTTAAAAGAGTTTTGGTGAGTTTGGAAGTGTTGAGAATGGTTAAGTGTTCAACTAGTGGAAGAAGCATGCATTATGGGTTTAAAGATGTAAAAGGGATTTGGCAATGTTCTAGAGGATTTAGAATGCAAAAGATGCTTGGGAGATGATGTTGTAGTGGTGAGGAAACATTATTGGCATAGTGGTTATCATAGGTATGGAACACCACTTAGAAACCTAAGGAGAATATCATAAGTGTTAAGAATTTCGGTATGAAATAAGTGATTAAGGAGATAGAAAATGAGTTTTATGGATGTTGTATGAGGGTGTGAGTGTACCAAATGATGTTAGAAAACATTATGAGGCTTTAGGAGAAGTTTGGTGAAAATTGGTTAAGTGTTTAAAGGCTTAGAAAATGAGTGTTTTGGCTTGTCCGAACATCCGTCCGGACATGGACGTTCGGACAGGCCCTGTTGCGTAAGAATTCTCAGAGTCTCGAACTGTGTCCGAACTTCGGAAGTCCAGACACAGGTTCGGACAGATGAGGTTTTACTTTGAAATTTCCCTCGACCCATGTCCGAACTTCCGAAGTCCGGACACATGTTCGGACATGCGTCTGTTTCCAGTTTTAAGTCACGGCTTGCATCCGAACTTGGGAAGTCCGGACACAAGTTCGGACATGCCACTGTTTTGGCCAAAAATGTTGTTTAAGGTTAGGAAAAGTTGCCTAAAAATGGTGATTATTAAGTAATGATGTTATAAGATTATTTAAGGACATGTTAAGTGAGTTATAATGGCAATTTAGTGGGGGAGAGGTTGTATTAAAATGTAAAAGTAAAACAAGTTAAAAAGTGAAGTTATGTAACTAAGTTAATGGGGAAAAGTTATAAGTATTAGACTTTAAACAATCATGTTACCCCGATGTTAATAAAGATACATGTAATGTTATCAGTTGTTCGAGAATTTCTTGAGGAACATAAGTGGACATGATAAAGTGGACTCCGGTGACAGGTATGGTTTTCTTGCAACTTGTGTCCTACCGGATTACACCGGCTTGTATGCCAATGTGTTTTCTGTATGTTTGCCACGTTGTAAGATAAAACATGTAATGAGTTTACAGCAATTCATATATGTGACGTGTCTAGTTCCGATACCATTTAACCTCGGAAGTGTTAACCTTAGTTAACTGAGTCTAGAATCACATGAGAGTTTGGTATTCGGATTAAACGACCCGAACCATGGGACGTTCTGACCACGGCTATGCGTGTGTTAATTGTGTGATATGTGTGTGTGAATGTAGGGATCTCCCTTGTATGTTTAACCCAGTTGTAATACTGCATGGTGTGTAGATGTGATAGACTCCATAGTGGGGTTCTAACTAATATCTAAAAGTAAGTATGTACTAACAGTGGTGAGGAATCCGGTTAGGCCGGTCGCGCGTTGTTTGGGAGTGGGTATCCTTCTTAGCCTTACCCTTCTCTCTGTTATGGTTGTTTCCCTCACGGGTTATGATCTCCCATTAGCTTATTCCAAAGCTTAGCTATTCTGACTTATGATCGGTTTAGGGGGAATATGTGTTTGTGTGGTGTGTTCGGGCCACAAAACCCGAACCATCTTAACTTAAGTTACTCGTCCGACTATTAGGACGGTAATGAGTGTTGTATAACGAGCTTACCATGGGGGTGACATCATTCTCTAGGCTCACCAGTGAATTAACTATGTTTGGGTCGGCTCCTAAGAGAACCGCACCCATTATGTTATGTGTTGTTGATGTAATGCAATTTCTATTGCGATATTGTTATGTGCACGTTGAAACGTGGAGAGTGTTGTTATGTGTTGTTATGTGATGTATGTTATACGTTGTAAATTGTGGAGTATGTGGATCATGGATATGAATCCCAGTTTGTGATAAGAGGCGTTTAAGGATAACCCGATTAATGGGTAGTTGTCGTCTATTAAGGAAGTAGCTCCATTAGAGGAGAAACACTCTAGGGGTAATGAATACCATGAGTGACTTATCAAATGAGGGTGTGTTATCTGTTTGTTGAGCCCCTCGAGGCGAAATGTTATGTGTTGTGTGTTTACAGTTGCATGCATGATCTAAATATAATCAACCGCATGCTAAGACGACAATTAGTTGTGCGTGGCCCGGTAGCATGTGGGCTGCGGGATTACCATACTAGCAAAGGTGCTGAGCCCCTTGGGGGCCACCCTTTCTCTTCTTTTCCTATTTCAGGTACAAAGAGCAGGAAGCCGTTCGAGAGTAGGACGGGGTAGTCGTTGTACATGGGTAATCATTTAAGTTGTATATGTACAGTAGGTGTAGTAAGACCGAGATTGTTATCGGCATCAGTTTGTGAATACTCGGTACAGTTGAAAGGTGTATGTTGTTGTTGTGTTAATGGAAAGGGATAGTAATGTGTAGTCGCTCGGGAGTCTAGTCCATCAGACCGGTACAATTGTATATGTAATAGCCTTGTTAACCACGTGGGTGGTTAACGGCGTGTAACACCAAGAAGTTAAGTAATGTGATGAAGTTTGTTCCCGCTGCAGTTTGTTGTTAAGTGTGTTAATGTTGGAAGGGGTGTTACAATAGGTGTGTCATGAGGTGTCATGCTTATAAGGCTTTCCTTTGCCTTAAGACTTCTCCTCATTTGCCTATAAGAGAGAGGCCACGACCAGGCACTCCAACACACAGCAATCATCTTCTCCTACCTCAATAAACACATATAAACACAAATTAGAAGGTATAGCAAGCCAGCCACTCAAGAACACCAAAACAAAAGCCAAAGTACCTTGTCAGTGTAGAAGGCGTGTAAAGTGAAGGAATTTGAAGGTCTTTCCAAGCGAATCTTAGGAGTTCTTGGCGTAACCATTTAGATATTTGAAGTACCTAACTCTTGGTGAAAAGAAATGACAAGAAGGAGCCAGGTAGTTCTTGAGCTCCACCATTCTTTCCTCATGTGTCAATTCTGGTGACGCTTTCTATTTGTGCTGTTTTTGGCAGCTTATGCTGCGTATCTATTCTAACTCTTTTCATGGTGTGAAATTAGACTATTCAATGGTGATTTTTATATATAATAGGCCCGAGAGCTTCTGGAAAACTTGGTGAGCAAACCATGAAGTCTTGATGTCAATTTCTGTGATTTTTGTGCTTTAACTTGGAGCCAAACTCCATAAATCTGGGCAAACGGCCATTGGAAGAGGTCAAACTCTATAAATCCAGGCATACGGCCATTATTTCTTGGATGTTGTACTTGTGGGGGAACTTGGTATTTTTCATGGATCTTGCTATGATTATGCTATGTTTACGTCTGTGTTGCTATAGTATTATATTTCTTAAAGAGTTTTATAAGCTAAATGTATTTTACATGTTGTGACAAGAATTACTCAATTTTGTTGACATTTGTTTTCTAGCATGTGTCTTGTGGTCTTTTCTCTGTGATTATATGACTGACCATAGGAACAGGTTGAGAAGTTGCATGAGGGAGTGGAACTAAAGGGATTAGAGACTGAAGCTAGAAGACGACGTAGTATTTCAATTTTGTTCGGTTGTAATAGGTTTAAACACTTTTGTACAAACTAGTAAAGATGGTGTAATTTAATACCTAGTTTTAAAAAATGTTAGTCGATATTAGTGAGTAAGGTTATGGTTGGGTTTTTTAATATATATGTATATATATATGTATATATATAACTTTAAGAGTTTAATTTAATTTGGTAGAGTGGTGGTAATTAGCCTTAGCATCCACAGTGAGTGTGGGTGTGGCGATAGCACCCCGACTAGTTTTGTAAGTCTTCCGTTTGTAAGATTTGAAATAGAAATAAAAGAAAAAAAATATAGCTGACAATTGGGATGTTGCAGTTGTTCCACCAATTGATTTGGGACACCATGACTCATAGAATCCTCAAACCGTAAGCTCATCGTAAGCCTTAAGCACCCTACCTCAAACCTCAAGCCTTAAGCACATCATAAGCCTTAAGCACCACGTCTCAACACTACAATCCTAAAAGCACTGGCACATCATAAGCCCTAAGCACCACCCAAAAGCCTTAAGCACCTTATAAGCCTTAAGGACCACTACATAAAGACCTTATACCTCTCGAAAAGAGTATTTGTCTTTTTGAAGGAAACTTCCAAGTTTGATATCCTTAGTCAAGAAATGACAACTTCATAAGCCTTTTGAACTAGCGACTTTTCGAGATGTTGATCTCCTCTCATTAGTGGACTTCAAAGTTGATTCACAAGTCTTCTGAAGTCCAGCCTTCTCTATGGCTTAGCCACTGCTGTGCCAGTTGGGACCATAGACAAGGTCTATCACTGAAGACAAAAGGAAAAAAGCAGACAGTGACGGGTTGAAATACCCCTAAATTAATTTAAATTAATTTAGGGGATTTCTTTTATTAAACCTTTAATAATACTATTAAGTATTAAATTATTATATGGAATTATGAATATTAAATTATTATATGGAATTATGAATATTAAATTAATATAAGGGGTTGTGAAATTTATTTAGGGGTTTTCTCCTAATTATTATATATTAATGTATAGTATTATGAATTTAATAATAAGATTTATAAGTCAATAAATCTTGGGGAAATTTCTAAACACTCCAAATATATTATAAAGATTTTAGGAAGTGTTGGAACATTGTTTTGAAACATAAAAGTCAATATAAAATTCTAGAAACCTTAAAGCTTATTAAGCCTTGCTAGAGTTGACTTTTTGAGAATGGTCAAACCAGGCCATGAAACCTATACCAATAAATAGGTTATGGAAAACCATGAAGATCGATAAAAAGAACGTCAAAAACGGATCATCCTAGCCAAAGTTATGCTAGATTGAAGTTTTGAGTCAAAAATTTGAAAGATGCCACGTGTCACTCTGTCACGGGTCGCCAACACTTAGCCAATTTATCCCTCGAATTTCGGTAACAGAATTCATGATTTTTCCCTAACTTTGGACGGCTGTATCTCACTCATCTCTCAATATTTTTCAATGCCGTTTTTTTCATTCTCTTCTCCTTTGAATCCTCTTTCCAAACATTACTCACACATACCCTAATTCATTATACATCATCCGGAAATTCGATCCAAAGTAGGCACCTTGCAAAACCGAAACTGCAGATTCCAGTTTTTCCTTTCGAATCAGGTAACTTCGACTAACCATACCTTCTTCGTTTCTCATCCAAATTTCGTGTTCTTTAGCTCGTTTTAAAGAGCGCTAATCCCTCTACAACTTTCATGTTGATGACCAAATCTAATTCTTAATCATATGGAAGATATAGGCGTCTAAAGTTCCGACCCCGATCTGGTCACGTTTTGCCCAGAATTTTTCCAGAAACGAGAAGGTAAACTCGTAACTTTCGGGTTTGATTTCTTCTTGTGTGTTGTGAGTTAGAGTGAGTTCTTGCTATCAATACGTAGATCTAAGTTTTCTCTTTCGAATGAGCCCTTACACATAGCCTAACTCGATTTGTACTTCTAGTTATAGATCCTCAAAGTTGGCCTCGTGAACTGCTCAAAGTTCGAATTTTTCCAGATTTTTGGATTCGATTTCACTCAATTCGCACAACTCCGGTAAGTTTCCGATCAATTGCTCCGTTATTGTCATTCGAAATCAAGTTACCGGTCTAACCCATGTCTCAATTTAGTCAATTACGTGCTAGATTAGGAGAATTTGTCAAATTAAGTTTCGATTCGTACTTGGAACCCTAAACCTCGAACAGAATTCGAAATCCATTGAAAACTGCATTATAATTGGGGAAATCGGTATCATTAGAACCGAAATTTGATTTCGAAACCATAGAAACAAGAATCACTCGATTTCGTTCTGTGAGTTTGAGAGAAATCGAGAGATTAGTACTCGACAGGGCTGAGTTCTCGCCTGATGAACTAGAGGTTCAGGGGCCGTCCGATCTCGCTTTAAAATTGGACGGCCGAGATTAGATCGTGGCTATTAAATAATTATAAAATTCCAGTAAAAAAGTCCTAACTTGTTGGGTTAATTTAAATACCTTCCCAAATGTATTTTGACTTGAAATTTTAACCATAGATTCCTTATTTAATCTAGTTTATTTTTGATGTAAATTAATATGGTTTTGGAGTTTTTAAACGTAAGTTATGATTTTTGCAAGTTACGGGTTTTCTGGAATTATTTGGCTAATTAAAAGATATGTTTATGAAATAAAAATTTTAATATGTCTAAAATGTTATAGTTTACTGTATATTAAATTGGGAATTTTGGGAATGGTAAAGGTTTTAAAAATTGTGTTTGTGAGTTTTTCATAAGAATAACTTATAATATATGGTTTTAATGTAATCAAAATTAAAGTATAGTTGATTAATGAACTTTATAGGTTGGGGAAAAATATTAAGACTAATTAACATTTATACAGTATGTTTATAAATATTGGGTATTAACTTTAAGTGAAGTAAAAATTGTTACATATATTTATATATATATTTATATGAGAGAAATAAATAGAAACTTTATTAATCAAGGAATTTAACTAAACTACATTCTATTTATTATATATAATATGGAGCTAATATGTTTAACTAAAGCTAGGGGAAATACTCTATTTTATAAACCATAAATCAGTTTTGGATATGTCTAAAAGATATTAGATATAGTTAAATCAATAGAATTTCTTAAAGAATGTTCGGGATAAATCTTAATATATGAGGTATTATAATTTATATATAATAAAATACAATAAAAATAGATAAGGAAATAACATTCCTTGTGAGAAATATATAGGAAGGATATATATATATTACGATAAATAAATAAATAAAAGAAATAAAATACCTTATAGAAAATAGGATATGAAGGAATTAATGAGTTAAACTAACCTCTACATGATACTAATAAAAGAATATTATATGAGGTGGTATTAATTTATGGTTATAGGTTGAGTTTATAGTTATCTTTGAATTTCTAAGATTTATATAAACAGTATTTAAATACACGTATATATTTAGTCAATGACCACAATGTAAATCTATAATTTGGTTAAGAAATTAATAAGTTGAAATTTAGGAATATTTGTAATTAGTTTACATAAAGTGTTACACAAATAGATCTTATATAATTAATAATAAAATGAATGAAATACTTTTACATTTAAATGTTCTTATTATATAAACAATAATAAAATAAATGAGTTACTTTTACATCTAAATGTGAAGAGGATAAATAAGTCTAGATTTAATTATTTCTTAATATTTATAGTATTGAGTAATAACTTAATCTTGTGATAAAGTCGTTAAAAGGATTATGATATAAAACTAAATTAAACTATGATTGGGGAATTGATCTAAATAATAATCCTTACATTCTTAGGATTTGATAAGCCATATAAAATACATTTAATACCAATGTTCAGGATGTGAGTTTATAATTAAGTAATGTATTTAGTAGTTAGAATTTATAAGAAGGTTTATAAATAGAAATTAGATACTTAAAATCTTTAAACCTTTAATTAGATGAAACTAGGTTACATAAGAGATTATATTGATTTACCTTTTGACACTGGAAATATTAATGTGTCATTTGAATATAAGGTATGGAGATTGTTCAGAAATATTATCTTATTAAGTAATTGACAATTTCACTTACGAACCAGAATTTAATTCTTTGATAAATTCTACCTCATGCTAAGATATAATGTCCATCCTAAATACAATAAAGGGAATTAATTTATTAAGTTATTCTTTTGAAACTTTAGGTTTTGTAAACAATATAAAATGTATTTAAGACTTGAGTTTAACGGAGTTTAATATAAAAGGATTATACATGGTCTATAGAGAGAATGTGTGTAAAAGTAAAACAGTTAGGAAATTAAATGTAAGTAAGGATACATAAAAGGTTATCTTAAAACACCTTATTATAAAGTTATGGTTAAGTAAATAATATACCTTGTGTATACTAAATGTGAGAGTTCGATAAGTTTGAGTTAACTATAATATGGTTATTTCAAGATGAAAAGTAATTTAGCAACTTATGACAAGATTAATAGATGGTTGTAATTAAAGGCCATTCTGAACTAAAGATAAGATAATTGAGTTTAGTAGCTCAAAAAGTTATACTAAAATGCATCTACAACACTACGATTTCAGTATACGGGATGTAGATCTTAATTAAGTTAAGGGGGAAGACTTAGTTATAATGGATTATCTAGTAGATATTGATAAAGATACATAGTCAATAAATTGTGGAATAATAGTATAGTATTCTAAGATAGATCCATCATAGGTTATAATACGATGTCGGTCCGAAAGTAAGAATAAAGGTATTGAGCTTAAGATTATTATTGAAATTCTTAGA
Source organism: Limonium bicolor (assembly GCA_023374045.1). Taxonomy (NCBI): domain Eukaryota; kingdom Viridiplantae; phylum Streptophyta; class Magnoliopsida; order Caryophyllales; family Plumbaginaceae; genus Limonium; species Limonium bicolor. Next base: position 91,002,016 of record CM041783.1, on the reverse strand, counting down.
TTTAATTATATAACATAAACACATTTATGTTATAAAGGTCTCAAAAGTCTTGAATGTGAGGATTGTGGTTAAATATGAATTAAGTGGATAGGAGTGGACAGTTAGCAGGTGTTAATAAAATACATTCCTTGATCCTACAACCTTGGGCTATACAACCTTCTAAAATAAGTCAAAGGTTATACATAACATTTAAGTGAGGGCTTAAAAGATAATTGAGACTTTGAAATAAGAGTAAGGAGTTTATTTAAGCGTAACATAGGCTACAAGTGATTGATGGTAAGTTATCTTTAATATTCTTCAGAGTACTGTTGATTGTTTGCGCAAGTAGATTAGAACTGCTACAGCGTTACCCAGGTACGATTTCTCGTACTCAACTTGTTGTGTTTTGGACCTTATGGAATGTTTTATACGATTTCTCGTACTCAGCTTGTTGTGTTTTGGCCTTTATGGAATGTTTGTACGATTTCTCGTACTCAGCGTTTTGGACCTTATGGAATGTTTTGTACGATTTCTCGTACTCAGCTTGTTGTGTTTTGGCCTTTATGGAATATTTTGTATGATTTCTCGTACTACGATATTTTTGCTGGTTGACTTGTGGAATGTTTTGGAAACGCTAACTGACTTTAAGAGGAACTTCTAAAAATAAGAAATGGTTGTGTGACTGACTCAGCTTGTGTGACTAACTGAGCCTTGGATGTGGAACTCACTTGGGTATTGGTTTCTTCTACTTGGTTGCCCGTTAGACATTGGCTGCTTAGGGTTTACGCTTCTGCACTCTGTAGGACTGAGTGTTTTGGTATTGCTCTGGGTAGTTGGTGATCTAGCGGGATTTTTGGAAAAGGTCAATCTTGGAAATCTTTCTTTCGACGTGCGCGCGTCTTTAATGTGAACAGTAGGGGGCTGTATATCCCTCGCCCATAGGGGCATTGATATTTGACAGTAGGGGGCTGTATATCCCTCGCCCATAGGGGCATTGATATTTGACAGTAGGGGGCTGTATATCCCTCGCCCATAGGGGCATTGATATTTGACAGTAGGGGCTGTATATCCCTCGTCCCATAGGGGCATTGATAACAGTAGGGGCTGTATATCCCTGCCCATGGGGCATGATAACAGTGAGGGGCTGTATATCCCCTGTCCTTAGTGGACGTGATGAACAGAGGGGCTGTATATCCCCTGTCCTATGGACTGATTGGCGGTGGGGGCCATCTCTCCCAGTTGAATTATTCCACTCTCGAGTTCTTGGTTCTTGGATCTATTTATCATTCCTAGTCCTTTGTGGCTATCTGTTTTTCTACTCCTAACGGGAATTGGTTCTAACATCAACAATGGATGCTTACTAACTATGTGGTGTGACTACTTAAGTGGATGACTTGTTTTGGAAGTTCTATCTCTATCTTTGTCTTGTTTTCTTTTCTCTTTAACTTGATTGTTTTGAGTGCTTTATCTCTGTTTTACTTTTAAGAGTTGTTTTCATGTTACTGTTTATTTTGAAGAGTTATGTTTTATAAGTTTGTTTTTGGAGAATTGTACCAGTTCCATTCCAGGGAACTGACCCGCCCCTTTGGGGTGGGCTGCTTGGTTTCATCTTGCAGGTACGAATTGATTTACAGGTGGCCACGAAGAGAATGAGCGTTTGGGATGGGACTAGGTTTTGTGGAGAGAGAATGTGTTTAATTTCTATTATGTTTGTTTAAGTTTTTCTCGAGTTCAGACCGTAGCTTTTGTGATTGTAAGTTGTAATTGGTGAGGTTTGGTGCCGGGTGTTTGGAACCCGATGGTCTGTAATCGCCTTAGAGTTTTATTTCCGCTGTATTTATGGTTAATAGGGGCGTTACAGAAAGTGGTATCAGAGCGTAGTTACGCTCTGAACCCGAGAAAACAAGCCGAGTGAAATACTTAGATTATAGGTGCACTTAAAACTGGGGAACTGGGGTAGAATTGGGAAGTGAGGACTCCAGTAAGGCACGACTCCTAACCCTTTTTGGAATTGTGAACGATTCCTTTACACACTTTTCTTTTGTGAATGTTGTTGAGTGTGATGTGTTGTTATACCGTTCCAACAATAAACTACAGAAAATATATATATATATATATATATATATTTTGGAACATCCTATATTAAGTACGATAAGATTTTGGTTGAGATAAACCAAATATTAAGCTATTTTTCAAAAGCATACTCATGGAGAATACATTGCTAAAAATGCAATCCTTTAAAAGCTAGTACACAAATTCCTAGAATTTTAAAGAATACTTTTGGTTGAAAACAGTATACAAATAAACTTTACATAACTAAATTAGTATTGATGTTATGTGAAAGTACTTCAACTCCTTTAAAGTTTGAAAATAAATCTCATGAACTACTTGGTATCAATTTATTACCTAAAGATAATGTTTAAGATAAATTAAGTCTAGAAAATTAAAGCTAACAAGAACTAGTAGCGTATTAGAAAAGATCAACATCTGAACTTGTAAAACACATTAAAACTCTATGTTAACTTTAGAAAGAAAACACATAAACCTAACACCCTACGGAAGTGCCTGGTGCGACGAACTCCTAGGCTGAAAGTAGTGGGGGTGCACACCCACTTCTAGAAGTTTAGGGGCTAGACAAGCCTTGTCATCTAACCGTATATAATCTTCCACGCAGGTGATGGATTGTGTTGAACTTGAGGGGAAGTGGTGGTAAGACGTTACCATCATGAAATCTTGAGCTAGGCATATTTCATTGCTAACCACAATGAACAAATCAAAATTTGTATCTTAAGATCCGGTATTAAAACTCATAAATGTAAAGGGTTTATTGAGTTAAATCTTTGGTGAAAAATACCTATATATGGAGGAAGGGGATTAAGTTTGGGTGCTCCAAGATACAACATCTACCCCTGGTTGAATATAAAAAAAAAAATCAATAAAAGAAGTTACTTAAAGATTGAGTGAAGAGAAGAGTAATACTAAACTAAGTATCATTGATCCTTAAATACTTGAGTATTGAGCATCTTAAAAAAAAATTGAGAGTTACTTAAAGATTGAAAATTCTCATGTTTACTTGGAAGTTTAACATTATACAGTATAAAATTTTAAAAGACACACTAAGAGTGATATTTACTAAAAGCCACCATTGTCTAAGAGAGTACTAAGATTTAATAATCAGAAGAACACTACATAGAACAAACCTAAGAAAAATAATCACCAAGAGTGAGTGAGTTTTCATTAGACTAGTACATTTGACTTAAAATTTTATATAGAGTCCCTATCTTGAAAAATAAATTTTAAGATAAAGAAATCAGATTTTGGAGCTACATTATAATTGATAAGAACTTCCTTAGATTCTCCCTTGGGTGAAATTATGTAAATATATAATAAGTAAATTTTATGAAGTAAACACTGAATGATTCGTCTAAAATATAGTTAATTATAAAAACAATTGAAACTTGAAAAGTCATAGAAAATATTTATTTTATAGAGTTTTAACATATGGTTGGCTATAAACCTTGAAGATAATTTTGGAAGATTATTAGGATTATTAAATGATCGAATATTATTTAAACTACTCAAGTACGTTACACCCGAGGTATAGCTTGTAATATAATTGATATGATAAATGATCATATATGGACATATAATTCGTATCAGTCATTAAATGAATGGATAATAATCATAAGATAAAATTTTATAACCACCAAGGAAATACAAATACATAACAATCAAGAGATACAGATATATATAACGATCATAGATATAATCAACGGTGCAGTAAAATTCAACAAAGCTGGTTAATAAGGTGTTGAATTCTTTGAATGTGCCATTAGTAGCGGTACGAGGGCGTACCTTAGCTCTTTTAAGGGGGATATGCTGGCATACTCCTCCTTCGTTATCTCATCCGGATTATGCCTCGTTGCATTATTAGCAAAGGGAGAACAGTATTAGCAGAATGAGAGGTGTTTGTATGTGCTTGGTTTTTGCATTATGACTCAGTATGTGACTTTTGATTTTCATCATGTTATCTTGGTATATCCTGATTCAGTTTGATTTTGAGTAATCTTGAGTGGAATGTTGTTATGGAAATGGATGGAAATAAAGGATTGGTTTGGTATGGAACTTCATTGGAACTTTTATTGTCTCAGCACACCCGAAGCGGTGTGAGTGCTTATTAGTTGATTTTTAAACTTCGAGGCGAAGTTTCTTTTAAGGGGGATATGCTGAAATACCCCTAAATTAATTTAAATTAATTTAGGGGATTTCTTTTATTAAACCTTTAATAATATTAAGTATTAAATTATTATATGGAATTATGAATATTAAATTATTATATGGAATTATGAATATTAAATTAATATGGGGTTGTGAAATTTATTTAGGGGTTTTCTCCTAATTATTAATATTATTATAGTATTATGAATTTAATAATAAGATTTATAAGTCAATAAATCTTGGGAAAATTTCTAAACACTCCAAATATTATAAAGATTTTAGGAAGTGTTGGAACATTGTTTTGAAACATAAAAGTCAATATAAAATTCTAGAAACCTTAAAGCTTATTAAGCCTTGCTAGAGTTGACTTTTTGAGAATGGTCAAACCAGGCCATGAAACCTATACCAATAAATAGGTTATGAAAACCATGAAGATCGATAAAAAGAACGTCAAAAACGGATCATCCTAGCCAAAGTTATGCTAGATTGAAGTTTTGAGTCAAAAATTTGAAAGATGCCACGTGTCACTCTGTCACGGGTCGCCAACACTTAGCCAATTTATCCCTCGAATTTCGGTAACAGAATTCATGATTTTGCCCTAACTTTGGACGGCTGTATCTCACTCATCTCTCAATATTTTTCAATGCCGTCTTTTTCATTCTCTTCTCCTTTGAATCCTCTTTCCAACCATTACTCACACATACCCTAATTCATTATACATCATCCGGAAATTCGATCCAAAGTAGGCACCTTGCAAAACCGAAACTGCAGATTCCAGTTTTTCCTTTCGAATCAGGTAACTTCGACTAACCATAACTTCTTCGTTTCTCATCCAAATTTCGTGTTCTTTAGCTCGTTTTAAAGAGCGCTAATCCCTCTACAACTTTCATGTTGATGACCAAATCTAATTCTTAATCATATGGAAGATATAGGCGTCTAAAGTTCCGACCCCGATCTGGTCGCGTTTTGCCCAGAATTTTTCCAGAAACGAGAAGGTAAACTCGTAACTTTCGGGTTTGATTTCTTCTTGTGTGTTGTGAGTTAGAGTGAGTTCTTGCTATCAATACGTAGATAAGTTTTCTTTCGAATGAGCCCTTACACATAGCCTAACTCGATTTGTACTGCTAGTTATAGATCCTCAAAGTTGGCCTCGTGAACTGCTCAAAGTTCGAATTTTTCCAGATTTTTGGATTCGATTTCACTCAATTCGCACAACTCCGGTAAGTTTCCGATCAATTGCTCCGTTATTGTCATTCGAAATCAAGTTACCGGTCTAACCCATGTCTCAATTTAGTCAATTACGTGCTAGATTAGGAGAATTTGTCAAATTAAGTTTCGATTCGTACTTGGAACCCTAAACCTCGAACAGAATTCGAAATCCATTGAAAACTGCATTATAATTGGGGAAACGGTATCATTAGAACCGAAATTTGATTTCGAAACCATAGAAACAAGAATCACTCGATTTCGTTCTGTGAGTTGAGAGAAATCGAGATTAGTACTCGACAGGCTGAGTTCTGCGCTGATGAACTAGAGGTTCAGGGGCCGTCCGATCTCGCTTTAAAAGATTGGACGGCCGAGATTAGATCGTGCTATTAAATAATTATAAAATTCCAGTAAAAGTCCTAACTTGTTGGGTTAATTTAAATACCTTCCCGAATGTATTTTGACTTGAAATTTTAACCATAGATTCCTTATTTAATCTAGTTTATTTTGATGTAAATTATATGGTTTTGGAGTTTTTAAACGTAAGTTATGATTTTTGCAAGTTACGGGTTTTCTGGAATTATTTGGCTAAATTAAAAAGATATTTTATGAAATAAAAATTTTATAATATGTCTAAAATGTTATAGTTACTGTATATTAAATTTGGGAATTTTTGGGCAATGGTAAAAGGTTTTAAAAATTGTGTTTGAGTTTTTCATAAGAATAACTTATAATATGGTTTTTAATGTAATCAAAAATTAAAGTATAGTTGATTAATGAACTTTATAGGTTGGGGAAAATATAATAAGACTAATTCATTTAATACAGTATGTTTATAAATATTTTGGGTATTAACTTTAAGTGAAGTAAAAATTGTTACATATATTTATATATATTTATATGAGAGAAATAAATAGAAACTTATATTAAATCAAGGAATTTAACTAAACTACATTTTATTTATTATATATAATATGGAAGCTAATATGTTTAACTAAAACTAAGGGAAATACTCTATTTTATAAACCATAAATCAGTTTGGATATGTCTAAAAGATATTAATATATTAAATACAATAGAATTTCTTAAAGAATGTTCTGGATAAATCTTAATATATGTAGGTATATATATATATATATATATATACAATAAAATAGATAAAGGAAATAACATTCCTTGTGAGAAATATAATAGGAAGGATATATATATATATATACGATAAATAAATAAATAAAAAAATAAAATACCTTATAGAAAATATATGAAGGAATTAATGAGTTAAACTAAACCTCTACATGATACTAATAAAAGAATATTATATGAGGTGGTATTAATTTATGGTTATAGGTTGAGTTTTTAGTTATCTTTGAATTTCTAAGATTTATATAAACAGTATTTAAATACGTATATATTTAGTCAATGACCACAATGTAAATCTATAATTTGGTTAAGAAATTAATAAGTTGAAATTTAGGAATATTTGTAATTAGTTTACATAAAGGTTACACAAATAGATCTTATTATATAATTAATAATAAAATGAATGAAATACTTTTACATTTAAATGTTCTTATTATATAAACAATAATAAAATAAATGAGTTACTTTACATCTAAATGTGAAGAGGATAAATAAGTCTAGATTTAATTATTTCTTAATATTTATAGTATTGAGTAATAACTTAATCTTGTGATAAAGTCGTTAAAAGGATTATGATATAAAACTAAATTAAACTATGATTGGGGAATTGATCTAAATAATAATCCTTACATTCTTAGGATTTGATAAGCCATATAAAATACATTTAATACCAATGTTCAGGATGTGAGTTTATAATTAAGTAATGTATTTAGTAGTTAGAATTTATAAGAAGGTTATAAATAGAAATTAGATACTTAAAATCTTTAAACCTTTAATTAGATGAAACTAGGTTACATAAGAGATTATATTGATTTACCTTTTGACACTGGAAATATTAATGTGTCATTTGAATATAAGGTATGGAGATTGTTCAGAATATATTATCTTATTAAGTAATTGACAATTTCACTTACGAACCAGAATTTAATTCTTTGATAAATTCTACCTCATGCTAAGATATAATGTCCATCCTAAATACAATAAAGGGAATTAATTTATTAAGTTATTCTTTTGAAACTTTAGGTTTTGTAAACAATATAAAATGTATTTAAGACTTGAGTTTAACGGAGTTTAATATAAAAGGATTATACATGGTCTATAGAGAGAATGTGTGTAAAAGTAAAACAGTTAGGAAATTAAATGTAAGTAAGGATACATAAAAGGTTATCTTAAAACACCTTATTATAAAGTTATGGTTAAGTAAATAATATACCTTGTGTATACTAAATGTGAGAGTTCGATAAGTTTGAGTTAACTATAATATGGTTATTTCAAGATGAAAAGTAATTTAGCAACTTATGACAAGATTAATAGATGGTTGTAATTAAAGGCCATTCTGAACTAAAGATAAGATAATTGAGTTTAGTAGCTCAAATAAGTTATACTAAAATGCATCTACAACACTACGATTTCAGTATACGGGATGTAGATCTTAATTAAGTTAAGGGGGAAGACTTAGTTATAATGGATTATCTAGTAGATATTGATAAAGATACATAGTCAATAAATTGTGGAATAATAGTATAGTATTCTAAGATAGATCCATCATAGGTTATAATACGATGTCGGTCCGAAAGTAAGAATAAAGGTATTGAGCTTAAGATTATTATTGAAATTCTTAGATTTAATTATATAACATAAACACATTTATGTTATAAAGGTCTCAAAAGTCTTGAATGTGAGGATTGTGGTTAAATATGAATTAAGTGGATAGGAGTGGACAGTTAGCAGGTGTTAATAAAATACATTCCTTGATCCTACAACCTTGGGCTATACAACCTTCTAAAATAAGTCAAAGGTTATACATAACATTTAAGTGAGGGCTTAAAAGATAATTGAGACTTTGAAATAAGAGTAAGGAGTTTATTTAAGCGTAACATAGGCTACAAGTGATTGATGGTAAGTTATCTTTAATATTCTTCAGAGTACTGTTGATTGTTTGCGCAAGTAGATTAGAACTGCTACAGCGTTACCCAGGTACGATTTCTCGTACTCAGCTTGTTGTGTTTTGGACCTTATGGAATGTTTTGTACGATTTCTCGTACTCAGCTTGTTGTGTTTTGGCCTTTATGGAATGTTTTGTACGATTTCTCGTACTCAGCTTGTTGTGTTTTGGCCTTTATGGAATGTTTTGTACGATTTCTCGTACTACGATATTTTTGCTGGTTGACTTGTGGAATGTTTTGGAAACGCTAACTGACTTTAAGAGGAACTTCTAAAAATAAGAAATGGTTGTGTGACTGACTCAGCTTGTGTGACTAACTGAGCCTTGGATGTGGAACTCACTTGGGTATTGGTTTCTTCTACTTGGTTGCCCGTTAGACATTGGCTGCTTAGGGTTTACGCTTCTGCACTCTGTAGGACTGAGTGTTTTGGTATTGCCCTGGGTAGTTGGTGATCTAGCGGGATTTTTGGAAAAGGTCAATCTTGGAAATCTTTCTTTCGACGTGCGCGCGTCTTTAATGTGAACAGTAGGGGGCTGTATATTCCTCGCCCATAGGGGCATTGATATTTGACAGTAGGGGGCTGTATATCCCTCGCCCATAGGGGCATTGATATTTGACAGTAGGGGGCTGTATATCCCTCGCCCATAGGGGCATTGATATTTGACAGTAGGGGGCTGTAATCCCTCGCCCATAGGGGCATTGATATTTGACAGTAGGGGGCTGTATATCCCTCGCCCATAGGGGCATTGATATTGACAGTGAGGGGCTGTATATCCCCTGTCCTTAGTGGACGTGATGAACAGTGAGGGGCTGTATATCCCCTGTCCTTAGTGGACGTGATTGGCGGTGGGGGCCATCTCTCCCAGTTGAAACTATTCCACTCTTGAGTTCTTGGTTCTTCGATCTGTTTTATCATTCCTAGTCCCTTGTGACTATCTGAGTTTTTCTACTCCTAACGGGAATTGGTTCTAACATCAACAATGGATGCTTGCTAACTATGTGGTGTGACTACTTAAGTGGATGACTTGTTTTGGAAGTTCTTTATCTCTATCTTTGCCTTGTTTTCCTTTCTCTTTGAACTTGATTGTTTTGAGGTGCTTTATATCTATTTTACTTTTAAGAGTTTGTTTTCATGTTACTATTTATTTTGAAGAGTTATGTTTTATAAGTTTGTTTTTGGAGAATTGTACCAGTTCCATTTCAGGGAACTGACCCGCCCCTTTTGGGGTGGGCTGCTTGGTTTCATCTTGCAGGTACGAATTGATTTACAGGTGGCCACGAAGAGAATGAGCGTTTGGGATGGGACTAGGTTTTGTGGAGAGAGAATGTGTTTAATTTCTATTATGTTGTGTTAAGTTTTTCTCGAGTTCAGACCGTAGCTTTTGTGGATTGTAAGTTGTAAATTGGTGAGGTTTGGTGCCGGGTGTTTGGAACCCGATGGTCTGTAATCGCCTTAGAGTTTTATTTCCGCTGTATTTATGGTTAATAGGGGCGTTACACGGGTTTCTTTTTTTTGTAATGGCTTTGTCTTCTTTTCCTCTTGTCTCCCATGTGTCTAACTTTTTGATCTCAAGAGATCAAATCTTCAAATTGGCGTTGTAGAGCAATGTTGGCATGAATAACAGACTTCCTACATAAGTTCCATGGTGTTATAGTGAGTCCTAGTGGTGAGACGTCTCAAGAGTATCGTCCTAGCTGTCGTGGACAAGTGCCCGATACTTGGACACTTGTCATAATGGAAGGACCCGACTTGTAACCTTGGATACAAGCGATCATGATATTCTCCATTGCAGAACCACCTTGTCACCTTGTAGACAAGGGATCATGTCTCTTGTTGCTGAAACACTTAATTGAACACATTAAATAACAAGGATAGTTTACTACCCTTAAAACTTAAGGAACTTGACTTAATAATGGTTAAGTTTTTTCAAAGTGGGGGATTAAGATAATATTTTCATTTTGTGTGCTGGACTTGCTATGAAGTTATGTTCATTTATGTGTGAGAAGGATAACACTACATTTTATGAATGTTTTAATACAACAAGGGTTAGATGCTTGAAAATTGAAGATGTCCAATTATTAATATATATATATATATATCATTTGTGAGCAATTAACACTTATTGGATGTTTGAAGTTCTAATATGTGTTTTTGGTTTTGGGATTTCTTTTTTATGGTTAGAACGACTATAGTATATTTAGGCTTTAACAATTAATTGGTTTGGGTGAATTATGTTCGGATCAATTTGGTTCGGGTGGATTCGGATTATACCAAATTTTGGATTGCTTCGGTTTTGGTTTGGATCGGTTCGGATTTTTGGGTCACATCATTCAGTTTAAAATTGGATTCGAATCGGATTACATCAGTTTAGTTTTTTCGTGTTTGGATCACCTTTGCCTTGTCTAATCATTGGCATATGTTGTAATTTATGATAATATAAGGGAATAAAGATGAAAGTTGTATCCAAAGGAAATCAGTTTCAATGTGGATACCATGATCTAAATCAACCTTCAAATAAAAGGATAAAGTGGAGATTTGTGCAGCCAGCCCGCGTGATACTTGGTAGGCAGAGATGAATTGATAGTTCAGTCAGCTGCTGACAGAATTGTTTTTATTATATTAACTTCAATTGATTGTAATTTTAAAATATAAGTCTAAAATGTAAAAAACAAATTATACTATTATTAATCTAAATTCACACTCTTCAAAATAAGACCAGACATGGATATATTTTGACAAATTTAAAATTTTATATTAATTACATGTATACATGCATATGTCAATGAGGCTTATAATTCATAACATCATTTTAATGTATCATAATATCAATTTTAATAAATTATAATATCAAATTTAACGAATCATATCTTCATTTTAGTGTATCATTATAAACATATAAGAATAAAAAAATTTACACAATAATACAACACAAAATAATATATGGTATATATGAAAAAGGGAAAATTCACGAGATACCCCTGTTTTCTTTCGTAATTCACAATATACCCCTGTGATTTTAGTAATTCAACTTTAAATATGCTTAAATGTTGTCCAAAATTGATAAAACTTTACATGGACGATGCTAAAGTGTTGTATTTTGGTTCAATATTAAATTTAAAGTTTTTTAAGCTCACATGTAACCTGTGGGACCCAATGAGCTTAAAAAACTTCAAATTTGATATTGAACCAAAATATAACACTTTAGCATCGTCCATGTAAAGTTTTATCAATTTTGGACAACATTTAAGCATATTTAAAGTTGAATTACTAAAATCACAAGGGTATATTGTGAATTAAGAAAAAAAACAGGGATATCTCGTGAATTTTCCCTATAAAAAATACACGATTCACCGTATAAAGTTTAAAATAACCACACTACAATAATAATACACTATAAAACAATAATAATTTTTATCAGTTTTGAAATTTGTTATCTAATTCACCATATCAATTTTAAAGAATCATATATATCATATTAAGGGAAAATTCACAACATACCCCTATTTTCTTTCGTAATTCACAATATACCCCTGTGATTTTAGTAATTCAACTTTAAACATGCTTAAATATTGTCCAAAATTGATAAAAATTTACATGGATGATGCTATTATGTTATATTTTGGTCCAATATCAATTTTGAAGCTTTTTAAGCTAACATGTGACTTGTGAGACCAAATGGGCAATCACATGTTCATTGGGTCTCACAGGTCAACACATGTGAGCTTAAAAAAATTCAAAATTGATATTAGACCAAAGTATAACACTTTAGCATCATCCATGTAAAGTTTCATCAATTTTAGACAACATTTAAATATGTTTAAAGTTGAATTACGAAAATCACAGGAGTATATTATGAATTACAAAAGAAAACAGGATATATCATGAATTTTTCTAAATAATCTTCATCTTCATTTTTAATATATAATAATTGTACTTTGTACTTCTCAACACTAGAGAACGCTCAACACTAGAGAAGCATCGTTCTCTCAACCTCGTAGTTGGCCGATATCGCGTGGCTCACCCGTGGCCACTTCTTAATCCTACCTTATATCGCTTATCATACCCCTCTAATCACTCACTGTTGTCTCTTTGTGCGTTTTTTCCATTTCTATGTCCGTCGTTTTCTAATATTTTTCTAACCGTATTCCATATATCCCCTAATAACCAACCATACAAAGTGGCTGATAGACAATTAGCGGCCTTAGGGTAACTAACTAGAACCATTTCCAGAAAGCCATTTCACTTTTCGTGCCAAAACATGTCCGGCTGGAAGCATACCACAATCCGGTCATGTTGATTGCCGCACAAACACATTTGATTAACATCTAAATAAATTACTCAAAGACAAAGAAACACCTGCCTGCCTCGGGTAAAGAAGAAACATGAACTCGGCTCCAAGCTAACAAAAGCTCTCATAGTAATTGATTCGACTTCTTCAAAAGTCATTTCTTCTATCAAAGCATCCTTCCTACCATCTTCTCCAGATTAAAGGAAAAAGGCAACAGAAGGAAGGGGTAAACTCAGATAACGAGAGTAGAAACACAGGATTTTACACTTTCAGCCCTTGATGGAGGAACCTATTGCAAATTCTGCGGAAGGATCGGAAGCAAAAGACAATATACAAAGATCTCATTCATCATAAACAATTTAAAGAGGGCGCTTGCGGGATCATGACCTGCTGCCTTCTTCCCTTGTAGCTCATTGTTTTATACAGGCATCATCAGCAGAAGTACCGTCTGGAGTAGTAAATTAAGCCAAGTACCTAAACAGATTGGGATTGTCTTTGTCCCTTTCCAAATAGTCACGGGTGATGAGGTCTTCAATCCTCTTCTTTATTGCCTTGAAATCAGGCTGTGAAAATTACAGGATATACAATCAAAATCAGTTTGCACATGCTGAAAATAAGATATAAAAAGGCAGCTTATGTTGGTACCTTGAACATGCGGCCCAACTGCTCCACACACTCCATGACTAGCTGCTGGTGATTTAAAACTTTCCTACTTTTCATTATGCGGACAATGGAAGCATCAATAGCATACCGCCTGTCTTTATCAACATCCTCAATCACCTTTTTCTTCTCATCTACCGGGGGGAGTGGAATCTTCATTTTGAAATACCAAGATGTCATTCCAAAAGTAGCAGAGGAACCAATTTCAGACCATCAATAGTTAAAAGAAGCTGCCTTTACCTTTATCCTTCTCATTTTATCAGTGAACTTGGAATTGAATTCAAAAGTATCAGTAGATGATATCATTTTCGTGCTGGGCTCTTTGGTAAGGATTTTATATTTCGCACACGACAAGGAATGGAGCAGTCTAACAACATCATCATCATTCAGATTCAGCTGAGTCATTATTTCAGAATAGCTCAATCTATCTGATGCGTTGAACAGCAGAAGAGCAGCAGCCTATCAAGAAAAAATAGGGTATCATATTAGCTACACTTGAGAGACCAATTATCTAGACATGAACTAATGCATAATTAAGTAGCTATGATGAAGCACACAAATTGACATATCAGACCTGATATGTAGTCACCACTAGTTCCATTGTCTTTGGCTCAAATTTCCCACTTATGTTACAGGTGCCCAATGAATATATCCATGTCAACTTTCTATGCTTAGTCTTTGTCTGATAGAACTCTCTGAATACTTCAACGCACTTAACCTACATTAAAACGAAGAAAAAAAATCTGAGATAAAGTAACTCCCTGGGCAAACAAAATTTTATCAGCAAGCATCTTTGTACATAAAACATGAAATTCATTATATAATGAAATCAGGGAAAAAAAAAGACTAGTAGCACTTTACCATCTCTGCTGGGAGATTCAGATCAAAAGACTTGTAACTAGGCCAGAATCCTGTAGTCAGGACAGTGACAGTCAAGTCAATACCAGGACTTGCATTGGGATTGCTGTTAAGGTACTCTTCAAAGCTGGTTTGGTTCTCCCTTGCCAGGGTCAAATCCGTCACCTGAGTTCCACATACCAAAACACACTTAAAGTTCATGGGATGATGTGCACAAAACAGGCTTAGAGAATTAATAGGGAAATAAAGATATCCAGCCGAAACCAACCATTCCTTCCATTTTTGATGTGAACTGACCACCACACTGTTGCTTCAACTTTGTCAGAATACTTCTCTCGTGGTCATCATTTGCACTCTTGTCAAACAGAAGACGGCGAGCAAGCTTCTTTCTGCCAACACACATCTGAAGTTATTACTCGATGCTTAAAGATCAAATAATCCCAGACTCACAGACTGAATTGACCCTAAGGCCAGGGAGACATTGTTCCCAAGTATTTCAGAACCATCTCTTTACCAAACAAAATAGAGTTTATAAAGTTACCTATAAAATTCTGCAAATAAATCTTTGTCGCTGATATAAGCAAGCAACTTGACCACCTGTAACCCAATTCAAAGTTTAGTAAAAAAGGGTACATCAAAAATATAGCAGTCGCTGCACATTACATATCGCAACAAGGGTCCACCTTTTCAAGAGTTTCTTCAATTGCTTCATCACTCAACTTCTCACTGCCACCTTTCTTAAGAATATTATCACAAAATGTAGCTAAAAGTTCAGCACTTGAGCTCCCTGCTACGCCCTTATTACAGAAAATCTCAAATGCTTCCTTCAGTGCCTGAAAGAAATATGCCCGGTTTTTAGAATGTGAATTGAGCAACAAGCTTCCCAAATCCAGGGAATAATTTGTCAGAAAATACCTTATGGAAAAGTGTATGATTCATGAAGCAATCATTTACATATGCCATGTACTTGTCATGCAATTCAATCACTTTTCTCACAAAAGCCTGCAAAACCACAGTACCAAACTCAATATCATGCAGAGCAGAGAATCTGTATATTGAGAATCAGCTCTTCCGCTGTCAAACATACCTGTTCCTGTGCACCAACAATATCCCTTTTCTCTGCCTTTTGATAGGACAAATAACAGAAGCAAATAAATTTTTGGCAAAAGGTAAGACTCTTCAAGAATCAGAAAAAATTAGCAGGAAATATCATTAATGAAGGAGCAATGACACCAAACCTTTTTGTTGCTTGCAGCATCTTCAGCTTGTTTGACCAGTGCCATGCCTTCAGAAGTGACATGCTGAAAAAGGAACATGACAGTGTAAGGCTAGAATCACTATCTAGCAATCCAATACACAATATTCAGAAGACAGATGGGAAAATCCTCCTCAAAGTTAAATTAATCAGCAGAGCTTTCATACAGACCTGCTTAAAGATGCTAGCAACAGGTTCCAAGCCCTTGGGTATTTTAGAGAAGAGTCTGTACATCCTTGACAGGTCATCCACCTAAAACAGCATGAGGCAGGGTGACAACAGCATAAATAAATCTTTCATGGATAAATAGTCATGAATAATCATCCCACAATATCAAAGCAGAGCCATACCTTGTCATCTCTAAGCAATGCATGGCACCCGGAGTGCTCCTTTTCAAGCAATTGTGTAGCATACACAGACAGCAACTCATGTTGAACTTTCTGAAGATGAGCAAGAAAAGCAATACTTTTCAAACGATAACAGCATAATACTTGCATAAGGAACAAGATCAATTTGGAGATATATAAGCAACCTCTAGTAGTTTTGGTTCACTGCTCGAATGCAAGTAATGAGCCACCCTGTCCTTTTCTCTCTTCAAGCATTCTTCGGCCTGAATATTCCAAAACGTTTAAACAGATCAGTCAAATGGCAGGGACCTAAAAAAAAGGCCACATAAAAGTCATACAAAAAGAGGAAACAGAAGAACTGAGATAGGAAAGTTTACTTTCAACATATAATCTGGACAAGAATCTTCTAAGATCCAGTTTGTAGCCTTCCTCGAGTAATAGGAAGCTGTATCTTTCAACATGTCAGCTTCAAAGTCAGTCTCGTATTGATCCATATGCCCCATTCCGATTTCAACAAAGATATCCAAAACGTTTTTCAACAAAGCTCGGTCAATCTGCTCTCCTTCTCGTTCTTGATCAATCTGATTGCAAGTGGCAGTTATTACAAGAATAGTCTTACATGTAACATGTGTGTGGTGTGTGTGTGTGTGTGTGTGTTGTGTGTGGGTGGGGGGGGGGGGGGGGGGGGGGTTGTATGAAGTTAAAGCATCAGGGACAGGTACCAGAGATATAACTGCATCCCTGACTACTCCTTTCAACTCTGAATACACCTGTTAGTATACATAGATGCAGATTATGATGATATAAAGAAATAACAATATAAGCAATTTGAGAGGAGTGTGGCTCAACATACCAAGTCACGGAAGCAAGTTAATCCAACTTCATTAAGAGTGGAAGGGACCTCCGAGCGATGAGTATCGATCTAGATAATGAAAAACCTCGACAGCCATCTAACCATAACCTGTGATTTCACCTTACAAGCTCCCTCAGCATGATTCATCATGTTTTTCTCTTAATGAGGCAAAACTAGAGCAAAATTCAATGATATAGGTTAGATGCTCGGTCAAAGTGAGACATCATCTCCATGAGAGATTTCAGTCAGTATAATGTATACTATACAACAATACAGAAGATAAGAGAGTAGATGAAATAGAATGAATATATAGTATAAGAATAAGTTAATCAGAGTATGCATTAGAGGAAGAACATCTACGCAAGAGGAAGTCAGATAATCTAGATTAAGATAATCTGGAAGCGATTAGAGTCGTGGAGGATGAAGCCATCTAAGACTACAGACATAATAACAAGAATGATGTAAAAGACTATTCAATACTTAATTCAAGATGATCATAGATGATGATATATTAACAGAAAGCAATTCATCATCATATACATTAGATGATTTAAGGATCATTCAGATCACGTAAGCCAGTTATTATTTGGTAACTATATGATTTTCGTTAGTTTGGGGGTAGGAGAGTGATGAAGATAAAAACCAGAGTTTTCTAAGGAAAATACCCAATCACTATGTCAAGACTGCATCTACCAGTGCACCTAGTTGTTGATATTGTTATTCAACAGTTTATGTCTATGGTTTCATTTCATTCCTGTTGTCATATATATTTTTATATATTTCTTACAGATTCTTTTGGACCTTGTTAGTCTATTTAGTCATTATATTTTATTATGTTAGATTAATTATTCTCCAAGCATACTAGGTCTTAGATATCTATAAATAGGGCTGTACCTCTATTGTTTTAGATAATACAAATCTATTCACCTCATCATATCAAAGCCAATTTTTCCAAACCGTAACCTAGCCTCCTACACTCTACACTCAATCCCTAACTAGTTCTGGCCTGACGACGCCAGCCTGACGATGCCGGCCTGACGACGCCGGCCTGATGATGCCGGCCTGACAACCTCTTTTCCGGTGTTGCAGCACCACTCGGCTCTCTCAAAGCCTTCACTCATTAAAAATGGCTTCAATAGACGGCTCCGTCAACAACAGCACCAATATTGATGGCCAAGCTCTTGCCGTTGTTGCTGTGGCGTTGAAAAACCCTCAAAAAATTGATCTTCCTGTTATTCATGTCTCTTACCGTTTGAATGGCCAAAACTATATCAGTTGGTCTATGATGACTCAAACACAACTGGAGGGCAGAGACCTCAAAGATCATATTCAAACTACTCCTGCTGACAATCCCGCTTGGAAGAAAGCTGATGCTGTTGTACGCTACTGCCTTTGGGATTCAATGGAACCTAGAGTTAGTAGCACATGTTTTTCTTTTAATACCACAAAGAAGGTCTGGGATTTCGTCAAGGAATCATATGACTCAGCCAAGGACAATTCGTATATCTACAACCTATGGATTGACTCCAATACTACAAAACAAGGAGAACGGTCTGTATCTAATTACACTGATGATCTACAGGAGAAATGGTACGCCCTAGATCAATATGATGAGGAAATTGGTCATGTTCTGCTGATGCTGCCCGTCATAAGAGAATCATTGATAAACAGCGAATGTATTCTCTCTTGACTGGACTGAATCCAGAATTTGACCAAGTCAGAACACAAATCCTTGGAACCAAGCCTCTTCCGGCACTAAATTCTGCCATTGCTACCATTCGAAGAGAAGAGAGCAGACGAGTAATGATCCTAGAAAACAAACGTCTCTAGCACTGTGCTTCTTGCTGATGCTACCGCCAATCCCACTTCCTCACCAACACCAGCTCTAGCTCCAAGAGGACCTCCTCCAGGAGCTAAACCAAGCCGATGGTGTAATCATTGCAACTGAAAAAAATCATAATATTGATCAATGCTGGAAACTTAATCCTATCTCCAAAACACTTCCCATGGGAAGAAGTATGGGAGCATCAATTCATTCGGCCAACTCTGCTTCCATTCAGGCTCTCTTCCGAATCAACGGTTCCACCTACATCTCCCCAGATGACTTGGCCAAACTACGGGCCATACTGCAGTCCCACGACTCTTCAAGTTCTGACCATTGCTCACTAGCCCTGCAAGGTAACTCTTCATATAATTTTTGTCCAAATGCCTCGGGACGTGTCTCCCCCACATGGGTCTTAGATTCAAGTGCCATTTCTCATATGACATCTGACACTTCTTTTCTATCCAATTATCACAAGTCATCTTATCTAGAAAAGATCGTAATTGCTAATGGTGCATCTTTTACTACTGTTGGTCTAGGCAATGTTCACCTTCTCTGACAAATTGTAATTGCCACGGACCCTTCATGTTCCTGGCATAGGCATGAATCTAGTTTCTATTTCTAAACTCAACTGACCTTAACTGTTTGGTTGTATTCTCTCCTTCCTCTTGTATTCTACAAGATCGGCACTCGCGAGAGATATTGGAACTGCTAAGCACAGGACGACTTGTACTACCTGGAGATGCCTGCATCACCTACTCCCAAAGCCTTTGCTGCTACCAATTCAGCTTTCTATATCTGGCTTCATCACAAGCGCCTTGGTCATCCATCTTTTCATTTTATTAGACACATGTTTCTTTCTTGTTCAAGTCTATTGATTTTTCTAATTTCTAGTGTGAGGTGTGTGAACTTTCAATACAAACTCGTACAACTTTTCCTTGCTCAATAAAAGAAGTAGCCATCCTTTTTTTATTATTCATAGAGATGTATAGGGCTCAACCCCAATTCGTAATATTTTTGAAGCTCGATGGTTTCTTACGTTTATTGATGATTGCACACGATTGATGGGGTATTCCTGATGAGAAAGAAAAGTGAGGTAAGCACACTTATTCCCATCTTCTGTAATCTAGTTTGTACACAGTTTTCTACTCCCATTCAACGCTTCCGCACTGATAATGCCAAAGATTACTTTAACAAAACCATTACCTGTTTTTTCACTCTCAAGGGATTATTCATGAATCCTTATGCCCCTCTATGCCACAACAAAATGGGCTTGCAGAAAGGAAAAATCGTCAACTACAGGAAATCTCTCAAGCTCTACTTTTGCAATCACACACCACAAACCTATAGGGGGGAAGCGACACTTACAGCATGCCATCTCATTAATAAATTCCCACTCATGTTGTTGCACAATAAATCACCTGCTGAATGGCTCCATCACTTCTATCCCCAAACTAGGATGACTTCTGATCTTCCCTTACATATCTTCGGGTGCACTGTGTATGTTCATGTTCACACACCAAACAGAGAAAAAATGGATCCCCAGGCTACCAAATGTATCTTCATAGGGTACTCTCCAACCCAAAAAGGATACAATTGTTACAATCCCACTACGAGGAAAACATACGTCTCTGGTGATGTTACTTTCCATGAGGAAGATACTTATTTTTCACCACACAAATGTGCCTCCACCATCCCAGCCATCTTGCCTCCTACTTACACCATCATCCCATCATCTCCTCCTACCATATCACCTCCTTCCTCTGCCCCACTAACTGTGCCTCCTACCACCACATCCTCTCCTTCTTTGGATGCCTCCACGTCAAACGACTTGCCACCGTCACCACCTGTGCCTCCTACCACCACATCCTCTCCTTCTCTAGCTGCCTCCACATCAATTGACTCCCAGCCACCTCAATCAAATTCCCTTAAACCATTTGCACAAGTATGCTCCAGGATGATCAAGACGGTCTTGATGCCTGATGGTGTTCAATCATCCGACTCGAGTGTTGATTCTACATCCAATGCTCCATCTCCAACATCTGATTTTCTATTGTTCAAAGGAAGAAGGTTAGAGCCAGTACTAAAACACCCCTATATCCTATGGCTAACTTTGTTTCTTTTGACAATTTTGCTCCATCTTATGCTCTCTTCGTTAAGCACCTAAATGAGATTCATATCCCTAACACTGTTTCTGAGGCATTAGATAACAAAGAATGGAGAGAAGCTATGCAGGTGGAAATACGAGCGTTGGAAAAGAATAACACTTGGGAGATTACTAACTAACCAGTTGGCAAGCATGTTGTTGATTGCAGGTAGATCTTTACAGTCAAATACAATGCTGAAGGCTCTCTAGAACGATATATAACTCGTCTAGTGGCAAAAGTCTACACTCAGACATATGGCATTGACTATCAGGAGACCATTGCACCTATGGCCAAGCTCAATATTGTTCGTATTCTTCTCTCCCTGGCTGCTCATCATGATGACCCCACTCCACTAATTTGATGTGAAGAATGCATTCCTTCATGGTGACTTGCATGAAGAAATCTATATGCGTCTTCCACCTGGCTATGAAAAGATGGGCGATTCCACTCACGTCCGTCGCCTTAAGAAATCTCTCTATGGGCTAAAACGGTCTCCTCGTGCCTGATTTGAGCGCTTTGCTAGTATTATACGTGTTGCGGGCTACAAGCAGAGTCAGGGCGATCATACTCTTTTTATTAGACATTCTCGCCTAGGGGGAGTCTCTATCCTGCTTGTATATGTTGATGACAAAATCCTCACAGGAAATGACCTACAGGAGCATACACGGCTTGAGAAAAATTAAGATACCAGTTGAAATGAAGTCTCTGGGCTCCCTGAAATACTTTCTGGGCATTGAAGTTGCCCGCTCATCAAAGGGCATATTCATCAGCCAGCAGAAGTTTATTTCAGATCTCCTATTTGATACTGGAAAGTGAATGTCACCCTGCTACATCACCTATGGATCCAAACCATAGGCTAGGCCTGGCTCAAGATGAACCCAAGGTAGATGTTTATATGTATCAACGATTGTGTGGCAAGCTTATCTATCTACTTCACACCCGGCCAGATATTGCTTATGTTGTGAGTGTTCTCAGCCAATTTATGCATGATCCGAGAAAACCACACCTAGAAGTAGCATACAGAGTTCTTCATTATCTGAAAGGTGCACCTGTCCATGGGATTCTCTTTGAAAGAGGAAAGAAACTGAAAATTGAAGCTTTCACTGATGCTGATTACGGAGGTTTGTTAACTGGCAGGCGAACAACCGCAGGCTATTGTATCTTTCTAGGAGGAAGCCTTGACATGGGAGAAGCAAGAAGCAAAATGTAGTATTTCACTCATCTGCTGAAGCTGAGTTCGGAGCTCTAGCTCTGGGACTATGTGAGCTTCTCTGGGTAAGGATCATATTGATTGAAATTGGAGTCAAGTGGGAAGGCATGATGAAGCGGTGTGACAATCAGTCTGCCATCAGCATTGCCCACAATCTGGTGCAACATGATCGTACAAAGCATGTCAAGATTGATAGACACTTCATAAAAGAGAAGGTAGGGGGGGAGACATCCAACCAAGTCACATTGCTTCTTGAGACCAAGTTGCAGATGACTTCACCAAGCCTCTTCATAGTCCTAGGTTTCATGATCTTATCTCCAAGGTAAAAATGCGGAACATCTACAGTAGCTTGAGTGGGAGTGTTGTCATATATATATTTTTATATATTTCTTATAGTTTTCTTATGGGTCTATTTATTTATGGGCCTTGTTAGTCTATTTAGTCATTATATTTTATTATGTTAGATTGCTTATGCTCCAAGCATACTAGTTCTTAGATATCTATAAATAGGGTTGTACCCTCTCTTCTATTGTTTTAAGATAATACAAATCTATTCACCTCAATTCCAATCCCTACAAATAGTTAATAGAATGTCATACACCTTATGACCCCCACACCTAAAAAAAGAGAAGAAAGTAAAATGAAAATTTATTTGTTTCAAACTATATCAATGTCACATCATACAGAATACAGTGAACCAAAACTCCTGCAAGAACCTAGCTAATACTTCACTTAATTCAAGCTAGAAGGATGATCCATTTTTTAAATCTTTAGGAATCTACTCTACATTGAGCAGCGCCCCTGTAACATTTAAGCACACCTCAGCCCCTATTTGGTGGGGAGAGGCCCTATTGATTAATAATGAGTCAATGCATCACAGTGTGTGGGAACTATATAACCAGATTATAAATTATCTAAAAACTAGTCCACAAAGCAAATAAAAACCCAGACAGTGCAGTTTACACATGCAACATATGCATTCATCAGCAGATTTCATAACCATACCCTCATGTCATTCTGGGGAGAATAAAAGGAAATTGCTTTTTTAACGGAAATAATGAGAGATGTTTCAGATGGATAAGAAAGCTATCACACTTCTATCCAGGACGTAATCTAGCATGTGATAATAAAATTCAGCCACATATTTCCAAACAAAAATCATCCCCTCACAAAAGGTTAGAAGTCAAAGTTCCCAAATTAGTCGATCAAATAGCCAACAAAAAGAAAATTAGACTCATTTAATAGTAGTCAAACATCTTATCATACCAACATCCAATACCCATGCCCATTGTCATTATCTACTCACGCCAAATGATGTTAATTATAATATCTAACATAGTCGGTAATTTTGGTTTATCAATCTAAGTTTTTAATACATCTCTTACCTGTAACTATGTTAAATATGTCCATCAATGGTGTTGGACCCATAATGACAATGGATATGGAACGGAGTATTTTTATTTGACCAATATCCTGTGATAGGTTGGTGCAGTACTTTATCAAATGTCTTTAGCATAACAATAATAAGGGTACATTTAAACAGAAGATAGTAAGAACAGACAAGACAGCATGTGTTAGTTTGAATCCTTCCACAAAAATAATAGACTTGCAAATAATGCTCTAATCCTTCCACAACATTATGGACTTGCAAATAATGCTCGACCAGAGCCAGAAAACATAATTTGTACAGACATCCTACCTGTTTACAACACTATGAGAAATCAAAACAAGCACCTAACCTAGCATTGACAAATCATCTCACAACAATATCGAAGCCTTGCTCCCACAACAAATGGGGTTGGCAGCATTAACAAATCATCTAAGCATGTAAAATTGAAGGAGAAAAAGAATGTTGATAAAGGACACTCACCGTTGCTGTTATATACTCTTCAAAAGAGTCACGATATTTGTCATACAATTGCTGCGAATAATCATGAGGTGGCTTCTGAGTGCACATATTATAGATGGTTCTGTATTATCCCAAGAAAATGACCTTTGATTAGAGGATATTCCAATAACTTTCATGACATGGAGAAATATAAATAGATAATAAACACTTGGAGAACATTACGTGTAGAGCATCATGTAATCCTCCGAGCTGAATTGTGGCTCGGGTTGTCCTTCCAGTATATTCTTCAACTTGGTGATACCCTTTTGCATGAACTCCCATCCTTGATCTAAATCAATAGTCTTTCGCTCGTTTATCGTCATTATTTCTCAACCTTAAGAATGCCAACAAGGAGCAAGTGATTTCTTAAGAAGGATGCACCAATTACCAAAAAAACTCGTATATATCAAAAAGCCAACAGTAATTGCAACATAATTATAATTTTGAGTGCGACAGAAAAACCATCAAGGAAGCAGAGTGAAATAACCATAAATCCAACCAGCCAGCTGGGTAAACCATCTACAGACAGTCTAGTGATCTGTCTTGCTAATGAGAATAATCCAAATCCCATTCTTCTGAGGGAGGATAGTACCCACTGTATGTTTTCCCAGTAGCATTTAGGGTATTTTTCACTGTTTCTCGCAAATCCAAATCCCTGGTATTTTATAACATACTATAGAATATCTGCAGTAACATGAGAGTTCCTGTAACAACCTATAGAAGATCTGCAGCACCATGTGAGTCTTCAACAATCAACCAGTGGCAGCAGCGCCAAACAGTAAACCAATTAGAATCTAGAGTTTTATCATCAGCAAAAGCACGTGGATGACTTTACTGTGAAACAAGCCGCACACAAAATTTAAGAGCTGCAACACAGCTACTCGCGTTGTGACCGACTATCCCATGAGAAAAGCCGAGAGCAAATGGCTGAGGAGGAAGAAGTAATAGACAATCGAAGCTAATTTCACTAATTTGTAGTACCGGCCAGGGAGAACAAATTATTGAGCTCTAAACAACGCCAATCTCCCTACACATGCTCTTCACACGCCGCAAATATAAAGTCGCCCAATATCCTTCAAACATGCGAACACTAAAATCGCTCAATAAGGAAAATTAGGGTTTAGAGCACACAAACCTGGTCTAATCAGCTTGGATCCGAAAAACAAAACTCGCCTACAACCTGGGCACCAAAATCTTTGGCGGCAGTCTTCCGACAATTAAGAAGTAGCAGATCAAAAGGCCGAAAGATAAACCAATTTGAACATTGGATTTCAACTTCAGCCCATTGGTTGGGCTACGACGATCGGTTGGGAAGAGTGGCAGATTGAGATACTCTGACGTTGGGTAGAACAATATCTGCGAAGAGAAAAACTACAAGGTAAAGCCAATCACGCGAGTGAAAGAGCGGCTAGGGGCGTGAAGAGTAGCAGCGGACGAAGAGGCAGCTGCAGAGAGGAGCGACGAGGTAGAAACTTGGTCTCGGGTTTTTATCTTACGCTTTTGCCGTGCCGCCGGGCCGCAGCCCGAAAACAGATCAAGTTTAGGAACGCGTTGCGTTTCCGTCATCCACTTCGTCAAACTAGATTTCCCCTTTAAACTAGTATAACTCACATTCTTTCAGAAATAAGACCTACACTATTAAGTTAAATTGAGGTAGATTACAACTTAGCTTCCACTAGAATCTTGTTTAGGTAGTAGAAATACACATCAAGATGATAAAGATTAAAATGAGACATATCAACCATAATCAAACCATAAGAACTTCGGGCAAGTCCAAAAAGGGCAGTCAACTAAGGTCAAATCTGTCCCGAAGTATGAATACCTATCCGGCCTACCAGTGAAGCATCCATTTAATAGGAGTGCAAAGAGGAGAATCTTCCTAGACCAAGCAGTGGAAGACCCGCACTGATGCTCCAAATATGAGGATCAAGCACAATTTCAGCCCATATAGGCGCAAATCAATCTCGTGCCCAAGCCGAGAATTATTTCTAGAATCAAAAATAGTAAAAAAACATAAGAGAGACTAGCAAGCAACGGATTCAAAGGCTCGAAATCGGCTTCAAAAGCTCCAAATTGGTGTCGATGTAGTGGGATCTTGGACGCGAAGAGCTGAAGACCGGAATGGAAGCCCAAAACCGACATGCAACACCTAGATCTGCATCAGATCTGGACATAGTTGTAGACACCAAAAACTCTCACCCCCATAAAATAAAATTCAGAAAAAATAAATAAAATCAGAAGGGTCGTCGTCTTTCTTTTTCAAAATGTATTAAAGTGGGTGCCAAAGTGAAACCACCATTTTATCTCAAAATTTTATAACCAATTTCAAACATTAGAAAAATAGAATTTTTTGAAAATGAATTTCGTCAACAAACCAACCTCAAAAATGAAATTCTATTTATCCGTTCCCTCAAATACAATTTTCATACTCCCTCCAATTCTTTTTAACTGTCGTTTAAGAATTGTGCACAGTTTTTAATATTGGCCGTTGTTTACCTAAAGTGCCCTTACTTATTTTGTGGACATCTCATCGATATTCACCCATAACAGACTAATTTGTTTTTTCTAATCACTTCTGCATCCCGTGAAACGTGTCAACATGAAAGAGAAAAAAAATCATCTCACTCTATTACTCATCGATCTCGTAAAAATGTGGGAAATGTGGGAAAGACAGTGAAGATAGATGGTGGTGAAGCGTAGAGAGTGAAGAAGATGGGGAAGCGTACCCTCTGTCGAAGAATTAGTAACATGAGTAAATAAAAGGACACTATTTATCGTGTTTCTATTCCTCATATCTTTCTCCCCTAAGTTTCTCTCTTTCTACTGTAAAAGACACTCATTATTAACTCTAGTTTAATAGGGGTAATTAAGACAAAAAGAAGAGAAAATATACCTAACGACTAATAATCTGAAAAAAGTTTGAAGGCTTTAAACGACAGTTAAAAAGAATTGGAGGGAGTATTATTTTATCTATTTAGCATTTAAAACAAAATTTTATGTTTGTAGTCTGACGCGGTTTTGGTTTTAAATTTCATCAAATTAATATTTGGGAAAATTCACGAGATACCCCTGTTTCTTTCATAATTCACAATATATACCCTGTGATTTTAGTAATTCAACTTTAAACATGCTTAAATGTTATCCAAAATTGATGAAACTTTACATGGACGATGCTAAAGTGTTATATTTTGGTCCAATATCAAATTTGAAGTTTTCCCTTAATATTTTCATATCTACTGGAGTGGCTTATATATTTATTTCTTACATAATGCTAGAATTAATGTTAAATCTGTTAAGTTGCTTTTGTGGAGTTAATTGGTTTTGTCTTCCAATTAATGTCATATTCACAAAGAGTTTCACGGAAGTTGAATATGCATTAGTGGGAGCATTTATGCGCTGCAAATTAGTGGCGTCTGAAGCATTTGGTTTTCTAATATTATGAGAAGAGTTATGAGGAAGTTAAAATCTTTGAAAGAAGAAGTTATGACTTCAAGCTTTCTAGATACCCGCGTGTTAGTTGTTCCTAGATGTTAATGGATTGAGTTAATTAGATTGTAACTGTTGTAACTTGTGAGCCATTATGTAGAGGTTGTTACAAGGTTAACGTGGGATTAGTGAAGGGCTTAGATCTAGCATTATAATAGATCTAGTAACCCATATCTTATGATCATGCCAACTTACGGTGATCACATTCAAGGGAGTCAAGGGTGGTTCTATGGGAACTCAAAGGGACTCGGGTAAAAACACCAAGGGAAACACGTGAAACACAGGTTGATGGGTTGGTTGGATAATCCTGATGTAAACTTGTAATCCTCATCCTTTTAATGAAAGTTGTTCTATCTTCTCCCATGGGCGTAGGTCATGTTTGAATCTAACCATGTATATCCTTGTGTCATTATTTATCATTACATTATCTTGTGTTTTTTCTTCTTTGGTAACCATGTCGATCTCACCACGATCCTGGTGAAATGGGCTCGTATTCCTAACAAGTGGTATCAAAGCTCATGGTTTTTCGGGATTATGTTAGTGGAGATGTCATCGGGAAGAAAGAATAGTGATTCAAGATGATGTGGGCTTTGATAAAAGTGAAAAGTGAAGGAAGGTGTTGGAGATAGAAAGTTAGCATGCCTTGAAGCTCATACATTTCCTTGCCTTGATTGGTACACCATATTCATGGTAATTTTTGAAGTCTTGACACTCAATTCTTGCTAATGAAGATGAAAAGTCACTGAAGAGTAAAGGTGATTTTATTCTTCATCGAGCAATGATGAGAGTTTGGCGACTCATGTTGTATCATGTACGGTGATGATGAGGGCTCTGTTCAGTATGGCTTTTTTGTGGTTGTTTTGTAGCTGTTTTGGTCTGGTTATTTTGGTTGGTTGTTTTGTGGTGTTTTGTTGGTTGTTTTGTGCTGGCTGTTTTGTGGTTGTTTTGAAAACTGGTGTTCGGCATGTGGCGGTTTCGTCTAGCATATTTGAATAAGTTAATTACGTGCAATGCTTTTATCATTTTCTATGTTACAATTAAAATTTTTGTATTACATTTCAAAACAACTTTTTGTTAAGATGAAAAAAAAGAAACTACTAGCAAATATAGGGGTTAGTATATACATAATTTATTAATTACGAAAACAACAAAATTTATTACAATCACTTTTTGTTAACATTTATATTAAGGTCTATATAAATAACTTCACTATTATCAACCAAAATTCTATCAATGGATAACAACAATTGTAACTATACCTGGTTTAACACACCAGGCTACTTGTTCACATTTGAATAAAAGAAAATATAATAATTAGTTAGTGATCTTTATTAATGTTTACATCATACAAAAAAATAAACAATTAGTTGTAAAAAATATGACATATATATTACTATATGTACATATAATTAAATATTAGATTTTATACTTTATTTTAGCAATATAGTCAAAAGTAAAATGGATTATTATGTCATTCTTAGTAATTATGTACCCCTTCTATCCATAATACAAGTATTTTTGTAGTTTTTTTATTACAGATTCTATAAATTAGAAAATATTAGAATTACTCAAAATAATTTTTAGTATAAGTTTTTAGAAAAACGCTACTAGTTTAAAACTATTGTTCTATATTATTGTCATTAACTTATAATTTAGTATACCAATCTTTATAAATAAATTAAAAATAATAAAGGAAAACAAACTTTTTTATATATTAATTTATATATTTCAATTTTAATTTAATTTTTGTGTCAAATTTAATATATAATATCATTTTTAAAATATAATTATAACTATTGAAAATTCAAATCAATTTATTAAAAAAATTTTTAAATATTAATTAATATTATTAAAATATTCTCACCCCTAGTTATAATTTTTTGGCCTCGCCTCTATTTACGGTATTCATTCTCTTTGTAACACCCCTACCCTAATACTGTCATTACCATCCAATTCTCCTTATACATCCCTACCCACGCAGCGGATACATACTTACACAGCGGCGGTGATACAATGCCGTTAGCCACCCACGTGACTAACAAGGCTACTACTACATACAGCATCGGTCTGATGGACCGGAATATCCGAGTGCTACACAAATACAAACCTTACTACAACTACAACCGGGTACTACAACTTCCCATTCAACACAATATTCCATTACAATACCATACGATACATTATACATACCGAGTTTACTAAGATCCATATACAAATACAATAATCCTTTCAAGTTCATACATGCTCATTAAGAGTCTACATCTACCCATACCTCACAACTACATCCATTCAATACATAAGGTGTACCCCTTGGTACACTACTACTTCAAGGGTACAAGCCTTATACAATTCACTACTATCTACATTTCACTCCTAGCTATCCAAACTTAGCTGTCGGTCTCTTACTGTGATCATGTCCGCTTCGGGTACCTGCACACTAAAAACGTTGCCCCTAGGGGCTCAGCTTTCACTGCATTGACTTCCGCATACCCCGCGTACTAGCGAGGTACGCCGACCACTTGGTCGAATACATGCAATTAATTTTACAGTACATACATACATACATGCTTCATTCATAATGCTACGATACTACACAAGGAATACATATATACACTTCCATACATACAAGGAATACAATACACGCCAACCGATACTTACTTACCTTCTTCCGTAATACACATACACAATACATACTCAATACACAATACTTGTTAGCTCCATTTGTCCACCCAGGTTAATCGGGTGGAGATTACTCTTTTACTCAGGGTCAATGACTTACACCAGCCAAGACCATTACTCATACAATTTTACTTTACTTACTACTACTACTCAAGTCAAGTCGTCGGGACCTCCGGCCCGGGGACTACTCTGTCCCACCACCAAGATTTACTTGGTTCACTAATCCAGGATGCTACCCATTTAAGGGGTTGGGCCGTGGACAAGTTTAAGAACTAGGAATCGGATCCAACCTCTTGTGTCTCCTCATCCTCACGCGTGGCCGAAACTATATAGGACTTCTACTCATTCTAATTTACTCAATACTTACGTTAAGAGTTAGGTAGTTAGGAATTAGTAGAAGTCATTCACATATAAGCCACACAATGATTCAATACTCTCATACACATACATACAAGGCATAATACATTACGCAAATACACTAGAAGGTACATACACACTTATCCTCATCCATTCACTTCATGAATTATACAAACTATTGTTCAAGACAAATACATCAAGAACAATATAAACAAGCACAAGTAAGTGCAATATAGTCCGATTCATGCATTTATCTTATTTAGGTGATCAATAAGCACACAAATCGGGGTAACCTGGTTAGGATACAGAGCATGAAGAAATCATACCTTTTTCCGAAATTTACTTTACCGGTGTTCCTTGTTCCTTTGTGTAACACCCCGGTTTACCACCACCTTATACTTAACCTTTTTTTTTGTTTTTTTTTTCAAGACATGCCATAACTGAAATAACATCATTAGCTTATATTATACATGCGTCAGTTTTTTTTGCATAAGGTCCCCTAATACTATCCCCGGGGGTTACCGCCACACTTACTAAAGACTAGTAAGTGTAAGGCTACTTACCACCATCACCCCTATGTTAGCTATCTTACAACGCTGTTCTACTACTAAAAGAGTGACACAACCAACCCGTCACTTTAATACCCCAGACCTAAAAATCGTGATTAAATTACTCTAATAGGATTGTTAAAGGCCTAATGGTGCCTAAAGAGTATTGGTAAAGAGAATAAAACCAAAAAGAAAAGAGAAAAACGCTTGAAAAGCGAAAAACGCTAAAACGCGCATTAAATGAGTATAAGAGATATATGATCTCGTAAGGGTCCGAGGTGGATTCCTAAGGCTTGGTTAGGCCTAATTAGTATACGGGAGTGATTCCCGAAGAAAACGGATCCAAATAATGGATTAAAACGCTAACGGAGTTTTAAAGCACGTTTTTCGAGAAAACCTGAAACGTGACTTAAAGGGGTCAAACGGACCCGTAAAAAAATTATAGTTGATTAAATAACTATAAATAAGTATTAATGGAAGCTTAATAACCATTAAAAATAAAGAAACGAGAAAAATCCGAAAAACGGACCCGGTGACTGAATAGTGCCGAACCGGGTAAAATGACGAGTGTTTATGTCAGAAACCGAAAAAAAACACTCCAGCATATATGTATATAGTGGGCCGATTTTATTAACTTAATCAGCCTCCCTCTCTTGTTAGCTAGTTAGTAAAGAAAGGAAGAAGAAAAGAAAAAGGAAGAAAGAAAAGAAAAGTAGAAAAGTACTTTTAACACTCTCTCTCTTCTATTCTAACTCCCACACGTTTTTCTTTCTCTGCTCACCAGAGCCCTCTTCTTCCTCCTTGCTAGCTCTGATGGCGATTTTCCCATGCCCACACAGCACCTCTCTTCTTTCTTCTAGTGAACACTCAAATCAACTCCAAACTCCACAAAATTACTACTGTTGGATTCCCCTCTACACAAGGAACAAGTTCCACCCTTCAAAAGCTGAAAAACTCCACCTTTATCACCATGGCTAAATGCCATTTTGAAGTGTGAATAAGAGTATTTGGATCTCCATCTCCTCCTTATTACTCCAAGGTAAAAATAAGCTTAAGAGCTCATCATTCTAGCCTCTCTTATATTTCTTTGGAAATTTCCAACGTGAGCTTCCCCTTTCTTCCATGTCCAGCCGATTGTTGATCTTCATTAAGGTATGGAATTGCTAGCTATGTTGTCCAAGAACTCCATTTATAAGTGCAAGGTAATTCCTTCTTAAAAACCTTAAGAACCCTCCTTAAAATTCTAGGGTTTTGATGTCAAGAGTAGTAATTGACTTGGTAGTGGTTGTGTGTCATTTGGGCGTGGCTGTAGCTTGCCTCATTTGGTAGACCAAGAAGAGAAAGAGAGAACAAGAGGAAGGAAGGAAGGAAGGAAGAGAAACCAAAACTAGCAAGGTAATTGAGCTTACCTTGAGTTGAATTGTTGTCTTTGGGAAATAGATTTTTAATGTTGAATTGAAGACCTTGTTGTAGTGTAGTTAAGATACTACAATTTGAATGAGTAATGAGGATGTTTAATGTTGCTTAAGTGTGGGAAATAAGCTTGGGACTAACTGTTATATATGTGTGAGCAAGGGGGAATTTAATGTGTTAATGTGGTAAGTGTTTGAAGTTGATAATGCCTAAATCAAACAGGGGTGTGTAGACACCAAAAATTCTCACCCCATAAAGCAAAATTCAGACAAATAAATAAAATGAGAGAGTCGTCGTCTTTCTTTTCAAAACTTATTCATGTGCATATTGAATTGTGAGTTAGCATAGCTAGTTAGTGTATTTGTTTTAGAATGAACTAACCCCCCGATTCGAAACCTATAGAGGTTGCCTGGATGTCTTGTTTTTCAGTTCAACTCGCAATAGGATTATTTCTTTTATTTCTTGCATTGCATGTAATAAATTCTATCATAGCTCAATTGGTTAGATTATGCAAAGGAGATGCTTGAGGCCCTGGGTTCGAGCCCTTAGATAGACATTTTTGTTCTTTTATCCTCCACTCCATTTTCTCTCATTATCCATCGAGTCAAACAAAGCCCAACACTCCAATTTCTCTTCTATAAAAACAGAGGAACAGTAACCCTAGAAACCAGCAACACCCGCGTCGTCTCGTTCTCTCGATCATCTCTTCCATCTTCTAAAAAAACAGATCGATGAACTGAACTCCTCCCCTAGGCCTCCACAATCTCGTTCTCGATCCTCATTCTGAAGAACTGAAAACCCAAAAAAT
This sequence comes from Limonium bicolor, assembly GCA_023374045.1. NCBI lineage: Eukaryota > Viridiplantae > Streptophyta > Magnoliopsida > Caryophyllales > Plumbaginaceae > Limonium > Limonium bicolor. The sequence goes on along the minus strand of CM041783.1, from coordinate 90,968,907 downwards.
GCTTCCCAGAGACTAAACCCAAATTTCATCGCCCTCCAGTTTCGATTTCATCCACCGAAAACCCATCTACCTCTGGTCTTGATTTCATCGCCCTTCTCCGATACTGAAACAAACCATCCTCAGGATCGATCCAAAAACAAACCCTAACAGTAGCACCACCGTCGGAAATATCCCAACCCACTGACTTCCTTTTCTGTCGGCTATCCCCAACGTCTCTACTCCTTCCATCATTCTCAACATCGATCACCACTGGCAACAAATTTTGCAAGGCGGACCAGAGACACCCCAGCTCTGCGCCTCGATCTTTCACCACCGACAATAATTTGCAACCTCGCTGGCGAACTGGGAACCCCAGCTCTGCGTCTCGGTCTTTCTTCCACCATCGCCAGTAATTCGCAACCCAACTCCTAGCGATTGAAGAATATACATACTCCACTACCTCCTTCATCCACTTCACGCTGGGGTAATTGTCGAGACCCCACCGCGCGAACAAAGAAAACATACACTCTGCACCTCCTTCATCCTCTTCACCGACAGTAATTTATTCTCTTTACCACTCTTCACGGACATTAATTTTGCTACCAACTGGAACAAGAAACATACATGCTCTATTCCTCGTTCTCTTCATCGATAATTTTGCTACCAACTGGAACAAGAAACATACATGCTCTATTCCTCGTTCTCTTCATCGATAATTTTGCACACCCAACTGCCAAACGAGGAAACTCACGGGAACGTATATGTTAGCCTCCTTCTTCATCCTCTTTGCTCAGTCGATTATTGAAAACCAGAAGCAAGCAGCGGTCAAGCCCTTTATTTCACAAAAATCTGAATCTCTCTCTGGAACAATCGTGAATAAGAATCCCACTGCTCCCTATTTCTATCGGCTGATTGCTCCTTCCTGAACGAGGAGCATACATGCTCTGTGTCTCCTTCCGTTTTTTTCTTGTGTTGAACAAGGAACGCGTATGCTCTGCCGAACAAGGAACACGTATGCTCTACGTCGCCTTTCTTCATTCTCGTCACCGACGATTTGTTCGACCGAGGACAGGGCAAAGAAGGGATCTGATCTTCCCGGTAAGCAGATTCGAATCGAGCCAATGATAGGTTAATATATGTTCTTGGTTTCTGTCATCTTGAATACCATTCTCTAGCATGATGTGTCGACCCAATCTTGACTGATTTGTGGGTGCACCCTGAGACCTATCCTCCAGGCTTTGTGATTAATGAATCTGTTTTAACATCCTCAAGGATTTCTATTTGTTCTGCCTCTTCGCTGATCCCGCTTATGTATTATACACTTGAATGTGTTCATTATGTTCAGAGATGTTCTCGAGATTGGCTTCTGATTTTGTCTGGTTTCCGTGGAATTTGTATTTTGGCCGAGGTACCCCATACGTTTGGAAATTGAATGGAGCTTGTCGCACACGGACCGTTTAACCAGAAGCTCATGTTTGGACGAAGAAGAGCTCAAGCTGTGCAAGTTAACCTAGCTTGTCGACATGAGGCTGGTTCTATTTAAGTTTCAACTGTTCAGCTTATGGCATATATATTATGTTGCTTGATAGAACTGTTCTCTGTCATTGTTTAACAAAAAAAAAGAAAGAGAGGGAGGACTGCTTCTTCTTCAATTTATGTCTCGGTTATGATTTTAGGTCTTAAGCTTAACCTTGGAGTTGATCTGTTTGAATAACATGGTGATCTCGGCATAAATGGACAGATACTCTGCTTGCTTTTGTTTTAAACCGAAATGATTAGTTTAGTACGACCATTACTATGTCTGCGTATTCTGTTTTTTGGACAAAGAACAAATCAAGGCAATAAAATTGGCAAAAATGTATTAACCAACTTGCTTACCATGTTGTGTTTCAGTTAATTAATGTTCAGGGTTGTATTTGGTAGTCTTCCATGTGTTCTCTGGGTTTCATATCCGAAATACAAGATCATTTCTCAATTGTGTGAACTAATCAGCTTTGTTCATCGCGTGGGTTGTAATTGTCTTGTCAAATGTTGGATTAGGCTTGTTATTTTAATCTCAACTTTAGCCCATCCCATTGTTACCCAAGGACTGGGCCAAGAACCCTAGATAGCCTTCTAGGTTGCCCACTCATTTTAGGACCGTTCCATCGGTTCAGGCCTACAATTTTCTGTGGGCCTTTTTAGAAAAGCCTAGGACTATTCACAGATGTTGCTCGCATTAAGGTCGTAGTACCCGAGGATCGTAGTACCTGTTTGTGAGGAACACCTCTCCTAGCAAAAAAACTTTCCAAACAATCCATAATTGTCAAAATAAAATTCACAATCAATAAAAATCCAATTCAAAATCAAAATTCCTTGCTCCTAAAAATAAAAGCATTCATCCCAAGGTGGTCTCTCAAAATTCCCACTTCTTTTGTAATTAATTTGTAAAAAAAAAAAGAGGGAAGATTCGATTAAGAATTCTTTCAATTTCTAAAATCAAAATAAATCGAAATTTTTTCTTTAACAAAACAGAAAAAGAAAAGAGCCATATAAAAATAAAATCATCAATCAAACCTTTAGAAGGGGCCAAGAAAAAAGGACATCACAAAAGCTTAAAAAATCAATCTAACTCCAAGCCCAAAACCAATTCAATTTGAGATCCAAATTTCATTCCAAAATTTTAGAAACCTAACCATGTCAAATTCGACCAACATTTCAAAATTTTGGCCCAATTCGGCCCAATCCTATTTCAAGATCATCTCGGCCCGATTCATTTCCAAAAATCAATCCGACTCGAATCAATTCCAATTCAAATCCGAATTCGATTCAATTGCAATCCAATTCACATTCATTTTCAATTTCAATTCCAACCCAATATCAATTCCACCTGATTCCCAATTTCAATTTAATCTCAATTCAATTAAAAAAAAATCCTTTGTAAATTCTGTTCAATTCAAAAATTCATTCAATCTCGATTCAATTCAAATTCAGTTCAAACCCAATTCATTCAGCCAATTCAATTCCAATTCATTCAATTCAAAATTCATTTCAATTCAAAATTCATTCTAACTTCAATTCAATTCCAAACTCATTCAAATCCAGATTCATTTCAATTCCAATCCAAATCAAAATTCATTCAACGCCAATTCAACATCATTTCAGTTTCAATTCCATTCCAAATTCCCCTACACTTTAAATGTCTCACAGACCCGAGCGTCTCACAGACTTTGTCATCCCGATAATTCGAATGTCTCACAGACCCGAGCATCTCATAGACCCGAGCGTCTCACAGATCTGAGCGTCTCACAGACTTCGACATCTCAAGGTTTCAAACGTCTCACGACCCGAGCGTCTCACATACTAGCATCTCAAACCTGAAACTTCTCAAAATTTCCAAAATCCAAAAATCGTGAACTACGTAAGGTCTGATCTCAACAAGGAGTTGAGTACGTAGGCAACTCATCTAGGGTGCGACCCCATTCCAAACAAAAAATCCTTTCCCCTCTAAAGTGGCTATCGTATCTCTCAAACACTCAAGTCTTCTTCGCTTCCCACAAACTTCAAACCATCAGGCTCCAAGTTTTGACTATCCACTCAACCTCAGACTTTTTCTTAATCTTTCATTCTATACTCATTTGAATTCATCAATTCTTCTTCTTGGTGCTAGCTTGGCAGAAAAGCTCACCTCATCCACTCGTTTCCTCTCCTCCTGTTCTAATCCTATCCTTGGCGTTTAAATGAATCTCTCTAATAAGGTTTTGGAAAGAAGGCATTCCCGACAATTGGAGACCGAGGTTTCCTCGGGCACCAATCCGAAGTCGTGGTCGTTGCCACTTCTAAGGGGTGTAACCCAGTGCGAACCCACACAGAATCTTTGGTATGACCAGATAAGTCCTATCCATAGGCAACAATCTCAGAGTCAATTAACGTTTCTTAGAACCCTTCTCCCCCTTCCTAGTTCCTTAGGTCAAACTAGGTGGCGACTCTAGTCAATTCCGCCTTATAGAGGCATAAGTCCGTGTGGGGCCCATCGAGAGCGGGTGTAGTGTTCACTCACACTCCCCTTTATGCTTTCTGGGAAAGACGGACGATTTAGTAGGTATTTGAGGGTTGTCAGAATAACGGGTTTTCACCCTCCATAGAATGACATTTCTAGGGTCTAGGCTTTTTAGTCAGACCATACTTAGATAGACCCCCTCATACCGAAAAATCACCCTCCACAGAATGGCGACTCTGCTGGGGAAAACTTGAGTAAGTTTTTCTTAAACTCAAGGAAGACTGAACTCCATTCAAAATTGTCGGGACTTCCCCACTTTTCAAAACCTTCAAGAGATTCATTTCGAAAGTCATTAGGATTACTCTACTCCACACTTAGAGTGTGATTGGTGAGGATAGCTAGGATGAGAGTGTGTAGCTTATACTCGACTTTGCTTGCCATGTGCGCTTTGCTTGCTACATAATTGTGTGATTATGCTAGACTAACTTGCAGGAACTTCAGGTAGGTGGGCCCATTAGGGGTCTAACTTCTTCCCTCTCTTTGCCTGCGCATTTATTTACCGCTTTTTGGTTGTGATATTGAACTGTTAGGAATAGTCCTGAGGTGGGTGCATAGGGTAGCTTAGGACATGCATTCCTCTGTGTCACCCTTGATATTTGCGGTCGGGATAAATATTGGTCCACAATTGATTCCCCATGAGCAGATGCCCTTCGTAGTAAGGACTATGCACACGAGGCGGTATGATCGTAGTATCTACACCTTGAAAACTCATGATCCTTCAAAACTTACCTTTTCGAGTCAAAGCCAGCATATAGTGAACTCTGTGCCTTCAGTGTCCAGGCCTAGTCCCGTGTCAAGGATGGGTTATGGGTAGTCACCTCCTTGTATGCCGCCTGTCTGACCACCCTTTGCATTACCCTGAAGATTGCATGGGCTCAGCTCTCCAAGTGTCCTCTGCACCACGGGTGTCTCTAAAGCCTGATGTCACGCTACACGTCCATAGAGGATCCGTATTTACCGGATACCCATACATGGCACAACGTAGTCAGCGAATAATTTGGACTTTAGACACACCTGACCGTGCAGACGACGGGAAACCCGACCCCATGCAGTACTTCCCCAAGTTTTCCGGAAAGTGAGTATGTGTGATAATCACCGGCCGTGGCTCGTGTGGCTGTATCATTTCGGGTATCCTGACCTTTCGAACTTAAGCACTCCGGACTTTCTTTATGACACGCCCCATAAGGCGTAACAGAGATAAAACCCGAGAGATGAACAGTGAAGGGACGATGGTTCCCCCGGTGGTATGGAGGCATTGATTGACCTGGAAGGTGATTATCCCAATCATTCGCACTCAGCTCCACATAAAATCAGCCACGATTTTTATTTTACACTTACATCTATGTGTGATCACGTTTCAAAAATGAATCATGTCGAACGCTCTAATGAAATATCTTCAAAGTCGTTCATCTCTAATGATTTCAAAATTGTTATTTCCAGAACAGTTTTCAAGATCGGTTTCAATCAAAGTTTTCCAAAAAAATAAACTTTGTCAAGCGGTTTAACAAGAATAAATTTCAAAAATCTACTGTTTATAAATGATTTTTTCAAAACAATACTTTCATAAAATTTCATTTCAAAAACGGATTTCAAAAACATGCTTTTTACAAACAAATTTTAAGCAACATTTTTCACGGATATTATCTCTAACTTGTTTTTCAAAATAGTTTTCAAAGTTGATTTCATAAAAGTATTTCAAAATAAATGATTAGTCCCCATGTTCCGACCCGCTATTTTTGAAGTTCAACCCACCTTCAAGAGCAGCGGTTCATTACCGTGGAGCGTACTAGTCATTCGTGTTTTCATATAAGTGATGGATTTTCACAAAGAATTTGTGCTTGATCATTCACCTTTTCTTTCTCAAAAAAATGCCCCTTATTTCCCTCGTTCGGAGCCAGATGGCGCGCATGAAGATCAACAACTACAGTCTAACCGAAAATCAGAGGTGCACAACTGAGGCAAGAGACATGAAGACCAGCACTGATTGTTCGAGTTCAAAATTTTTGAGAGTTAGAAGAACACCAACCGGTTTTGTTGGATCACAATACCGCTTTGCTGCAAGAGCCATAAGACGAGCGAGTAGCTGGCTAAGATCCCGAAGACGAACAAGCGGCCAATCAGAAGCCCAAACATGAACAAGTTGCCAGTCAGAAGCTCAAGGACGAAGCAGAAGAATTCGGGAGAAGTTTTTAAGCTCAAACTCCCCCATTTAATGACTTTTAGAACCGATGTATAGGTTTTCCCCTAGCATTCTTTTCTCTCTTGTCAAATTCTGAATAGATTTTGTGTATAGGTTGTACATTCCCTTTGAATTTATTTAGATCAATGTGTATAGGGTCCCCCACTCCCTATTTTATTTGCGAATGACCGAGCGTCAAAATTCCTACTGCGAAAATCCACCACTTCGGAAACACGTTTTTCAAAACCGTTTTTCTAAAATGTAGCTTCTTTTGGGAACAAGCTAATAAAACAACCAACAAACAAAAGCATGCAACACATTCATGGCAGAAAGGAAAAGAGTCGCATGCATTCTCATTCAGTTCAAATTCATTAATCATGCATGAATCACACTCATCTTAGGAAAATGCATAATCACATGTTACATTTCCAACACACCTCACAAGAGCATCCATCCCATTTTTCAAGCATGCAAACATTTGTCAGATTATTCTTTCTACAATAATGGTCGTGTTTGCAGGTGAATAACGGTCTTTGTCTATGAGTGGCGACATGATATTCGAAGTGATAGCAAGAAATACCGAGCATTCAAACTTTTTTTTCCCATTCAGCATACCATGTACATAGAGACCAACAACCACAAAAAAGCATGCACAAAAAAAAAATTCCAAAAAAATCACACATCCAAAAATCCAAAAAAGTCATACATCCAAAAAATCCCAAAATAAAAAATACCTTCAAAAATCCCAAAAAATGCAGTCACTGTCATATCATGGGATCACCATGCGGGAGTTTTCACTCCCTAAAATTCCAAAATCCCAGGAGCCAATCATCGACCAAATACCATTTTGAAACAACTTCTCTCACATCACATCCGACAACTTGACCTTCTTCAGGGCTTACAAGGACGGGATGAGCTTCATGAACCGCAAGCTGAGTTCGGCTCAAGCGAGACTAGTCATAACCTTACCACTCATGCATTGCATCCAAAAAAAAACAAGCAAAAAAAAATCAAACAAAAATTCGAATGAGTCATTTTCATACTCATCATTTCATGCATCCTATACATAGTAATTCCATATTACCACATCACATTGCACTGTAGATAATTGCATTTGCATACTCCCATATCGAAACGATGTCTTCGGTGAAAAGCTTGATTGATTGTTTGAACATAGTGTTTGAATCACTAAACTCTTGACCCGTCAATGAACTCAAGGGTCCAATCAAAATCAGCACCACAAACCAAAGTGAGTAGTGTACAAAGAGCGGTATTTTCCTTCGAATTTCAAATGAGTGTTTTGGACAATCCATTGAGTGATGAGGGAAGGTAAAGAGTTCCAATTGAGGTAAAACCACGAGCGACATGTGCATTCCTTCAGCACATGGAGAGGCACAAATCATAGTGAGAGCAATGTCGATAAACATGATACGAACTGTGATTCATGCAAAGATTTGAGAAGAGTAAGAAAACAATCATTGAATAATGAGAATGACGAGGCACTTAGGATCAAAATCCCCACAAAACCAAAAAGCTTTAACTGCCCTGTACATAATCCCTTAGTGAGCCCCGCTGAGCCTTTCACGATAAACCTTTTTCTGTGAACTCCACAACATGCCAACCCACGTACATATACTTACTTGCCCTTGCAATAGAGGATCTCAAAGGAGCCGGAGCCATGGTCCCTCCCCACCATCTTCACAAAAGCAACAAACAAAATGCTTGAGGAAAGCAGAAATCAGTGAGTCGATGCAACTCCAAAGCCAAACACAAAAAAAGAACACCGAAATGTTCAAGAAGATCGATGAGTCAATGCACTCCAAAGCTGAAAGCCAAAATACAAAGCAGAAACGCTTGAGAAAGTTGATGAGCCAAATGCAGTTTCAAAAAACAAAATGAGAAGAAAGTTCAAATCGAACACCAGAAGAGGCAAGAAGGAGAAATCCAAATCAGAAGGACCAATGATGTCCCATAGAAACCAATAAAAGGTTATCAAAACCCGTCCAATCATTCCACCCATGGCAAAGGCGAAACACGTCCTCTATTGCACAAAAGCTCCACAATTCCCAAATAAATCCTCCAGTCCCATGTAACATACATCATACCCTCAGCCCCGTTATAACCCAATAAAAGACCTCTGACTCGTTAGTTGATGAGCGTTGACCGAAAGTATCGGATCTGAAACATGAATCATAAGTTTCGTACTTGTTATCAACATGTCCCGTCATACCAAAGGGACCGTTAGCGAATGAGTGTGACCTAATCTCACAAGGTCGTTAGAGTGCGAGTGACTCTTCGACTGAACCACCAAATCATAATCGGCCTACCCCATTGCAGGTGAGGAATTTGTGAGGAACAGAAAGTTCATAACCTCGAAAGAAATTCTAAGGAAAATACTACTCCGAGCATCGAGAGCATCATCACACCATTAGCACACACAACCACACTCACAAGAGATTGACCCATATCCCTCCGTGAGAGGAAAGTGATTCACGCATTCCAGTTGAACAATCACTCAAGATCGAACCAAAGATGTCTTATATTCGTAAACCTCATATTAATAAAGATAAGGCCATACCTTCTCTCCAAAAATTGCATATGCATTTTGCATCGTATCCGACATTTAATATCTGCATGCATCATAACCAATTCATCATCACATCCGACCGGTAAGAACTATGCCTAGTCTCGCTCAAAGTCGACTTCAGTTGCAGTGTTGAAGCGTAACTTTTGATCAAAAGATGTCAACTAGAGCCATCCCTGGCCATCATCAAGCTATATCGAACCATCTCAGAGCCATCCCGGGCTACCTTGAGCTGCATTGAATCATTTCTGAGCCATCCCAGGCTATACTCGGGCTGCATTAAACCATTTTGAAGCCATCCAGAGCTTTGCGTAGACCATGCTGGAGCCATCTAGTTTCATGCTCGAGCCTCATCGACACCACTCCCAAAGCCAAGCTAGAGCCGTATGGGAGCCATCATCCGACATTGAAACCATCCTTGGAACTACACAGGGGTCATCCCAACGGTTCGAGAACAACACGGGAGCCACCTCAAATCCCTGTCGGAGCCAATTCGCCACCAAGACCTTGCTCAAAGAGGATCGAACTACGTATGGTCTGATCTCAATATGGAATTGAGTACGTAGGCAGCCCATCCAGGGTGCGACCACCTCAAAGGAAAAAACTCCCCCTTCTTCCCCTCGGAGTCACATTGAAGCTATTCCGGAGCCACACCGAAGCCATTCATCACCACAAAAACATCAACCACATCAAAATCCACTAATCACATCAACCCACCATTCAACTCAAAATCCAATCCAAATCGAATCCCACCATTCGACTCAAAATCCAATCAAAATCGAAACCCACCTACCATCCCGATAATCTTCACTCAAATCGAGACCCACCGACCATCCCAGAGCCGTTACTCACAATGGGGTCATGAATTATGACGGAGCCATCCCGGAGCCATGATCAGAACTACACCGAAGACATCCAACCATGTTTGGTAATTCAGTATGATAACAAGTTCACCCACAACAAATCCATCAGATGGAGCCAACCGATCAGTCACCTCGAACTTCAACAACCGCATCAAGACCATCGACCATTCTCAAGTTCACTGTCATATCAAAACCCACCAACCACCCCGGACCGTTGGCCACACCGGAGCCTGTGGAGGGTGATTTTTCGGTATGAGGGGGGTCTATTTAAATACGGTTCTAGCTGAGAAGTCTAGATCCTAGAAAATGCCATTCTGTGGAGGGTGAAAACCCGTTAATCTAGCATCCCTCAAATACCTACTCTATCGTCCGTCTTTCCCAGAAAGCATAAAGGGGAGTGCAAGTGTGCACTACACCCGCTCTCGATGGGCTCCACGCGGACTTATGCCTCTGTAAGGCGGAGTTGACTAGAGTCGCCACCTAGTTTGACCTAAGGAACTAGGAAGGGAGGAGGAGGGTTCTAAGAACCGTTGATTGACTCTGAATTTGCTACTTATGGAAAGGACTTAGCTGGTTGCGTCAGAGATTCTATTGTGGGTTCGTACTGGGTTACACCCCTTAGAAGTGGCAACGACCACGACTTCGGATTGGTGCCCGAGGAAACCTCGGTCTCCAATTATCGGGATTGTCCTCTTTCAAAACCTTATTAGAGAGATTCAATTAAAGCCAAAGGATAGGATGTGAGTGGGGCTGAGGAAGAGAGTGGATGAGGCGAGCTTTTCTGCCAAGCTAGCGCCATGAAGAACGGGTTAATTCGGACGGGTATAGAATGAGTATTGGGAAAAGTCTGAGGTTGAATGAATAGACAGGACCTAGTGTCTGAGGGTTTGAAGTATGTGAGTGTTGAAGAAGGTTTGAGAGATATGAGAACCACCTTAGAAGGGGAAAATGATTTTTTGTTTGGAATGGGGTCGCACCCTAGATGGGCTGCCTACGTACTCAACTCCCTGTTGAGATCAGACCTTACGTAGTTCAGCTATGTTTGGGTTTTGGAAGTTTTGATGTTTGTAGAGCTTGAGGGTATTTGTAGTGTTTGAGATTTAGAAGGATTCGAAGTTTCAAGAAGTTTCGGGTTCTGGGAGGTTGGAGTCTGTGAGACGCCCAGGTCTGTGAGACATTGAAATCTCAGAATGATTGAGTCTGTGAGACACTCGGGTCCGTGAGACATTCGAGTTCGTGAGATGTTCGAGTCTGTGAGACGCTCGGGTCTGTGAGACTTTGGAAGTTTGAATGAAGTTGGAATTTGTAAGAGGATTTGCGTTTAATGCGAGTTGGAGTTGAATGAAGATTTGGGTATGAAGTGATTTGGAGTTTTGAAGATTATTTGAGTGTGTGAGGCAATTGGTATTTGAAGGGAGATCCCGAGTTTTTCAAGTTTGAGGTTTGAGAGGATTGATGTTTTGGGATATTTTAAATTTGGAGTGTGATGATGGTGGACTGAATTGTTTGGAGGAATGAGTGTCAAAATTGTCTCTCTTAAAGTTTTTCAAATCGAAAAATCATTTTTTGTTGTAAAAGGGCGGATAATCCCGAGGGATTACCCTATGTACCCCCTCGAACACGACACTTAATTAATGGTAAGTGCCGAGGCTCGAAAGATGGGGCAATGAATTTATGTCGAAAGATAGGATTCAGAGAGAAACAGCATGAATGAGATGTTCTCGGTCGAACCCTAACAACGTCTCTAACTCCCGGGTTTTAAAACGTTAAAAACCGAAAACAACTGAAATCGAGCGGAAGAGAGTTAGACGATTCTAAAATCCCGGCTGCAACTAGGAAGGTCGTTACTTCCCTAGCACCCCGCCTTGTAAAAATCTAGGCTGCAATTAGGGGAGGTTTGTCACCCTAATGCCCCGCCTAAAGAGATCCAGACTGCGACAAGGGAGGTTATGACCCCAGTGCCCCGCCTCGGATTTTTATTTTGGGAAGGAAGACAAGTGATGTTCTAACCATGGGGGAAATGCTTTTGAAGGGGTTAGACATTTCTTGCTCCCCGAAAACGGTTTTATTTTGGGGTTTGAAAACTGAATTAGAAAATCTTTGAAGTTGTTCGGAATTCTCGATGAAGAAACACTGATTTTGAGAAATGTTTTTAGGAGAAAACTTTCAGTATATGTGAGAAGAACTTTCTGCATTTGAGAAGAGTTTTCTGTGATGTGAGAAGAGTTTTTCCTTTAAAATTCCACAAAATGGTTCCTTTGAAAACCTGATGAGATTTGAGTGAAATGATTGTTCAAAATTTGAGAAAGAAGATTTTTTGGGATTTTCGAACTAAAGCTAAATACTGAGGAATGTTTTTGGATTTTTGGAGTTTGAATGGGATTTACAAGTTGAGTTTGAATTGGATTTTGAATGTGAACTGAATGGGATTGAAATGGATTGAATTGGACTGAATTGAAATGAGTTGGGTTTGAATTGGGTTGAATTGACTTCGGATTGGGGTTGGAAAACGAGTTGGGTCAAAGTTGGATTGGTCAAAGTTGGGTTGGTCAAAGTTGGACCGAGTTACAGTTGGATCAAGGTCAAAGTTGGGTTGGTCAAAGTTGGACCGAGTTACAGTTGGATCAAGGTCAAAGTTTGGGGTCAAGGTCAAGATCGGACCGGATTAGGCCTTGGTCAAAGTGGGGTTGGTCAAAGCTAGACCGGGTCAAATTTCGAGTTGGTCAAAATTGGACCAAGTCAAAGTTGGACAAGATTGGGTCTTGGTCAAGGTTTGGGCCAGACATAGTGGAGTTGGGCCGTGAGTTTTGTGGACTTAAGGCTTCGGGCTTGGGGCCTTTTCTTTGGACTTGGGTTGTGGGCTTCTTGAGCGTGGGCCATGGGCCTTTTGGGTTTGGGCCGAAGCAAGGCAATTGGGCCAACTTGAAGAAATCAGAAAGGGTTTTGAAAAGTTCAATCAAAGTCAGAATAAAAATGAATGACGAAAAATTAGAGAGACAATTTAGGACTTGGTTTAATCTTTGGAGGATTCGGAAGGAATGATGGATCGACTAGGATGAAATCTGAGAATGCTGTTATTATTTACAAAATTATTAATAAATGTGGTTTGGGTTTAGGGATCACCCAACTTATTAGGTGGGACCATGGCCCACCTAAATCTTAGGGTTCACCCTCTATCCTAAGGCTTGGTCCTAAAGGTCTAGTAACTAGGGCTTAGTTAAATACGAGAATTGAAAAGTATAATAAAAAAAAAGAAATAACGCATTATATACATGATGAAAGAATTAATCAATAATCAAGGTAAACAATGAATCAAACTGTTAGGCGAAAAAAAAACATGATAGAATATTGCTGGCCAAGTTCTAGGAGAACTTTCTTGTTTTATTACGCCTAGCGACCAAACAGAGTTCCGATTTGACAAGAAAGTGATGACAAAACCCACAATGTATTGATAATTTGAATCTTGTTATTCCTGTTCTGGTTATTTTCCAATGCACTCCCTTCTACCATCTTCGTTCAGTAAACATGCTTCAATCACGTGAAGGAAATGACTCCACAGACCAATTATCGGATTAAAGAAAAAAAAGTCCCGAAACCTTAATACATCAAATGACATCGCAGACTCAGATACTTCTTTCACTCCCTCTTAGGACTTAAACAAACTGGTGTATCAAACTGTCGAGGCGAGAGCCTAACTCAAATCAACTAGAATCTCAAGAATCAACAACCGATTAGACATGGACTAAGTTTCTGATTTTAAAACACTTAATCCACCATTTTTGCTCAATATCTTCCAGTTTTGCAAGACCGAGCCACACAGAAGGGACTTTACATCAGTTTTGAAGCATTATCACTAAACTCAAGGGTTTCCTTAGACACATAGGATCCAGCATTCAGAAGAGCAACGAAATAACTAGCCAGTAGTTTAGTCACATACGAGATCACATTAAGTCATAAATAAAGGTAAGTAGACCAGGATGCAAGGACACAAACATCAACAAGGCTTAAGAATAATTGGGTACAGATTGAGTACCCGGATGCGGACAGAAAGAACTTCCTGCAAGAAGACCAATACACAGAAAAACAAGAATTTACACCCGCATTAGCTTATAGCTTGTAAATGGTTGAATAAGCTAATGGCTGAAAGAGATAGAGATACTAAAGACAGTGTGGACTTCAAACACAACATGAGGATCTCGGGGTGGCCGCGAATCTGTTTCTGATATAGGATCAGAACGAGTACTCTGGGTAAACAAATACTCTCGGGGAGCTTAAGGTTCCTGTAGGTTAAACTTAGAGCAACAAAAGAGTGAACCAGAACAATATTCAAACACAAGTCAGACATGTTCCCAGTTGAAGGAACCGAGAATACTTTACATGAAAGGGCATCAATAATCGTTTTCTCGGAACCAGTTTAATATAGTGAAACTCAAAGTAAATTCAAAGCAAAGTGGAACTGGAGTTGATCTTAAACACAGACCTGCATGCGAATCCGAACATCTGTTATCTTGCACCATTTCTCGAACCCGGAGACCCATGGTGGGTTCGGTGTTCATGGGTACGTTTACAACTTTGAGTAAGAGCGATAGTATAGGAGAGGGCCGAAACCAGAAACCCAAAAAAAATGAAAATGACGGAAGGAACTGAACAGAATAAAATAAATTACATTTGTTAAAATGAATAATCAAAGCAATGACATAGAGAAAACGATCGATTTACATAACCACTCCATAAATCTTCTCAGTGAGCATAAGACGGGACGAGTACAAAGGGGAAGAAAGTCTTCTCTCCGGAGCGAACAGAGACATTCGAAATGGTGATTCGAAGCTCTGGCGCTAGTATAATCCCAAAACGAACAATAGGGAATTCAAAACCCGGTTTTAGAAAGGGGAGTAACCCAAAATGAACACGAGGAAAGAAGATGAAGAGTTTAAACCCCGCTTTGGACAGAGGAAGAGATCAGACGTCGGCTTACACTGGAGCGAAACCCAAGGAAATTCTGGCGAACTGGGAAGGAGACTCGGAAGATTGGGACGTTGGTCGGGTGGAGCTTCTGTGGTGGCAACGGTGGTAGGATAATTTCCGACGGGGAAAGGGGAGAGTATAAGGAAGAAGAAGTTCAGGAGGTGAGTGGCTACGAGGTTGGTGGTGGTTTTCTGGCGCTTGGTGTTCTTCGCGGTGATTCAATGGCTAAGGAAGAAATCGAGTATGAAGAAAGTTCCATGGTTAGAGCTTGAAGGAGGATTAAGATAGGGGTTTCAGAATTTGTGATGTTGCATGTCGATAGTCGAGGGGTCGGAGGGATGATCGACGTAAAAGAATTCCAGAGTCATCCAGACGGTAGTGGATGGCTGAATATTAAAACTGTGGCTACAGTAGGGTTTTGAGTTGTAGTTTTATAATAAGGAAGTAGGGTTTTCACAGGAATGTAATTGGGACCGGATTGGTCTTTGGGCCAAGGGAAGGACCGCGATTTTGGGTCTGGACCGAGGCAAGGCCTCGCCTGGGTGGTGTTCTGGAAAAAAGAAAACAAAAACCTCCTCTTGCTCTATCCTGGATTCGAACCCCGGGCCTTGGCGCGCCCTCAATACATGCTCACCGACTGAACTAAGACAGAACTCGGTGTATTACCACAAAAATCCGGAACTAAAGGTCTATGGTGAGCGGAAGGGAAAAGAAAAGACACACCTCTCCCGTTATTTGTGAGCCTCGAACCCGGGACCATTGGGTTACATGGAGAGCATGCTAACCGGCTATACTAAGTCGGAAAATCAATATCTTCACGGAAAAAATAAAACTAGAGTTTTAGCCCAGACCGGGATAACTCTTCCAAAAAAAAATGCTACTGTTTCAGAAGGAAAGTATGCAATAAAAATGAGAACAATAATATAGTGAGATGAAATTATGGGATACAATTGAAAATAAGATTCAAAACGTGATGAGTTTAAAACTGTATTGTCGTTTGAAAATTTGTTTTAGCAAAATCGTGTTTTTATGAAACGCTTTGAAAATTGGTTTAAAAGCTTTGTTATGAAATGATGGTTTCATTTTGGCAAGCACGTTAGTACGTTCTGACAAGAAAGGCGACGACCCCTCTTATTGTATTTATTATTTCGGAATTTGCTTTATGGGGTGAGAATTTTTGGTGTCTACAGAGCCATCAGTGCATACCAGAGCCATCGGCGTAACCCGGAGCGACCAATGCATGCTATAGCCACCAATACATGCCAAAGTCATCTCAAAGTTTTGAAGCAACTGTGGAGCCATCAGCTCACACGAAAATCTACATCCACAAATAGGGAGTTTAATTCGATTAATACATTGGTTAATCACCACACATCACATATCATCTGCATATACCCACAAAATTTGCTCACTATCTGACGCATCTTCACACCCGCTAGGCAGCTATTGCGCTACTAGTGCGGTCGAATTTTTCATTTTACACCTGCTAGACAGCTATTGCGCTACTAGTACGGTCGCCTTTCGTTTTACACCCGCTAGGTAGCTATTGCGCTACTAGTGCGGTCACATTTCATTTTACACCCGCTAGACAGCTATTGCGCTACTAGTGCGGTCGAATTTTTTGTTTTACACCTGCTAGACAGCTATTGCGCTACTAGTACGGTCGCCTTCCATTTTACACCTACTAGACAGCTATTGCGCTACTAGTACGGTCGCCTTTTATTTTACACCCGCTAGGCAGCTATTGCGCTACTAGTGTGGTCCCGCTGTTTTTCCTCCACTAGGCAGCTATTACGCTACTAGTGCGAGATCGTTCATTTCATAACCCACTAGGCAGCTATTATGCTACTAGTGCGGTTCCGTTTTTTTCCTCCACTAGGCAGCTATTACGCTACTAGTGCGAGTTCGTTCATTTCATAACCCGCTAGACAGCTATTACGCTACTAGTGCGGTCCCACTTTTCTTTCCTCCACTAGGCAGTTATTACGCTACTAGTGCGAGTTCATTCATTTCATAACCCGCTAGGCAGCTATTACGCTACTAGTGCGGTCCGGCTTTTTTCCTCCACTAGGCAGCTATTACGCTACTAGTGCGAAATCGTCCAATTCATAACCCGCTAGGCAGCTATTATGCTACTAGTGCGGTCTCGCCTTTTTTTCTCCACTAGGCAGCTATTACGCTACTAGTGCGAGATCGTTCATTTCATAACCCACTAGACAGCTATTACGCTACTCGGTCCCGCCGTTTTTCCTTCGCTAGGCAACTATTACGCTACTAGCGTAAGATCGTTTCACATCCACCTGCTAGGCAGCTATTACGCTACTAGTACGGTGCTCCATTAAAGTATTATAGGCTCGTCATAAGTCCTATAGCTAGATGTCAAGAGGTCTAGTTGAGGCTCGTCATAAGTCCTCGTACTTTCAATTGCATTATAGGCTCGTCATAAGTCCTATAGCTAGATGTCAAGAGGTCTAGTTGAGGCTCGTCATAAGTCCTCGTGCAACCCAATCAATCTAATTGTTAGTATCATAGGCTCGTCATAAGTCCTATGACTAGATATCAAGAGGTCTATTTGAGGCTCGTCATAAGTCCTCGTACTTTCAATTGCATTATAGGCTCGTCATAAGTCCTATAGCTAGATGTCAAGAGGTCTAGTTGAGGCTCGTCATAAGTCCTCGTGCAACCCAATCAATCTAATTGTTAGTATCATAGGCTCGTCATAAGTCCTATGACTAGATATCAAGAGGTCTAGTTGAGGCTCGTCATAAGTCCTCGTACTTTCAATTGCATTATAGGCTCATCATAAGTCCTATAGCTAGATGTCAAGAGGTCTAGTTGAGGCTCGTCATAAGTCCTCGTGTAACCCAATCAATCTAATTGTTAGTATCATAGGCTCGTCATAAGTCCTATGACTAGATATCAAGAGGTCTAGTTGAGGCTCGTCATAAGTCCTCGTACTTTCAATTGCATTATAGGCTCATCATAAGTCCTATAGCTAGATGTCAAGAGGTCTAGTTGAGGCTCGTCATAAGTCCTCGTGCACCCAAACCAACCCTATTGTTAGTATTCTAGGCTCGTCATAAGTCCTAGAGTTAGATGTCAAGAGGTCTAACTGAGGCTCGTCATAAGTCCTCGTACTTTCAATCGCATTCTAGGCCCGTCATAAGTCCCCGTGCACCCGCATTCATAAGAACAGATCATAAACCGCAGTGAGAATTTTCGGCGCCCCGTCAACCTTGATCCAATTCTGCAAGGTCTTGCAAAATTGAATCAGAGGGAGCCATCTGTAGACACCAAAAATTCTCACCCCATAAAGCACCAAATTAAGACAAAAATAAATAAAATGAGAGAGTCGTCGTCTTTCTTTTCAAAACTTATTCATGTGCATATTGAATTGTGAGTTAGCATAGCTAGTTAGGGTATTTGTTTAGAATGAACTAACCCCGATTCGAAACTATAGAGTTGCTGGATGTCTTGTTTTTCAGTTCAACTCGCAATAGGATTATCTTTTATTTCTTGCATTGCATGTAATAAATTCTATCATAGCTCAATTGGTTAGATTATGCAAAGGAGATGCTTGAGGCCCTGGGTTCGAGCCCTTAGATAGACATTTTTGTTCTTTTATCCTCCACTCCATTTTCTCTCATTATCCATCGAGTCAAACAAAGCCAACACTCCAATTTCTCTTCTATAAAAACAGAGGAACAGTAACCCTAGAAACCAGCAAACACCCGCGCCGTCTCCTTCTCTCGATCATCTCTTCCATCTTCTAAAAAAACAGATCGATGAACTGAACTCCTCCCCTAGGCCTCCACAATCTCGTTCTCGATCCTCATTCTGAAGAACTGAAAACCCAAAAAATGCTCCCAGAGACTAAACCCAAATTTCATCGCCCTCCAGTTTCGATTTCATCCACCGAAAACCCATCTACCTCTGGTCTTGATTTCATCGCCCTTCTCCGATACTGAAACAAACCATCCTCAGGATCGATCCAAAAACAAACCCTAACAGTAGCACCACCGTCGGAAATATCCCAACCCATTGACTTCCTTTTCTGTCGGCTATCCCCAACGTCTCTACTCCTCCATCATTCTCAACATCAATCACCACTGGCAACAAATTTTGCAAGGCGGACCAGAGACACCCCAGCTCGCGCCTCGATCTTTCACCACCGACAATAATTTGCAACCTCGCTGGCGAACTGGGAACCCCAGCTCTGCGTCTCGGTCTTTCTTCCACCATCGCCAATAATTCGCAACCCAACTCCTAGCGTGAAGAATATACATACTCCACTGCCTCCTTCATCCACTTCACGCTGGGGTAATTGTCGAGACACCCCCCGGCGAACAAAGAAAACATACACTCTGCACCTCCTTCATCCTCTTCACCGACAGTAATTTATTCTCTTTACCACTCTTCACGGACATTAATTTTGCTACCAATGGAACAAGAAACATACATGCTCTATTCCTCGTTCTCTTCATCGATAATTTTGCTACCAACTGGAACAAGAAACATACATGCTCTATTCCTCGTTCTCTTCATCGATAATTTTGCACACCCAACTGCCAAACGAGGAAACTCACGGGAAGTATATGTTAGCCTCCTTCTTCATCCTCTTTGCTCAGTCGATTATTGAAAACCAGAAGCAAGCAGCGGTCAAGCCCTTTATTCTCACAAAATCTGAATCTCTCTCTGGAACAATCGTGAATAAGAATCCCACTGCTCCCTATTTCTATCGCTGTGTGCCTTCCTGAACGAGGAGCATACATGCTCTGTGTCTCCTTCCGTTTTTTTTCTTGTGTCGAACAAGGAACGCGTATGCTCTGCCGAACAAGGAACACGTATGCTCTACGTCGCCTTTCTTCATTCTCGTCACCGACGATTTGTTCGACCGAGGACAGGGCAAAGAAGGGATCTGATCTTCCCAGTAAGCAGATTCGAATCGAGCCAATGATAGGTTAATATATGTTCTTGGTTTCTGTCATCTTGAATACCATTCTCTAGCATGATGTGTCGACCCAATCTTGACTGATTTGCGGGTGCACCCTGAGACCTATCCTCCAGGCTTTGTGATTAATGAATCTGTTTTAACATCCTCAAGGATTTCTATTTGTTCTGCCTCTTCGCTGATCCCGCTTATGTATTATACACTTGAATGTGTTCATTATGTTCAGAGATGTTCTCGAGATTGGCTTCTGATTTTGTCTGGTTTCCATGGAATTTGTATTTTGGCCGAGGTACCCCATACGTTTGGAAATTGAATGGAGCTTGTCGCACACGGACCGTTTAACCAGAAGCTCATGTTTGGACGAAGAAGAGCTCAAGCAATGTGCAAGTTAACCTAGCTTGTCGACATGAGGCTGGTTCTATTTAAGTTTCAACTGTTCAGCTTATGGCATATATATTATGTTGCTTGATAGAACTGTTCTCTGTCATTGTTTAACAAAAAAAAAAGAAAGAGAGGGAGGACTGCTTCTTCTTCAATTTATGTCTCGGTTATGATTTTAGGTCTTAAGCTTAACCTTGGAGTTGATCTGTTTGAATAACATGGTGATCTCGGCATAAATGGACAGATACTCTGCTTGCTTTTTGTTTAAACCGAAATGATTAGTTTAGTACGACCAATACTATGTCTGCGTATTCTGTTTTTTGGACAAAGAACAAATCAAGGCAATGAAATTGGCAAAAATGTATTAACCAACTTGCTTACCATGTTGTGTTTCAGTTAATTAATGTTCAGGGTTGTATTGGTAGTCTTCCATGTGTTCTCTGGGTTTCATATCCGAAATACAAGATCATTTCTCAATTGTGTGAACTAATCAGCTTTGTTCATCGCGTGGGTTGTAATTCGTCTTGTCAAATGTTGGATTAGGCTTGTTATTTTAATCTCAACTTTAGCCCATCCCATTGTTACCCAAGGACTGGGCCAAGAAACCCTAGATAGCCTTCTAGGTGCCCACTCATTTTAGGACCGTTCCATCGGTTCAGGCCTACAATTTTCTGTGGGCCTTTTTAGAAAAGCCTAGGACTATTCACAGATGTTGCTCGCATTAAGGTCGTAGTACCCGAGGATCGTAGTACCTGTTGTGAGGAACACCTCTCCTAGCAAAAAAACTTCCAAACAATCCATAATTGTCAAAATAAAATTCACAATCAATAAAAATCCAATTCAAAATCAAAATTCCTTGCTCCTAAAAATAAAAGCATTCATCCCAAGGTGGTCTCTCAAAATTCCCTTCTTTTGTAATTAATTTGTAAAAAAAAAGAGGGAAGATTCGATAAGAATTCTTTCAATTTCTAAAATCAAAATAAATCGAAATTTTTTCTTAACAAAACAGAAAAAGAAAAGAGCCATAAAAATAAAATCATCAATCAAACCTTTAGAAGGGGCCAAGAAAAAAGGACATCACAAAAGCTTAAAAAATCAATCTAACTCCAAGCCCAAAACCAATTCAATTTGAGATCCAAATTTCATTCCAAAATTTTAGAAACCTAACCATGTCAAATTCGACCAACATTTCAAATTTTGGCCCAATTCGGCCCAATCCTATTTCAAGATCATCTCGGCCCGATTCATTTCCAAAAATCAATCCGACTCGAATCAATTCCAATTCAAATCCGAATTCGATTCAATTGCAATCCAATTCACATTCATTTTCAATTTCAATTCCAACCCAATATCAATTCCACCTGATTCCCAATTTCAATTTAATCTCAATTCAATTAAAAAAAAATCTTTGTAAATTCAGTTCAATTCAAAAATTCATTCAATCTCGATTCAATTCAAATTCAGTTCAAACCCAATTCATTCAGCCAATTCAATTCCAATTCATTCAATTCAAAATTCATTTCAATTCAAAATTCATTCTAACTTCAATTCAATTCCAAACTCATTCAAATCCAGATTCATTTCAATTCCAATCCAAATCAAAATTCATTCAACGCCAATTCAACATCATTTCAGTTTCAATTCCATTCCAAATTCCCCTACACTTTAAATGTCTCACAGACCCGAGCGTCTCACAGACTTTGTCATCCCGATAATTCGAATGTCTCACAGACCCGAGCATCTCATAGACCCGAGCGTCTCACAGATCCGAGCGTCTCACAGACTTCGACATCTCAAGGTTTCAAACGTCTCACAGACCCGAGCGTCTCACATACTAGCATCCCAAACCTGAAACTTCTCAAAATTTCCAAAATCCAAAAATCGTGAACTACGTAAGGTCTGATCTCAACAAGGAGTTGAGTACGTAGGCAACCCATCTAGGGTGCGACCCCATTCCAAACAAAAAATCCTTTTCCCTCTAAAGTGGCTATCGTATCTCTCAAACACTCAAGTCTTCTTCGCTTCCCACAAACTTCAAACCATCAGGCTCCAAGTTTTGACTATCCACTCAACCTCAGACTTTTTCTTAATCTTTCATTCTATACTCATTTGAATTCATCAATTCTTCTTCTTGGTGCTAGCTTGGCAGAAAAGCTCACCTCATCCACTCGTTTCCTCTCCTCCTGTTCTAATCCTATCCTTGGCGTTTAAATGAATCTCTCTAATAAGGTTTTGAAAGAAGGCATTCCCGACAATTGGAGACCGAGGTTTCCTCGGGCACCAATCCGAAGTCGTGGTCGTTGCCACTTCTAAGGGGTGTAACCCAGTGCGAACCCACACAGAATCTTTGGTATGACCAGATAAGTCCTATCCATAGGCAACAATCTCAGAGTCAATTAACGTTTCTTAGAACCCTTCTCCCCCCTTCCTAGTTCCTTAGGTCAAACTAGGTGGCGACTCTAGTCAATTCCGCCT
Organism: Limonium bicolor; assembly: GCA_023374045.1. NCBI lineage: Eukaryota > Viridiplantae > Streptophyta > Magnoliopsida > Caryophyllales > Plumbaginaceae > Limonium > Limonium bicolor. The sequence continues at coordinate 90,946,491 of CM041783.1, read as the reverse complement.
TATAGAGGCATAAGTCCGCATGGGGCCCATCGAGAGCGGGTGTAGTGTTCACTCACACTCCACTTTATGCTTTCTGGGAAAGACGGACGATTTAGTAGGTATTTGAGGGTTGTCAGAATAACGGGTTTTCACCCTCCACAGAATGACATTTCTAGGGTCTAGGCTTTTTAGTCAGACCATACTTAGATAGACCCCCCTCATACCGAAAAATCACCCTCCACAGGGTGAAGAACTGATTTATGAGCTGTTTTGTTGTGGTGAAAATGCTTAGGAAAGTAGGTAAGCTCTGTCGAATTTGATTTAGGAATTTGGAGGCTTTGGGTGTTTGTAAGAGAAAAGAAACAAGGTGTGTTTGGATTTATCATGAGTAGTTATTTACCTAGGAATGTATGGGCTTGAGTGTATCGATGCGTGAGGTTGGAATGGTGAGAAAGAAAGGATAGAAAACTGCAACAGAAACAAGAATAAGAAAACTGTAACAGAGGGAAAAATATCAGTGAAATGAGTTATTTGACAGATGAATATATAGAATGGTTTAGGTTAGTTTTGAATGCAATGTCAAAACATGCTATAATATATGTAGGAAGAGTGGGGAGAAGTTGGTATAAGTTTAGACTTGAAACAAAGTCAAAAACTTACATATTTTTCAATTCTGCAAGTGGTCCGGGTCTGTAAACAAGTACAGAAACCCGGACCAGGGCTAAAACACGGCAGAATGTTGTAACAGAGGAGTGGTTCGGGTTTACAAACCAGGACACAAACCCGGACCACCCCTAAAATGCACCCGAGAGGTTTCTGAATTGAGGGTCCGGGTTTGTAAACTTGCATGTATACCCGGACCAGTCATAAGTTACACCCGAGAGTGACCAGAGGTATTGGTCCGGTTTGTAAACCCGCACACAAACCCGGACCACCCCATTCTTCACAGAAACCATTTTAAAGCCATTCTAAGGTAGGGGCTTGATGGGTAATGTTAGTATAAGGTAATTATGACTTGGTTAATGATGTTTAAAGGTCATTAAGAGTGTGAACAAGTTTGAGAAGTGAATGAGAAAGTTGTGAGTTTAAGAACACATGAGAAAAACTAAGTTAAACAGAATAATGGGGTTAAGTACGGGAGTAGCATTTAATTATGTACCGTATGAGCTTAGTATTAATAATAATGTTTGGAACATTATCAGAGGATCGTGTGTGAACCGAGCAAGGTGAGATGACACGGTAAAAGTAAAAACCCCGGTGAAAGGTATGATTTTCTCATACTCCGCGTGCTAACCGAGTTACGTTGATTTGTGTGTTTGTGTGCCGGCTTAATCAAGATTAAAGCATGAAAATAATCCATTGTTTGATTATGTATGCCTTGTTGTATGTTGAATGAGCTAACATACTTGTATGCCGGTGTGGTCTAACATAGTGTATGGACCGACTCGTAGTGAGTAACATTTGGCTAGAGACCCATAGATCGGGTCGATGCTTATGATAACGAAAACGTGCAAACACAAAACTATCCGTTAAAGTATAACGATAACGCAAACATATGAACTCCCTAGAATGTGAGGAGATGTGCGGGTTGAGTAATTACCCGATAACGGTTAGTAAACCATAATGACACAATCCACGAAACAAATGAGAGTGGAAAGATAAGTGAACCTCCTTCAAGAGGATTAAAGATAGTTCGAATATGTGAACTAGTAAAGAAGGTAAAAGAGACCTAAGGGATTAGTAGCCCCCTTGAGACATGGTCGACCTCCTATATGAGAATTTTACCCGATATAAGAAAATAATCGAAAGTATGAGTAAGTGAAATGTATGGGTAACTCTTAAAACCTAAGGTTAACCGAACTTAAGTAATGTTCCCAAAGTCATTAGAAACATCGAGAGTGATGCTTCTAGACTAATATACATAATATTATTATAACTCCGAGAGAGGAGTGTATGGGAATGTAAGTAGTCCGAGAGTAGTCGAACCTAAATAAAAAGAGATAGGAACTAAGAGAGAGTTCCGTGAGCTAGTTGAACCTTCCCACCATGCTAGACCCAGAGTAGGGTTGAAACCGAGGAAGTAAGACTATGCTTGAGAGCCATGAGTTTTGGCCTAAGTATGTATTAAGAGTAACAAGCGTGAGTAGGAGACCTGTAGTGCTCAGAATCTCGAGAATCAAGAGCTTGAGTATAATTAACCAAGAGTGTGGGTGAGATAATGAGTATAATTAACCCAAGAGTGTGGGTGAGATAATGAGTATAAGTAACCCGAGAGAATGGGTGAGTATAGAACGAGTAGCCCAAGAGAATGGGTGTGTATATGAATAAGTAACCCAAGAGAGCGGGTGAGTTGTTGAATGAGTAACCACGGCATAGTGAGGTATAACCCTCATGGCCTAAGAGTAATTGATACGACTAACAACCTTGCTATGTTAGTTAGGGATTGTATCCCATGATTGATTGTCGAATCCTTGTGTAGTGTATATATATAATGTATTAGTATATGCATATTGTTGAATTAAAATGAACTCCATGCTCTCGACATAGTAGTCGGCGTACCCCGGTTAGCGCTCGGGGTATGCGAATTTCATATGCAGCATTAAGCTGAGCCCCTAGGGGCAACATTTTTATTTTTCAGGTACACCGAAGATGTTACCGTTCGAGAGTAGGACGGGGTCGGTGGTTTGCATGGGTAGTTAGATTTAATTACTTATGTATTGAAAGAGGTGTAAGACCGAATATGTTGTCGGCACCCATATATTGTAGACTCGGTATAGTAAAGAGTTGATTTGAGTAAAGTATTGTATTGTGTACTTTGTGTTCCAGTTCATCAGACCGTTACGGTATGTAAGAAAGGCCTGGTTAGCCATATGGGTGGCTAACGGCGTTGTTTCACCCCTCGTTGTAATTAGAGTTCCGCTGCGTGAGTAAGAGCATTTAGTGACAGTTTTAGAGGTAATGACGTGTTTAACGGTTGGGGTGTTACAAAAATGGTATCAGAGAGAAGTATCGCTCTGATGACTGGAAATACCGAGCTTAGGAAATACCGAGTTAGGAATTAGAGACTTAGGGCTAAGGGTTGTGTGATAGCGTGAGAGATGCGCTAGTTAGGAACTTCCAGTATGAACTGGATACCTACAATACAAAACCCGCCCTCCACAACCCCCGTATTTAAAAGCTCGGGAAAGAACGCCAGAGAGACGGGGAACCTGATCTGGCAGTTATTAAATATTTCAATATGAACCAGAACCTGTCATGCGGTAGATCCTGAGAACCGGAAACCCCGGAGACAGATCCCGCTGGAACGATAATAACCGCACTCAATGGCGTGAGGTCGAGAAATCATAATCCAAGGAGACCAGAATTTGTGGCAGCTTGGGGTGACATGCTTAGCAGTCGCGAGAACCCAGCTGGTCGAGCAGCAGCAAGAAGGATGCACCAACCGCGCAACAAGGCGGATTAATGAGAGGCAACAAGAACCGGGACACAAGTACACGGACCGCCATGGTTATGTAATACCACTAGCGGTATATTAACTGACTAAGAATCTAGTCAAGGGTAGGTACACCACCCTGCCACACCCGAAGAAGTTGCAATACTCAACTGATATAGCTTAGACAGCTACGAGTATAACTATGGGACATGCCGAATAGGACTACTGAAGTAGTGCCTAAATGACTTAAACCTCGGTAACCATAGTAAAGACGTGGAAACGAGCAACGAGGTAGAACATAGAACTAAGTAATTAAGGAACTCCGAGGATGGAGAAGCACCTAAATGAATGACAGTTATGTCAAGATGAATGTGAAGCAGCTCTAAGGAGTAGTTATCCAACTAAAGGATCAAGGAAGAGCCGACAAGGCTACCAAATACAGTGTGAACAATACCGTGACCGGTATGAGTTAACCTAAAAACCGCCTGTACCGCGCACTTGCCACGGCAAGTGCAGTAATAGCGGGACTAATAAGAAGAGCTTTGACAAGCGACCAGTACTTAGTAAGTACCAAATGGCGAGAGAAGCCAATATGGCAAGACAACCTTAAGAATTATGAAACAAAACCTTGAAAAGGCCTAATGGCCTGATCACTGTATGAACAAGAATAGTCAGCGAGCAGCTGGACTCGGTAAGGTGCAGCCGGCATTGAAATGCCATGGAGAATTTACTTTCTAAACTCAAATTTTTCTTTCAAACCATTAAATTTTCCAAAAACCCCCAAATTTCAAAACCAAGCCAGAGAACCACGGTAAGTTATCATAGGACTATATAAGAGGAGTCGGCAACAGAATACTTCACCTAGGCGTGTGACCGACACTACAGTGTACTAAACGAGACGTGAAACGACCGCACTCCGAAGGAGCTTACGGCCTGACAGACCAGTTATGAGTTGGTCAGGTAAGTGGTAACTTATCAATAAGATACTCCATGTATGTATACAAGTAGAGTACGGAACACGGGAAGTAGCCCACTCCATACTACGGACGAAAGAGCCAACTCAAACCAAGATATTTAGACACCTCGAATGATCGAAGAACACAAAGAAGTTTACGAAGCTAACGAGTCTAGAAACCAGTAAGGTGACGGACCTAAGGACATAGCATGGATAAGTGCGAGAAGCACAGAGTATTAAGTATAGACATTGGATATGTCTCAGGAATCAAGGAGGAAATACCTAATAACTGGAATGGATACCAGTGTAAGCAATAAGATGAATGCCTTAAATGATCATATCAATGTTTGATAAACGGGATAGGATTCCCACAACATACCTCACTGAGGAGAATAACGACCTGACCAAGAAGTTAAAGGAAAAAGAATCAATGATCTACCTAATAACGGGAGACATTACAACCCAAATGGGATAATTTAAAACATATGTGACCGCAAGGCGGAGTAAGGAACTGAATATACCCATGAATTCAGACTAGATGTAATGGCGCGATTCAGTAACACCCAGGAGCAATCCGTGAAGGGTGCCAGAGTCAACAGTAGTTGAACGAAACATCGTGTGAGAACACAATGTTTAAGCGAACACTCGGGTAGAACCTGAAGGGATCCCACTTAACACGAGATACCCTAAATTTGCCAGAGGGCATGGATTAGTATCAAATACTAAAAGGGCCTTCCATATACGGACGCGTGATGAGACAAACATGTCAAAGAGCCCAGCAATACCTCCAAACCATTTAATGGTGTATAGAGAAGTAGAAATCTGTTTAAGCAGCCCGCATAGAGCGTGGTGAGGCAATGTGGCTTGTAAGCCGGAAAACCAACTACAATTTGGAGATCCAAACGTTGTAAAACTTATGCGTAAAGGCATAAAAAGGAATTGTGGAGAACGAACCACTACCTTACAATGGGGATACCCCTTGTTATTGTGGGGCCTATGGAGCGACAATCGCGTGAATCCTCTAGAGAAAGGCTACCACCTGAGTATGTAATGTGAAACCGCTAGAGCGGTGTAGTGAAACAAGAGCATGTGTATATTGCCAAGGAGAGGTTGAATAGTAAACACAGTACGTGTGAGATACGAAATGTAAAGGAAACAATGCGCAGGAAGCACAGAGAGATTAAATGAGTAGCGTATTTCATTGAGCCAAGTGAGTAGCAAGCCATAGTATATATGGCGGGAGTGCATGAGCGGAAGCTAAAGTAGTAGCGGATGCCATGTAAATGAATAAGAACATGGTACGCAGTAAGCGACCATTGTAAGAGTATAATCAGATAATGATTAAGCTGATGAGAAAAGATGGTGAAAGAAGACATGTTCATTCCTATCTCATGAGAGATTTACCGTCAAGGTTTACGCTTCTGCACCCTGTATGACTAGGTGTTTTGGTATTGCACTTGTGCGGTAATGATCGAGTGGGAGAGCTAGGGATTGAGAAATGTCAACCAAGCCTGTTGAGCGGGAATCTAAACAAATAACCGTGCGGCCGTAGGCCAATGATGCACAAAGAATGTGGGCAATAACCCACAAGTCCCATGATCGATGGATGGTAAATGCAAAGTGTATGGATGAAGAAACAAGTAAACAAACATAAAGTTAAACGAGGAAGCACTACATACTAAGTAGTAGCTTGACCTCAACCGATAGTAAGTCGGAAAAAGGTAAGTGAATAATCACGAAAGTATATAGTGTTATACGAAATATATTTCCAGAGAACTGGAGAGAAAATCTATAACTCATCGAATTCGCATACGGTAAGAGATACCACGCGACGATTGAGAAACCTTTATTCCCAGTTAAAAAGGGATAGAAAGGGAGTGAATAATACATTGAGAATACTAAAAGGCGAGTTAAGCTCTAGTTACCATCACACACCAGGAGCCAGTGGCCTGTAATTCAAGGTTAAGTATACCTGGCAAACCTGGGTAAATGGCTAATCATAAACACCTTGAAGCCTTAGAGGCTAGAACCGAACCCGGTTATGAGTCAATTAACCGTATTGAAGTTAAACACTTCATGATACCGAATTAGTGAACCAATGTACAGAGGTAACATATGGTCGATTATGCGGGCGTAACCCCTTTAAGGGGGGTAGGGCGAGAAACCACTTAGAGTATGTTTTACGTATGTGCGTAAACTACTATGTGCATAGCACAAAAGAAACTATTTTGATGATTGGAACTTATGTTACATAAACATATGTACCCATTCATTGTGTAATTATGACTATTATGCATGAGAGATGCAAGTAACGAGTATAGAATATGTACGAAAAGAGGAGTAGAGAGACTCCTAGGGAATGAGAATCCCTATAGTATATGTCTAGTGAGATTAGACATGAGACATAATGAGTATGAATCGGTATGAAACCAATGTGGAACCTTGTAGGGAGTGAGTTCCCTAGGTGATTTTATTTGAGAATGATTGATGGAGTGAGTTCCATTCTTTGGAGTTGTATGTTGTGTGTTTTAAATTGAGTAACAATTTGAGAAAATGAGGTCATGAGTTGCTTAGGTAAAGTAAGCAAAGAAAATTGATAATGACGGATGACCTAAGTTCTAGGAATTTGAGATAAGTTAAAATGTATTGTTTTTATGAATATGACTAGAAAGAGTAAAGATAGAAAACGAAAATGTTTGACTATCTGATTGTTTGAAACTGACATGGGAGGTGGAACTTGATCTGCTAGCGATCAAGGGAAACCGAACACAAATTGGAGTGGAAGGATAGTTCAACACTGATGCTGATTACATCAGGGTTGGATGATTCTTGAAGCTCCCTATAAGTGGTCACAAGTAATCACGCTAAGAAAAGATGCAACTACCATAAACCGAACTTGGAGTTGTGTGATGTTTTAAAAAGAATTTTCAAACAGAATTTGGAAAAGAATTTTCTTCAAGTATGAAGATGGAGACGAAAACTGGTTTTGAAACCGCTATCACCCGCCGATGGCTGTGGCCTTAAGTCTTGATGACCGGTAGAACGGTGGGCGTGTATTAGTTTTGAAACCATTACACCGTACGTGCGGCGGTCCTAAGTGACCGGTTGGGGCGGTGATAGTGTGTGATTTTTCCAAAGGCAACGGGACGGGGAGAGTACCCTGAGACGATCCTGTGTTGAGTGAGTCAACCAGAGTGCCTGAGGATATGTATATGTGCAACGTTTTGATCAAAACCGAAGGGACCGTGGGCCAGAGAGAGTAAGTGCCCATTTGTCATGAAACGGCCGTGGACCAGAGAGTGTAAGTGTCCAACATGACCGGTACCTGAGGGATCAGTAGTATATTACTTAATATGGATTCGAGGACTGTAGTGCCTTCTTGTCTTCGGACCGATTCCATGGAGAGAGCACAAAGAGTATTTTTGATTGCTATACATGCTGTGATATGTGTGTGGTATGTGTAGTGTGAAATGAGACTGACTTGTGGAGTCTGTGAGGTTATACATGTATTATAACCTTGGCATAGCGTGCCCATGAGAGTAACGATATAGGATTCACCAACTTTGAGGACAAAGTTCCTAAGGGGGGTAGATTTTAATACCCTGGACCTAAAAATCGTGATTAAATTACTCTAATAGGATTGTTAAAGGCCTAATGGTGCCTAAAGAGTATTGGTAAAGAGAATAAAACCAAAAGAAAAGAGAAAACGCTTGAAAAGCGAAAAACACTAAAACGCGCATTAAATGAGTATAAGAGATATATGATCTTGTAAGGGTCCGAGGTGGATTCCTAAGGCTTGGTTAGGCCTAATTAGTATACGAGAGTGATTCCCGAAGAAAACGGATCCAAATAATGCCATTTTGAAGCGTGAATAAGAGTATTTGGATCTCCATCTCCTCCTTATTACTCCAAGGTAAAAATAAGCTTAAGAGCTCATCATTCTAGCCTCTCTTATATCTTTGGAAATTTCCAACGTGAGCTTCCCCTTTCTTCCATGTCCAGCTGATTGTTGATCTTCATTAAGGGATGGAATTGCTAGCTATGTTGTCCAAGAACTCCATTTATAAGTGCAAGGTAATTCCTTCTTAAAAACCTTAAGAACCCTCCTTAAAATTCTAGGGTTTTGATGTCAAGAGTAGTAATTGACTTGGTAGTGGTTGTGTGTCATTTGGGCGTGGCTGTAGCTTGCCTCATTTGGTAGACCAAGAAGAGAAAGAAAGAACAAGAGGAAGGAAGGAAGGAAGGAAGGAAGAGAAACCAAAACTAGCAAGGTAATTGAGCTTACCTTGAGTTGAATTGTTGTCTTTGGGAAATAGATTTTTAATGTTGAATTGAAGACCTTGTTTTAGTGTAGTTAAGATACTACAATTTGAATGAGTAATGAGGATGTTTTAATGTTGCTTAAGTGTGGGAAATAAGCTTGGGACTAACTGTTATATATGTGTGAGCAAGGGGGAATTTAATGTGTTAATGTGGTAAGTGTTTGAAGTTGATAATGCCTAAATCAAACAGGGGTGAAGAACTGATTTATGAGCTGTTTTGTTGTGGTGAGAAATGCTTAGGAAAGTAGGTAAGCTCTGTCGAATTTGATTTAGGAATTTGGAGGCTTTGGGTGTTTGTAATAGAAAAGATTTGGATTTATCATGAGTAGTTATTTGCCTAGGATATCGATGCGTGAGGTTGGAATGGTGAGAAAGAAAGGATAGAAAACTGCAACAGAAACAAGAATGAGAAAACTGTAACAGAGGGAAAAATTTTAGTGAAATGAGTTATTTGACAGATGAATATATAGAATGGTTTAGGTTAGTTTTGAATGCCTAAACAATGTCAAAACATGCTATAATATATGTAGGAAGAGTGGGGAAGAGTTGGTGGTATAAGTTTAGAGTTGAAACAAAGTCAAAAACTTACATATTTTTCAATTTTGCAAGTGGTTTGGGTCTGTAAACAAGTACAGAAACCCGAACCAGGGCTAAAACACGGCAGAATGTTGTAACAGAGGAGTGGTCCAGGTTTACAAACCAGGACACAAACCCGGACCACCCCTAAAATGCACCCGAGAGGTTTCTGAATTGAGGGTCCGGTTTGTAAACTAGCATGTATACCCGGACTAGTCATAAGTTACACCCGAGAGTGACCAGAGGTATTGGTCCAGGTTGTAAACCCGGACACAAACCTGGACCACCCCATTTCTTCACAGAAACCATTTTAAAGCCATTCTAAGGTAGGGGCTTGATGGGTAATGTTAGTATAAGGTAATTATGACTTGGTTAATGATGTTTAAAGGTCATTAAGAGTGTGAACAAGTTTGAGAAGTGAATGAGAAAGTTATGAGTTTAATAACACTTGAGAAAAACTAAGTTAAACAGGATAATGGGGTTAAGTACGGGAGTAGCATTTATTATGTACCGTATGAGCTTAGTATTAATAATAATGTTTGGAACATTATCAGAGGATCGTGTGTGAACCGAGCAAGGAGAGATGACACGGTAAAAGTAAAAACCCCGGTGAAAGGTATGATTTTCTCATACTCCGCGTGCTAACCGAGTTACGTTGATTTGTGTGTTTGTGTGCCGGCTTAATCAAGATTAAAGCATGAAAATAATCCATTGTTTGATTATGTATGCCTTGTTGTATGTTGAATGAGCTAACATACTTGTATGCCGGTGTAGTCTAACATAGTATGGACCGACTCGTAGTGAGTAACGTTTGGCTGGAGACCCATAGATCGGGTCAATGCTTATGATAACGAAAACGTGCAAACACACAAACTATCCGTTAAAGTATAATGATAACACAAACATATGAACTCCCTAGAATGTGAGGAGATGTGCGGGTTGAGTAATTACCCGATAACGGTTAGTAAACCAATGACACAATCCACGAAACAAATGAGAGCGGAAAGATAAGTGAACCTCCTTCAAGAGGATTAAAGATAGTTCGAAGATGTGAACTAGTAAAGAAGGTAAAAGAGACCTAAGGGATTAGTAGCCCCCTTGAGACATGGTCGACCTCCTATATGAGAATTTTACCCGATATAAGAAAATAATCGAAAGTATGAGTAAGTGAAATGTATGGGTAACTCTTAAAACCTAAGGTTAACCGAACTTAAGTAATGTTCCCAAAGTCATTAGAAACATCGAGAGTGATGCTTCTAGACTAATATATATATATTATTATAACTCTGAGAGAGGAGTGTATGGGAATGTGAGTAGTCCGAGAGTAGTCGGACCTAAGTAAAAAGAGATAGGAACTAAGAGAGAGTTCCGTGAGCTAGTTGAACCTTCCCACCATGCTAGACCCAGAGTAGGTCGAAACCGAGGAAGTAAGACTATGCTTGAGAGCCATGAGTTTTGGCCTAAGTATGTATTAAGAGTAACAAGCGTGACGTAGGAGACCTGTAGTGTCTCGAGAATCTACAAGAGCTTGAGTATAATTAACCCAAGAGTGTGGGTGAGATAATGAGTATAATTAACCCAAGAGTGGGGTGAGATAATGAGTATAAGTAACCCGAGAGAATGTGTGAGTATAGAATGAGTAGCCCAAGAGAATGGGTGTGTATATGAATAAGTAACCCGAGAGAGCGGGTGAGTTGTTGAATGAGTAACCACGGCATAGTGAGGTATAACCCTCATGGCCTAAGAGTAATTGATACGACTAACAACCTTGCTATGTTAGTTAGGGATTGTATCCCATGATTGATTGTCGAATCCTTGTGTAGTGTACATATATAATGTATTACTATATGCATGTTGGTTGAATTAAAATGAACTCCATGCTCTCGACAAAAGTAGTCAGCGTACCCCGGTTAGCGCTCGGGGTATGCGAATTTCATATGCAGTGTTAAGCTGAGCCCCTAGGGGCAACGTTTTTATTTTTCAGGTACACCGGAGATGTTACCGTTCGAGAGTAGGACGGGGTCGGTGGTTTGCATGGGTAGTTAGATTTAATTACTTATGTATTGAAAGAGATGTAAGACTGAATATGTTGTCGGCATCCATATATTGTAGACTCGGTATAGTAAAGAGTTGATTTGAGTAAAGTATTGTATTGTGTACTCGGTTGTTCCAGTTCATCAGACCGTTACGGTATGTAAGAAAGGCCTGGTTAGCCATATGGGTGGCTAACGGCGTTGTTTCATCCCTCGTTGTAATTAGAGTTCCGCTGCGTGAGTAATAGCATTTAGTGACAGTTTTCGAGGTAATGACGTGTTTAACGGTTGGGGTGTTACACTTTACACCTTAGTACCCAAAAGACCCCTTTTCCGGCCAACCACTAAGTTAGCTCATACTCCTATTTTACACCAAAAGTAAAGGGGTATCAAAAGGCTATTGCATAACTAGTATCTAACACGGGACTATTTCCATATACTCGTACACAGTGGAAACATCATGTGTGATAGACTGACTGCTGCCATTCTTCGGGTGCCTAAAACCTTGTATCTTCTTGTTCCACTCCTCATATACTATCTTGGTGACCCCAGGCTGAATACTTCTACGATAGGTGACAAACATGAAAATATAGAAGGTATCGGTGGACTCGTCCTCAGTGTAGAGAAGGTGACCATCCCAGTTACCCTGAATACACAGAGTTCATATACACAGGAAAAACACAAACAAATAAAATCAGTAAAAACTGAGTAACACTACCACACCCCATAAAAACTTATTTTCTCTTTAAAACCTTTGTTGCCAGTAAATATTAACAACTATAAGGCATAACGAATCAGAAGAGATCACACACCATTTACCTATACCAAAATTATCAAGAGATAATTAATATCATATACAAGATATTTCCAAATGAAGTCCACCACCACCACCCACCCTATGTCCTAAGTGTGCACACCCCCTATTGAAAACTTCTGCCCAATAGGAGTAGATCATAGTGGCAGCTCCGATTCATTAGTAGGAGCTTATATTGTTGCCGGAACATCGGCTTGGCCTTAAAGGCTCTCACAAGAGGCATAGCCTTAGGATAACCATGATATCAACATCACACAATACTTTCCACCACCACCACAAGAGGTTATCCTTAAACACATTTACAAACCATGAGTAAGATGTCATAAACCAGCTCAAACACAAGCATATAAGTAGTAGTTCACACATCAAGCTCACCCACTTGTAAAATCACCTTAATAAAATCATAACAATACTATTCAAGCTTCAATAAACCAGAGAATCAAACAATTTCCAAGAAACCACCTTAGAAAGCTTAAAATCTTATTTTCACCAAAATCACTATTACCAACTTAAATATCTCCAAAAGTAGTATCGGACTAAAATTTTAACCATGCTTCTAGATCCACAACACAAGTATCTCCACAAAATTTCAGCTCAAGATCAATTAGGAAACCCATTTAACCATTCAGAAAGGCTTAAAGCATATTTTCTCATTTTTAGCTTCCTTGCCATGTCTAACCGACTTAAATATCTCCATTCGACTTGATGTTTCAACCATAACCATATATTAACTATTCAAGACTACCCTCAAAACTTCAGCTCAAACCCATGTCGGAAACCCATCTAACCAATTCCTAAAGCTTAAAGCTCATTTTCCCCCATTTTCAAAGTTCCTTAGAGTTTTCCTACTTCCCAAGCTTATTTCGACTTGATTTTCTAGGATAATCACTAACTATTCATCCCTAGTTTACTGTAATAATTTTAAGAAAATAGGAGATAGGATTCGTAGGTAACCAAATAGAATGACTTAAGGAAGAAAATAAGCTTTAAAGGAGAAATTGATGTGCATAGATGTTACCTGTCCTCTCCTAGCCATTTTGGTGTTCTTATACCTTTATTATAGGTTGATTTAACTCAAAATATCCACAAACAAAGTCACCCACCTTGGAGTTTGGTTTACACTCCTTGAACTTGCCTTTTTCCTTGATTTTAACTAAGTTACCACCTTAAATTTGTATTTCTAATGGAAGAGTGGTTTGCCTAAGCTCCAATGGTGTTTCCTAGCTTGGGAGTAACAGGGTAGATGAAGAAGAATGGCCACCTTGCTCATCTACCATGGCCGACCTCACCCCCCTTTTTATACTAAATTTTATCCTTATCCTTTAACTTATAATCATTAATTCTAGAATTCTCCTTAACCATTGATTTGTGCCAAGTGTCCAAAATAAACCACATCCATTGATATGTAACTGACCTTGAATGGATAAGGAGGGAGCAATTTGCTTAGGTAATCATTAGCAAATAGTAAGGAGGTTATGAATAGTAAGGAGGTTGTGAATAGTAACCGAGATATTTTTTCCTCCTTTCTTATGATATTTTCGGCCACCACCTGTAACGCCCCTATTTAACATATTTATAGCGGAAATAAAATACTAAAGGCGTACAGACCATCGGGTTCCAAACACCCGACACCAAACCTCACCAAATTACGACTTAAAGATTACAACTGTCACGGCCTGAACCTCGAGAAAACTTAACAAAAGTAAAACAGTAATAAAACACATAACTCTCAGAACCTAATCCCATCCCAATCACTCGTTCTCTTCGTGGCCACCTGTAAAATAACTCGTACCTGCAAGATAAAACCAAGCAGCCCACCCCGGGAGGGGTGGTCAGTTCCCTGGAATGGAACTGGTACGATCCTCCAAACAAACTTATAACACAACTCTTAAATAAATAATAGCTTGAAAGCAATCACTTAAACCACACAGAGGAACAAGGCATTTCACAAATCACCAAATCAAGATAACAAGATAAGAATAAAGGTTAATAACAGAAAAGTAAAGTTAGTGAAACAAAACCACATCACGTGTTAGTGAACATCCACATGCCTTAGTCAAACCCAATTCCCGTTAAGAGTAGAAAGACTCAGATAGTCACAAAGGACTAGGAATGAAAAGATAGATCCAAGAACCAATAACTCAAGAGTGGAATAATTCAACTAGGAGAGATAGCCCCCACCGCCAGATATAAATGTCCATATGGACGAGGGATATACAGCCCCCTGCTGTCAGATTAAAAGAATGTCCTGGTGGACGAGGGATATATAGCCCCCTGCTGTCAAATATAAATGCCCCTATGGGCGAGGGATATATAACCCCCTGTTGTTACCATTGAAGACGCGCGCACGTCGAAACCTCAAGAACCAGCTCATGGATGAAACGATATCCAGAGTCAAAGAAGAATTTACCAGAATTGACCTTTTTCCAAATTCACCAGATCACTAACTACCCAGAGCAATACCAAAACACTCAGTCCTACAGAGTGCAGAAGCGTAAACCCTAAGCAGTCAATTTCTAATGGAACAACCAAATAGAAGGAACCAATACCCAAGTGAGTTTCACATTCAAGGCCCAGTTAGTCACACAAGCTGAGTTAGTCACACAACCATTTCCTTTTTAGAAATTCCTCTGAAAGTCAGTTAGCGTTTTTCGAAAACGTCTCATAAGACAATCAGCAAAAGTAACGGAGTACGAGAAATCGTACCTGGTATGTGAAGAACAATAAATAACTCGAATAAATGATTCCCCAATAGTAACCTATAATTAAGGGTTCCAAGTGTCGATTAGTTAAGAGACTTATAAACTAAACATCCTTCTTTTCTTACTGATTAATAGTTCCAGGTTTACCAATATCCTCTCACAAAGATTTGGGCTTGACTTGTTAACTAAATCCTTTGTTAGGCCCATTTCGTTAGTTTGGAACGGTTTAGAATTTATTCCTGAGAGTGGCCCAAACTCTCTTTGAATTGTTTAAGTGGGCTTTTGGAGTTCAAATACTTGGGCTTAGTAAGTTAACCCAAGACCGTGTTAAGCTTATGTTGTGTAATTAAACCCTTAAGTTACTAATGACTATTTAATTACACACCGATTAAAACCTAAGGTTTAACGTATATATTCTACTTATTATAACTATCACAAGGAATATTATTTCCCTCATCTATTTTAATGTATTTATATACATATATATTTATATATATCTTTATGTATTAAGATTTATCCATAACATTTTAGGAAATTTATTGTATTTAATTATGTTCAATAACTTTTAGGCATACCACAACCGACATATGGTTTAATAAATAAAATGTTTTCCTTTATTTATTTAATATATATAAGTATACCTGTATTAGAATTTAACTAAGACATCCCCTATGTAACTTATTATATTTAAACTATCTTATTACTACAACCTTTAACTGCATTCCAAGTATGTTTCATTAAGTATTTCTCTTACTATATCTTAGGATTCTAGCTCTTATAATATTTAGTTATTATAAGTGTTAATTTATTAGTTCCTTGCTTTACTCTAAGTTACTACTTTATTCCCTTTTTATATATGCGTAAATATATATATATATTTATTCCTTAGTTTAAATTAAGAATATTAACTCCCATATAATATAATAAATAAATGTAGAATAATTAAATTCCTTGATTTAACGTAAGTTTCTATTTAATTCTACCATATAAGTATATATACATATATGTAAATAACTTCACTTCTCTTAAAAGCTAATACCAAAACATTTATAAACTTACTGTTATAAAATGTTAATTTAGTGTCCCATATTTTTCCCAGCTTAAAAAGTTTATTAACAAACCATACTTAAATTTTTGGTTACATTAAAAACCATATATTATAAGTTATTCTTATGAAAAACTCATAAACACAATTTTAAAACCATTTACCATTGCCCAAAAATTCCTAAATTTAATATACAGTAACTATAACATTTTAGACATATTATAAAATTTTTATTTCATAAAAATATCTTTTTAAATTAGCCAAATAATTCTAGAAAACTCGTAACTTGCAAAAATCATAACTTACTGAAATACCCCTAAATTAATTTAAATTAATTTAGGGGATTTCTTTTATTAAACCTTTAATAATACTACTAAGTATTAAATTATTATATGGAATTATGAATATTAAATTATTGTATGGAATTATGAGTATTAATATTATATGGAATTATGGAAATTATTTTAGGGGATTCCTCCTATTTAACTCTAAAGAATACAATTAAATATTTAATTATTATATATTATTATACAGTATTATGAATTTAATAATAAGATTTATAAGTCAATAAATCTTGGAAAATTTCTAAACACTCCAAGTATATTATAAAGATTTTAGAAAGAGTTGGAGCATTGTTTTGAACATAAAGTCAAAGTAAAATTATAGAAACCTTAAAGCTTATTAAGCCTTGCTAGGGTTGACTTTTTGAGAATGGTAAAACCAGCCCATAAAACCTATACCAATAAATAGGTTATGGAAAACCATGAAGATCGATAAAAAGAACGTCAAAAACGGATCATCCTAGCCAAAGTTATGCTAGATTGAAGTTTTGAGTCAAAATTTAAAATCTGCCACGTGTCAGTCAATCACAGGCCGCCCAACACTTAGTCGATTTTCTCCCTGTTTTTCGCCAACAGAAATCAGTTTGTTGCCCTATCTTGTGACCTTCATAACTTTCTTATCCTTTGGAATTTTTGAGTGCCGTCTTCTTTGTTGTCTTCTCCTACATTCCCTCTAAACAACCATAGCTCACACAAACCCTAACTCATTCTGAATCAACCGGAAAATCGAATCAAAGTAGCCACCCTGCAAAAACCGTAACTGCAGTTTCAGTTTTCCTTTCGAATCAGGTAACTTCGACTAGCCATAACTTCTTCGTTTCTCAGCAAAATTTCATGTTATTTAGCTCGTTTTGAAGAGCTCTAATCCCTCTACAACTTTCATGTTGATGACCAAAGCTAATTCCAACCTTTTGGAAGAGAGAGGTGTCTAAAGTTTCGGATTTGTCATCCCATAAAATCATGGATTTTTCCGGAAAACGTAAGGTATAAACTCGTAACTTTTACTTAGATTTCTTTCTGTGTATTGCGATTTAGAGCGAGTTCTTGCTATCAATGTGTAGAGCTATGTTTCCTCTTTCGATTAAGCCCACATACGTATTCTAATTCGATCTAGAACTTAACTTATAGATCCTCAAAGTGAGCTCCTCGAAACGGTCAAGTTTGAACCTTTTCCAGAAACCGAATCGAATTTCTTCGATTTGTGCAATTCCGGTGAGTTTTTCTTCAAATTCTTCCGATGTTGTTAATCGGTTTTACATTGTCGACCAAACCCACGTACCAATTTCGTTTATTATGCACTGTAATAGGAGAATTTGACAGATTTAAGTTCGAATATACGAAGAACCCTAACTTTGAATACCCAGAATCGTTTTCGCGATTTAGTGCACCTTAGATAGTAAAATTGGTATCAATAGAACCGCAAGAGAATTTCGAATCGATAGAAACAAAAATTAGCCGATTTGTTCTGTGAGTTGAGAGGAATCGGTGATTTAGTACTCGGGATTTCGTTTGAGGTTGGGGAAGAACTGGCGTTTCAGCAGCCGTCCGATTGTAGTTATAAGAAACGGACGGCCGAGATTAGATCTGGGGAGTTTAAGTTGGTTATGAGTTTTAATATTTCCAGAATTAAACCCTAACTTGTTGAATTAATTTAAATACCTTCCCGAATGTGTTTTGACTTGAAATTTTAACCATAGATTCCTTATTAGATCTAGTTTATTTTGATGTAAATTAATATGGTTTGGAGTTTTTAAACGTAAGTTATGATTTTTGCAATTTACGGGTTTTCTGAATTATTTGGCTAAATTAAAAAGATATTTTTATGAAATAAAATTTTTATAATATGTATAAAATGTTAGTTAGTACTGTATAATTTGGGGATTTTTGGGCAATGGTAAAAGTTTTAAAAATTGTGTTTATGAGTTTTTCATAAGAATAACTTATAATATATGGTTTTTAATGTAACCAAAAAATAAAGTATGGTTTGTTAATAAAATTTTTAAGCTGGGAAAAAATATGAACACTAAATTAACATTTTATAACAGTAAGTTTATAAATGTTTAGGTATTAGTTTTAATAGTAGTGAAATTATTTACATATATGTATATATACATATTTAAGTGGAAACTTATATAAATCAAGGAATATAATTATTTTTACGTTTTATTTATTATATTATATGGGAGTTAATATTCTTAATTAAAAAAGGAATATATATATATATATATATATATATATATATATATATATATTTACACATATATGCAAAAGAAATAAAATAGTAACTTAGGTTAAATCAAGGAGCTAAATTAATCTACATTTATATTAATTATATAATATGGTAGTTAATATACTTAATTGAAACTAAGGAAAATACTTTATTTTATAACCATATTTTGGATGTAGGTGTGTGTAAAAGTTAATATAAATAATTAAATACAATAAAACTACATAAATAATGTTTGTGTAAAATCCTAGATATATATAAATATATACACAGTAAACATAGTAAAATTAAATACCTTATAGGAAATATAATACGAAAGAATTAATAAGTTAAACTAAACCTCTACATAATACTAATAGGAGAATATTTATGAGGTGGTATTAAATTATAGTTATGTATTAGGCTTAAAGAGTTACCTTTGAATTTCCAAGGTTTATATATAAACCATATTAAAATACATGTATAGTATTATTTGTCAATGATCAGAATGTAAATCTAAAATTGGGATTAAGTAATTAATAAGTTGGAACTTAGGAAAAATTGTGATTTCATAAATGTTGTACAAATAGATCTTATTCTATAATTAACAATAAACAAATGTAATACGTTTACATCTAGATGTTCTTAATATATAAACCATAATAAGATAAGTAAAATACTTTTACATCTAAATGTGAGGTGGATTAGTAAGTCTAGATTTAATTATTTCTTAACATTTATGGTAGTGAAATATAACTTAATGTTTTAAGATAGAATCATAAAAAGGATTATGATATATTCTATATTAAACGATGATTTGGAAATTTATCTAAATAATTATCCTTAAGTTTCTTAGAATTAGATAAGCCATATAAAATACATTTATTACCAATATTCAGGATGTGAGTTTACAATTAAGTGAAGTATTTAGTAGTGAGAATTTATAGGAAGGTTTATAAATAGGAATTTGGTACTTAAACCTTTGAACCTTTTTATTAGATAAAGCTAAGTTATATAAAATATTATATTGATATACTTTACGGTAATGGGAAGTAATGATGGGTTATTTGAATATAAAATAAGAGAATTTTCATAGTAGATTATCTTATTAAATAATTAACAATTTCACTTACGAACCCGAATTTGATTCGTTGATAAATTCTACTCTATGTAGATATATTGTCCATCCTAAATACAACAAAGGAAATTAATTTATTAGGTTATTCATTTGCAACCTTAGGTTTTTTTTTAAACAATTTAAACGTATTTAAGGCTTAAGTTTAATGAAGTTTAGTACAAAGGATTATGCATAGTCTATAGAGAGAATGTGTGTAAACAAAACATTTAGGAAATTAAATGTAAGTAAGGATACATAAAAGGTTATACTAAACACCTTATTGTATAGGTAATAATAAAACATATAATATACCTTGTGAATACTAAATGTAAGATTAATTCGTTAAATCTAAGTTAACTATAGTATAGATATTCAGGATGAGAAGCAATTTAACATCTTATGACAAGTTTATTAGGTGTGTGATTAAAAGTCATTCTGAACTAAGGATATGATAATTGAGTTTAGTGGCTCAACTAAGTTATAATAAAATGTATCTACAACACTAAGATTCCAATATACAAGAGGTAGATCTTAATTAAGTTAAGGGGAAACTTAATCATGATGGTTTATTTGGTAATATTGTTAAAGTACATAATCATTACATTGTGAATTAATAGTATAGTATTCTAAGATAAACCTATTGTAGGTCATAAGACGATGTTTATTCTAAAGTAAGAGTAAAAGTATTGAGCTTAAGATTATTATTGAAATTCTTAGATTTAATTATATAACATAAAACATTTATGATATAGAGGTCTTAAAGTCTTGAATGTGAGGATTGTGGTTAAGTATGAATAAAGTGGATAGGAGTGGACAATTAGCAAATGTTAATCGAATACATTCCTTGATCTTACCACCTTGGGCTATACAACGTTCTCAGATAACTCAAAGATTATACATAACATTTAAGTGAGGGCTTAAAAGATAATTGAGACTTTGAAATAAGAGTAAGGAGTTTATTTAAGCGTAACATAGGCTACAAGTGATTGATGATAGACTACCTTTAATATTCTTCAGAGTACTGTTGATTGTTTGCGCAAGTTGATTAGAACTGCTACAGCGTTACCCAGGTACGATTTCTCGTACTCAGCTTGACGTGTTTTGGACTATGGAATGTTTTGTACGATTTCTCGTATTCAGATACTATTGATGTACGATTTCTCGTACTCGATACTTTTGCTGATGGACTTTATGGAATGTTTTGGAACACCAACTGATCTTGAATGGATTTCAAAATGAGACTGTTGTGTGACTAACTGAGCTTGATGTGACTAACTGAGCCTGTATGTGAAACTTCCTTGGTTATTGGTTCCTCCTATCTAGTTGTTTCACTAGTTGTTAACTGCCTAGGGTTTACGCTTCTACACTCTGTAGGACTGAGTGTTTTGGTATTGCTCTTGTGCAGTTAATGATCTAGTGGGGTGACCGGGAATATAGGAAAATATCTAGTAGTGGTAATTCTTCCTTTGGACTATGGGTATTGTTTCATCCATGAGTCGAGTTTGATCAGCCTTATTTGGAATGGATTCCTTCTATTGGATATTAACTGTTGAGGGTTTACGCCTCTGCACTCTGTAGGACTGAGTGTTTTGGTATTGCTCTCGTGCAGTTAAAAATCTAATGGGAATATGGGAAAATGTTAATCTTGGTATTGAGTATGGATTATTTCTATTAAGTGGTGCACGCACTTTTCACTGATGACCGAGAACGGGTCGGTGGCAGCGGAGGTCTGCTATACCTCGTCCATCTGGACAACTGATAGCGGAGGTCTGTTTTACCTCGTCCTTGTGACAACTGACAGCGGAGGTCTGTTTACCTCGTCCTTGTGACAACTGACTGGCGGTGGGGGCCATCTCCCCCATTGGTTTATTCCACTCTTGAGTATATTTGTCTATGGGAATCATCTTCTGAAATGGTGGAGACATGAACTGTCTACCACGGGTTATGGATATTAATGTCACTCCTGGTCCTTTGTGACTACTTGATTCTTTCTCTTCTTAACCAGAATTGGTTCTAACATCAACAATGGATGCTTACTAACTATGTGGTGTGACTACTTAAGTGGATGACTTGGTTTGGAAGTTCTCTATCTCTGTCTTTGTCTTGTTTTCTTTTCTCTTTAACTTGATTGTTTTGAAGTGCTTTATCTCTGTTTTACTTTTAAGAGTTTGTTTTCATGTTACTGTTTATTTTGAAGAGTTATGTTTTATAAGTATGTTTTTGGAGAATTGTACCAGTTCCATTCCAGGGACTGACTCACCCCTCTCGGGGTGGGCTGCTTGGTTTCATCTTGCAGGTACAATCGATTTACAGGTGGCCACGACGAGCATGAGTGATCAGGATGGGATTAGGTTTATGGAGAGTGAATGTGATTTATTATTGTTATGTTTATGTTAAGTTTTCTCGAAGTTCAGACCGTAACTTAGTTAATTGTAATGGTTGTAATTGGTGAGGTTGGTACCGGGTGTTGGAGCCCGATGGTCTGTAGCACCTTTAGTTTATTTTCCGCTGTTGTTTATTATTATAGGGGTGTTACACTTACGTTTAAAAACTCCAAAACCTTATTAATTTACATCATAATAAACTAGATTTTATAAGAAATCTATGGTTAAAATTTCAAGTCTAAATACATTCGGGAAGGTATTTAAATTAATTCAACAAGTTAGGGTTATTTACTGGAATGTACAAAAACCTAATCTGAAACGTTTTAATCTCGGCCGTCCGTTTCTTTTAACTACGATCGGACGGCCCTAAACTTCCGAGTTCATCAGCGATTCCAGAACAGACCCCGAGTACTAATTCGACATTTTCTCACAATCTACAGAACCAAATTGAGTGATTCTTGTTCCTACGGTTTCGAAATCAAATTACGGTTCTCATGATACTAATTCCGTTAGATATAATGCAGGATTCAATGGTTTTCGAATTCAGTTTCGAAGTTAGGGTTCGTAAGGGTTTCCGAGTTCGAATTTGTCAAATTCACTCAATCTAAAGCGTAATTGATGCAATTGAATCATGGTTTTGACCGATAATGTAACATAGTTTAGCAAGGTTGAAGGAATTTGAAGAAAACTTACCGGAATTGCTCGAATCGAAAGGATTTGTTTTCGGTTTCTCGAAAACGCCCCCTTTACAACCCGATTGAGTAGCCTACTTTGCAACGCTATAATTTATAGTATAGACCGAGTTAGAACTAGTTCTTGGGCTTAATCTAAAGAGGAAACGTAACTCTACACAATGATAACAAGAACTCACCCTAACTTGCACTACACAGAAAGGAATCGAAGCTGGAAGTTGAGAGTTTACCTTGCGTTTTCTGGAAAGAAACCTATGATTTTATGCTGTGACGAATCCGAAACTTTAGACACCTCTTTCTTCAAACGGTTGGGAATTGGCTTGGGTCATCAACATGAAAGTTTTAGAGGGATTAGAGCTCTTCAAACGACGAGCTAAAGAACATGGAATTTGGCTGAGAAATGAAGAAGTTATGGCAAGACGAAGTTACCTGAATCGAAAGAAAAAATGGAACTGCAGTTTCGGTTTTTGTAGGATGGCTACTTTGGCTCGAATTTCCGGTTGATTTAGGACAAGTTAGGGTTAGTGTGAGTTATGGTTGTTTAGAGGAAGTGTAGGAGAAGGCAAACAAGAAGACGACACTAAAAAATTCCATAAGATGAGAAAGTTATGAAGGCCACAAGATAGGGCAAAACCGGTTTCTGTTACCGGAAATATAGCAGATAAAAACGACTAAGTGCTGGGGCGCGAATCCCGAGGCGTGCGATGACTCAGCAGAGCGTGCCACGTCAGTTTTTTTTTCAAATTTGGCTCTAAACTTCATTTGATCATAACTTTGGCTAGGATGATCCGTTTTTGACGTTCTTTTATCGATCTTCATGGTTTTCCATAACCTATTTATTGGTATAGGTTTCATGGCATGGTTTGACCATTCTCAAAAAGTCAACCCTAGCAATTTTATATTGACTTTAATGTTTCAAAACAATGTTCCAACACTTCCTAAAATCTTTATAATATAGTTGGAGTGTTTATAAATTTTCCCAAGATTTATTGACTTATAAACCTTATTTTAAATTCATAATACTATATAATAATATATAATAATTAAATATTTTATTGTATTCTTTAGGGTTAAATAGGAGAAATCCCCTAAATAAATTTCATAATTCCATATAATAATTTAATATTTAATAGTATTATTTAAGATTTAATAAAAGAAATCCCCTAAATTAATTTAAATTAATTTAGGGGTATTTCAGTATATCCCCTTAAAAGAAACTTCGCCTCGAAGTTTAAAAATTATCTAATAGGCACTCACACCGCTTCGAGTGTGCTGAGACAATAATAATTCCAATGAAATTCCATACCAATCCAATCCTTTATTTCCATTTCAACATTCCACTCGAGAGTACCAAAATCAAATCAAACTGAATCAAAATATAAACTGAAACAAAAACACATACTACCGTGCCATGATGTAAAACTACGTACAAACATACACCCTCACTCTACTAATACCGTTCTCCCTCTACTAATAATGCAACAAGGCATAATCCGAATGAGATAACGAAGGAGGAGTATGCCAGTATATCCCCCTTAAAAGAGCTAAGGTACGCCCTCGTACCACCATTAACGTGAATCACAGCAGGATAGCAGAATATCATGTAAAAAGGTGTGGGTACTTTACTCTCATGAAGTCGCTCAGTCTCCCAAGTAGCTTCCTCAACCCCATGATGCTCCCAAAGAACTTTCACCAATTTAACTGATCTGCCTCTCGTTTCTCGGACCTTCGTGTCCAAGATCCGAATAGGAGTCTCCTCATACCTCAGTGTAGGCTCAATCTCCAGTCTCTCTGGCTGTAGTACGTGAGAAGGGTCAGGCACATACTTCTTCAACTGAGATACATGAAACACATCGTGTACCTTCCCCAACTCCGCTGGTAGCTCTAGTCTGTAAGCAACTGGGCCTACTCGCTCCGTAATCCTGTACGGACCGACATACTTAGGGCTTAGTTTCCCCCTCATCCCAAATCTGAATATTCCCCTCATCGGAGACACCCGTAAGAAACCATGTCACCCAACTGAAACTCTAGCTCTCTGGTGCGCTGATCCCCATAAGATTTCTGTCTAGACTGCGCTGCCCTCATGTGCTGCTGAATAACCCTGACGTCATCCTGCAGTGTCTGAACATATCTCGGGCCCAATCAGAACTGACTCGGTAGGGTCACTCCATGATAAGGGAGTCCGGCACGGCCTGCCATACAGAGCCTGGAATGGTGCCATGCCGATAGATGAGTGGTAGGAGTTATTGTAGGAGAACTCCACCAGGTGTAGACGCTCTACCCCACTCCCCTGATAGTCTAGAGCAACCGCTCATAGCATATCCTCTAGCGTCTGAATTGTCCTCTCGGTCTGCCCATCAGTCTGAGGGTGAAAGGCTGTGCTAAGGCGTAGCTGAGTACCCAACGCCTCCTGCACCTGGCACAAAATCTACTGAGGAAACGTGTATCACGATCGGAGACAATCGTCTTCGGTACCCCATGGTATCAGATATGCTCTTGGGTGAACACCTCAGCCAGCTTGGGCACCTTCCATGTGTCCTTGATAGGTATAAACCTGGCTGTCTTGGTCAATCTATCGACTATCACCCAAAGAATTTAGTCCGCCTCTAGCTGGAGGAAGGCCGACCACAAAGTCCATGCTGATGTCGTCAAACTTCCAGCACGGTACTGGTAATGACTGAATCTGGCCTCCTGGTCGGCGATGCTCAAACTTCACCTTCTGACAGGTGAGACATCGGAGACGAAATCTGCTACATCCCTCTTCATCCCGCTCCACCAGAATAACTGCTTCAAATCCTTGTACATCTTGGTGGCTCCAGGTGTACCGATAATGTAGAGGAATGAGCCTCAAAGAGAATCCTGGTCTGAAGTTCTGTCGCATCCTGAGGAACGCAGAGTCTGCATCTGACTCGAAGGTGTCCTCGTTGTCTAACTCGTACTCATACTTCAGACCATCAGTCATACCGTCTGCTAACTTCTGCTTGACGCCCTACAGGTATACATCACTATCCTGGGCTGCGTATATCTCCTCAGCTATCGTGGTCGTCTCTGTCAAAGCTAGGAGTGAGTACACTCTCCTACTCAAAGCGTCTGCCACGACATTCCCTTTACCTTCATGTACTGAAGGTTGATGTCATAATCAGCCAGTAGCTCAACCCATCGTCGCTGTCTCAGGTTCAGCTCCTTCTGAGTCCAGATGTACTTCAGACTCTTATGGTCTGTCATAATCCGTACTGTGGCTCCATACAAGTAATGTCGCCAGATCTTCAAGGCGAAGACTATGGCGAGGAGCTCAAGGTCGTGTGTGGGGTAATTTTCTTCGTGCTTCTTCAGCTGTCAAGAAGCATATGCTACCACTCTGCCATTCTGCATCAGTACCCCACAAATCCTTCTGCCTGAAGCATCACAATACACCTCGTATCCCTCGTTCCCCTCAGGGATCACTATACTGGAGCTGTGGTCAAGGTGTCCTTCAGCGCCTGAAAGGAGACCTCACAAGCCTCGTCCATACAAATGGGCTATCCTTCTTCATCAGGGAGGTCAAGGGCTTGGCTAGCCTGGAGAAGTCTTTCACAAAGCGTCTATAGTAGCCAGCTAACCCAAGGAAACTCCTCACTTCTGTCACAGTGTGAGGTCTATGCCAGCTCTTTATTGCCTTAATCTTAGTTGGTCTACTGAAACTCCCTCAGCTGAGATCACGTGTCCAAGAAATGACACCTTGTCCAACCCAAATTCACTTGCTGAACTTGCATATAACTTCTTCTCTCTCAAAGTCCTCCAAGGCTGTCCGCCTCAAATGCTGCTCGTGTTCCTCCCGACTCTTGGAGAATACCAAGATGTCGTCTATGAAGACGACTACTGACTTATCAAACCGGGCTTGGAAGACTCTCTGCATCAGATCCATGAATCTCGCGGGTGCATTGGTTAGTCCAAACGGCATCACTATGAACTCGTAGTGGCCATATCTGGTCCGGAAAGCTGTCTTCTCTATATCCGACTCAGCTACAGCTATCTGATGATATCCAGAACGCAGATCTATCTTGGAGAACACCTTAGCTCCCCTCAGCTGGTCGAACAAGTCATCGATCCTGGGCAGTGGGTGCTTGTTCTTGATCGTGACGTTGTTCAACTCCCTATAGTTGATGCAGAGTCTCAAGCTTCCGTCCTTCTTCTTGACGAAAAGCACAGGAGCACCCCAAGGCGAGACACTGGGTCTGATAAAACCCTTATCTAGTAGCTCCTGCAGCTGCTTCTTCAACTCAACCATCTCTGCAGGGCCCATCCGGTAGGAGATTAGCAATCGGTCTCGTGCGTCATGGTAGGTCGATATTGAATTCAACCTCTCTCAGTGGTGGTAGTCCTGGTAACTCCTCTGGAAAGACGTCGGGGTACTCCGACACAATGAGAACATCGCTCTGGAACTTCGGATTCGTCCTCAGATCCTGGGCATAACAGTAGTAGACGGTAGTGCCCTTGGACACCTCCTTCATCAGGGATAAAGCCGATACAACCTTCACAGTCGGCTGTTTGGGTTGCATTCGGTATGACACGGTGATCCCTGTAGCTGACTTTAGGAGGAGACGATGCTCTGCACAGTGTAGTCTGCCTCGGTATCGCTATAGCGTGTCCATGCCCACAATTATATCGAATCCCATGCCAGGGAAGACAATGGCATCGAGAAGAAAGTCTGCTCCCCTGATGTGTATGCTCAGATTCTTGCACTGTTTACTGCATTTGATCAACTCTTTGGATGGCAACAAAACAGAGCAATCATGGATATCCTCTGTGGGGGCATTTATCTTAGTATAAAATGCTTGGGATATGAAGGAGTGGGAGGCTCCAGAATCAAACAGGATGGTGGCCTCCACTCCATTAATTCGGAATGTGCCTGCAATTATTGAGTGAAGTTTTTAAGGTTTCTAGTTAACTCTTCCAAAGTAGTTGTTCGAGGTTAATTGGTATACCTGTGATGACCGTTCCATTGCTCTTTGCTTGAGCCTGGTCCAACACATTCAGCCTGACCTCTAATTTCCAGCTCCTACACGAAGAAATAAATTCTTAGAATTTCCATTCTTATTGAAAGCTTCATGAGCAGTTTAATGATTACAAAGCTAAAATTGTAAAGTACATAGCTAGATCTGTCTAAAGGTCAGGTTTAATCGGCCAGGTTTCAGGTGAGTCTGGTTAATAATAGGTGTGGGGGCTGTGTTAGGCTTGATTCTCTTCACCCCATGGTAATTAGTCTGGCTGCCCCACCAAAGATCAGTACATCACCCGACTTCAGGAGGATCTTGGTAGCAAGGTCCATCCTCTTCTGGTCACCGAATAGGAACTCCACGTCGTCTCCAAGTGATATGGAAACCACTGGAACTCCTTTGGTGATGGATTCTAGGGATTCATCCTTATCTTGATGCAACCTAGCTTACCTTCTTTTCCATAAAATTGATGATGCAGACGTCTGAGGTTAGGTCTGGGACGGGCTCATCCTCCAATTCTTGTGCTGCCTTAACTGCAGCTCTAATGATGGTCTGCAGTTCTTCCGGGATTGGTGGCACCTCCACCTCTTCATAGCTCTTGGTGGTGTGGTTCCACTTCTTACTTAGGCACATGATCTTCACCTTCATGGTTGAACCATTCTTGAAGGTAGGGGGTGTAAAAATTTCCTTCCATCACACCTATCTCCCTGATCTTGAGGATCAATGCATATTGGACTGCTGGGGTCAGGTACTCTCGTAGTAAGATCATCCCGGGTCTCAAGACCTCACACTTCTCTGGTGGGTGTGGTTTGGCTTCAAAAGGGATGTTGGGTGTGGAATATGGCAAAATAGGAAAGCAAATATCGAAAGTTGAACAACAATTGCCATTAAATAAATAAGTCAAGGTTCACAACTGGAAATGAAAGGTTCGAAACGAAACAAAATGAAGGGTTTATAGTTCATCCCTTTTACATTGACAACGAAAAACTAGACAACTGAATGTAAAGAAAGTAAGGGTCTAAGCCTCTTCAGGAGGGAAATAGTCCTCACCAGGTGAACTCGAGTCATCACTTGCTGCCTCGACGCGGTCCACCATGTTAAGGACCGGGGCCTTGCCCGGCCTCTGGGGATAGTTCTGTCCCGGCCTCTGTGGATGGCTCTAGGCAAGGCGGCTGGTAGATGGTCCAGCACCTCCTGTGCCACCTCGACCTCCTCCAGTAGTAGTAGCAGCTGGGGCTCTAGCAGTGGTCCCGGTGGCGGGCTTGTAGTTCCAAGAATCCGGGTTCTTGTGGCATTCGAATCCCCTATGCCGTTTCTTACCACAGTAGTTGCATTCCACCAGATTTCCTTTACAATCCTTGCCCGGGTGGTCCTTCTTGCACCACTTGCAGAAGTATCTTCTTACCGGTCCGTTTCCTGTTTCAGTGCAAGGTTAGTGACGTGATAGCATAAATGTAACCATATTATAGATTCTAACTTTTCTCACCCCTGGGTGGTTCGTAGCGGAGAGGCTTAACATTAGCATTAGAAGGGACGATGGCCTTCTCGTTCCCTCCCTTGAAAAATTTTCCCCTCCTTTCCTGAGTCTGAGGGGGTCCTCTTCCATTTCCTCCTCCATTGTCATTCCTCCTCTTGCCTAGCACAGAATCCTGATAGGCAATGGTGGTCTCGCAATCGTTCGCATCATCAGCTAGTTCCTGTCGTTAGAAGATGTGTTAGTGGGGAAATCTTTGCGCACCTGAAATTCTAACTCATATTCCATACCTGTAGGGTCATCCCTCTGGTGGAACCGATCATAGTCATGATCTTGAAGTTCAAGCCGGTATGGAATTTGTCCACCAGATATCTTGGAGCGTAAGCTCCCTCTCCAATGACAGCAAGTAACTCCATAAATTTATTGTAGTACTCAGCAACAGAGGAATTCCCTTGCTTCAGCTGCTCGAACTCACTCATCATCCTCTTCTGTAGATAGGATGGATAAAATCTAGCTCTCAGGGCCAAAAAATGCCTGGAAGTCAAAGTTCGCCTGGGCCGTCAGCTCGGCTCTAGCAGTCTGCCACCATCGATGCGCAGGTCCCTGAAGAAGAAAGTAGGCCGCTATGTCCACCTGGCGATTCACTGGAACATGCAGAGAGGTGAAGGCCTTCTGCATCTCGTCTATGTATTTCTCTAAAGTCTTCGGTTCTGGTTGGCCTTCATAGATGGGAGGACAAAGGTCATTAACCGCCTTCAGCCAGTTGAACTCCCGGGGACCATTAGGTGGTGGCGGTGGTGGGCTATGGGATCTGAGCCTGCTGCTGGGCCAATGCAGCTGTCACAATCTGCGCTATGACCTCCGGGGTGACAGCGTCGGGTCCATAGCCTCCTGAGGGACCAGCTCCTCCTCTTCCTCCTCTTCGAGACATCTAGCTGGTATGACGGTTTTGTTACTCAGAAGGTGTATTGTAAAGTCTAACTATCTATGTAGTAATATATGAAATATTTATAACGTCCTAAGGACGGTTCGTATGTACATGAAGTAAGTATGGGGTAGGTCACGCGCCTTTCTGGAATTCTCACTTCCCAATTCTACCCCAGTTCCCAGTTTTAAGTGCACCTATAAGCTAAGTATTTCACTCGGCTTGTTTTCTCGGGTTCAGAGCGTAACTACTCTCTGATACCAATTTCTGTAACGCCCCTGTTTAACATATCTATAACGGAAATAAAATACTAAAGGCGTACAGACCATCGGGTTGCAAACACCCGGCACCAAACCTCACCAAATTACGACTTAAAGATTACAACTGTCACGGCCTGAACCTCGAGAAAACTTAACAAAAGTAAAACAGTAATAAAACACATAACTCTCAGAACCTAATCCCATCCCAATCACTCGTTCTCTTCGTGGCCACCTGTAAAATAACTCGTACCTGCAAGATAAAACCAAGCAGCCCACCCCAAGAGGGGTGGGTCAGTTCCCTGGAATGGAACTGGTACAATCCTCCAAACAAACTTATAACACACCTCTTAAATAAATAATAGCTTGAAAGCAATCACTTAAACCACACAGAGGAACAAGGCATTTCACAAATCACCAAATCAAGATAACAAGATAAGAATAAAGGTTAATAACAGAAAAGTAAAGTTAGTGAAACAAAACCACATCACGTGTTAGTGAACATCCATTGCCTTAGTTAAACCCAATTCTCGTTAAGAGTAGAAAGACTCAGATAGTCACAAAGGACTAGGAATGAAAAGATAGATCTAAGAACCAATAACTCAAGAGTGGAATAATTCAACTAGGAGAGATGGCCCCCACCGCCAGATATAAATGTCCGTATGGACGAGGGATATACAGCCCCTTGCTGTCAGATTAAAAAGAATGTCCTGGTGGACGAGGGATATACAACCCCCTGCTGTTAAATATAAATGCCCCTATGGGCGAGGGATATACAGCCCCCTGCTGTTACCATTGAAGGCGCACGCACGTCGAAACCTCAAGAACCAGCTCATGGATGAAACAATATCCCGAGTCAAAAGAAGAATTTACCAGAATTGACCTTTTCTAAATTCCCACCAGATCACTAACTACCTAGAGCAATACCAAAACACTCAGTCCTACAGAGTGCAGAAGCGTAAACCCTAAGCAGTCAATGTCTAATGGAACAAACCAAATAGAAGGAACCAAACCCTAGTGAGTTTCACATTCAAGGCTCAGTTAGTCACACAAGCTGAGTAGTCACACAACCATTTCCTTTTTAGAAATTCCTCTTAAAGTCAGTTAGCGTTTTTCGAAAACGTCTCATAAGACAATCAGCAAAAGTAACGAAGTACAAGAAATCGTACCTGGTATGTGAAGAAGAACAATAAATAACTCGAATAAGTGATTCCCAATAGTAACCTATAATTAAGGTGTTCCAAGTGTCGATTAGTTAAGGGACTTATAAACTAAACATCCTTTTTCTTACTGATTAATAGTTCCAGGTTTACCAATATCCTCTCACAAAGATTTGGGCTTGACTTGTTAACTAAATCCTTTGTTAGGCCCATTTCGTTAGTTTGGAACGGTTTAGAATTTATTCCTGAGAGTGGCCCAAACTCTCTTTGAATTGTTTAAGTGGGCTTTTGGAGTTCAAAGACTTGGGCTTAGTAAGTTAACCCAAGACGTGTTAAGCTTATGTTGTGTAATTAAACCCTTAAGTTACTAATGACTATTTAATTACACACCGATTAAAACCTAAGGTTTAACGTATATATTCTACTTATTATAACTATCACAAGGAATATTATTTCCCTCATCTATTTTAATGTGTTTATATACATATATATTATATATATCTTTATGTATTAAGATTTATCCATAACATTTTTAGGAAATTTTATTGTATTTAATTATGTTCAATAACTTTTAGGCATACCACAACCGACATATGGTTTAATAAATAAAATGTTTTCCTTTATTTATTTAATATATAAGTATACCTATATTAGAATTTAACTAAGACATCCCCTATGTAACTTATTATATTTAAGCTATCTATTACTACAACCTTTAACTGCATTCCAAGTATGTTTCATTAAGTATTTCATTTACTATATCTTAGGATTCTAGCTCTTATAATATTTAGTTATTATAAGTGTTAATTTATTAGTTCCTTGCTGATATACCCCGTAATTAAAAATAGTGATTAATTAAGCTAATAAGTAATTTAGAAGCTTAACTATGCATAAATAATCATGAGGGAACAAATCCGAAGAAAACGGATCCTTAAAACGTATTAAAATCACTAACGAACCTTAAAGCACGTTTTTCGAGGAGGAACCGGGAAAACGTGACTTTAAGCGGGTCAAATAGACTCGTAACAATTTTGGTCAGCTAAATAAGCATTAATAATATTAGTGAAGCTTTAGAACCAATAAAATCAATAAAACGAGAAATTTGTAAAAACTATCAAAAAAGGGGAAGTGGTGTAGGGTAGAAACATAAATAACCAAAACTTATTGTCCACTTTTGAAAATAAAAATGTGAAACCTGTGTGTGTGCAGTGGGGGTCCGATTTTAAGGCCTCTCACACTCTCTCACACACTACTCACTCATTTACAAAACAACAAAATAATAAAGTAACCCCACACTCACTTTATTCTCTCTCCTCCATGTCATTCTCTTCACTCACGCAGAGCTCCCCTCCTCCTCTCTATTTCTTCTTCCTCCAGCCGGTGCCAATGGAGTTTTGAGAACCCCCACAAAACTCTATCTTCTCTCCTCTTGTTACTCCCTCAAATCTCCTCCAAAAATTACAAAACTTGTACCATTGGAATCCTCTCATCAAGGAGGATTTCCCTCTTTCCAAAATTCGAAAACAAGAACTTTCATCTCCATGGGTATGGAGCATTTGGAGCTTCAAGACCACCACTAGAACCACCTTCTTCTCCTTGTTCTTTGAGGTAAAAATCTTCTTGAAACTCCATTGTCTTTCTAGCCTTAAGGGCAAAACGAAATTGAGCTAAACTCTTGCTTGCTCCTTTGTACTCTAGCCGATTTTGGCACTCTTGGAGGGTGAGGAATATTGTTCTTGAGCTATTCCAAGCATCACTCATACCCTTGGAAGGTAATATAATTTCTAAACCCTAAAACCTACACTAAAAGCTTAAATAATGTAGGGTTAGTTTTTAGTATTAAAGTATGTATATGTATGGTTGTAGTGTTAGAGAATTTAAAGTACTATAACGGGTAGAGGAGAGAGAGAGAGAAAGAAGGAAGGAGGAAGAAGCAAGAAGAAAGGAAAAGAAAACTAGAAGGGAGAACAAGGTAATTATGCTCATCTTTGTATAAGCTTTGTAGATGCTTATGTAACAGATTTTAGTAATGAAAATATGTATTGTAAAATGGTAGTGT
Source organism: Limonium bicolor (assembly GCA_023374045.1). NCBI lineage: Eukaryota > Viridiplantae > Streptophyta > Magnoliopsida > Caryophyllales > Plumbaginaceae > Limonium > Limonium bicolor. The sequence continues at coordinate 90,913,041 of CM041783.1, read as the reverse complement.
ATTGGTAGTGTAATGTGTAGGAGGAAACAAATGTTTTAAACCTTTAAAAGACATTTTAAAACTGTCATAAATGGGATGGGAGTTGAACATAGTGTGCAGGAATTTTATAGTGTTTAATGTGTATCATTGTGTTGGAGTGTTAGTGTATAATGATGTTATTGAAACAGGTGAGATAATGATAATGTGTGTGTGAAACAATGTGGTGAGAGTATAAAAAATATAGAGGGGAGACTATGTCAAAATTGCCTAAGATAGAAACACTTAGTGAACTAGAACCTAGGTGGAAAACATATGTTGTAACAGATTTTGATTTGAGTTGGTTAGTGGGCAAGTTGGGAGAAGTGTGTAATGCATTAGAAGTGTTAGAAATGACATTAGAAGAGGGAGTTGTAGATGGAGAGAGAGGTAAGGTAGAAATCTTGTAGCAAATTCAACTAGAAGAGATTGATTGTAAGTGCTGAAATGAATTTAGAAACGAGTGTGTAAATTGGTATAGGAATGAGTGATGAATTAAAGGGCGAAACTAAGGTGTATTAGGAGGTTTATTTAGTGGTAAAACATGTGGGATTAAGGTGTAGAACAATGGGGAAGTAATGGGTTGAAAGATAGAACTGAAAACATAAATAAAATGCAAATACTGGGCCGGACCGACCTTGGGACCGGACTGCAAGGTCGGTCGAGCCCAGATTTACAAAGGACGGAAACCTTCTGGAATGGACCGGCCTTGGGACCGGACATGCAAGGTCGGTCGGCCAGAAGAATTTCCCGTAATGCAACCTACTGGAATGGACCGACCTTGCGACCGGACTGCAAGGTCAGTCGACTCAAAATTCTTCCATCTTGTAAGCTACTGGAATGGACCGACCTTGCGACTGGACTTGCAAGGTCGGTCGGGCTAAAAATTCGCCTGTAACGAAACTTACTGGAATGGACCGACCTTGGGACGGACATGCAAGGTCGGTCGACTCCAGAATTTCAAACCAAAACTTACTGGAATGGGACCGACCTTGGGACCGGACTTGCAAGGTCGGTCGGCCCTGAAATTTTCCAGCGTAGTTCCTTACTGACTTCGACCGACCTTGGGACCGGACTTGTAAGGTCGGTCGGGTCTTACAAAAAAAATTAATTAAATTAAATACTATATATATAATATATGTATACCCTTATATACATATGTACATATATGTAAGTATACCAATGTTAAGTAGGAAATAAACTTAAAGTAAAGAGAGAAGAGTAAGTAAGTAATGTGTAAGTGTCGGAATGGAAAGGACTTAGTAAGTATGACTTAGGAAACGTAAGAGTAATCGAAAATTAAGCTAATGATAGTTAGATTAATCACCGAACATATGAATGTTATAGGACTTGATTGTGAGCACCGAAGGAACGTTGGGATACAAGTACGATGGTGAACGGTATGAATTCCTCATGCCCCGTATGCTATCTTGGTTACTCTGATTTATGTGTTGTGTGCTAATTGATCACCAAATAGATAAATGCACGAATCGGAGTTTACTATGCATACCTGTGATTAGATGTAGTGTTGTATGTTGTGAATATTTTTCTTAAATCTCAGTTTGTATAATTCATGAAAGTATGGATGAATATGAATGTGCGTATGTATGAAATATTGTATTGTGACCGAATGTGTGTTGACTTTGGACTTCTAACTTATTCCTAACAAGCTAACCATTCTAACTTAAATAATTGGTAATTAAATTGGAATGAGTAGAAGTCCGATATAGTTTCGGCCACGCGTGAGGATGCGGAGTCACGAGAGGTTGGCTCCAATTCCTGACTCTTAAACTGGTCCGCGGCCCAAATCCCTTAAGTGGGTAGCATCCCGGATTGGTGAGTAGTCAAGTAAATCCCGGTGGCGGGACGGTGTAGTCCCCGGGCCGGAGTTCATACCGACTTAACTTGAGTATGAGTAAGTAAGTAAGAATGAGCAAGTAAAGTGAATGTAAGTAAGTAAGTGTAAGTAAGAGTAAGTAATGTGAAATGAGTAAAAGAGTAAATAGCATTCCGATTAACCCGGATGTGTAATTTGGCTAACCCTTGTGAAGGTAAGAATGGTGTATGCTATTGTATTGTTGCCTTGAATTGTATAATGTATTGTATATGCATGTATGTTGTATGTAAAGCATGTATGTATGAAATTAATGAACCGTATGTTTAGTGGACGTCAAATAGTCGGCGTGCCCTAGCTAGCACGCCGTATATGCGGAGTTCATGCGCAGCTTTTGCTGAGCCCCTTGGGGCGATGTTTTTACTACACGCAGGTACAAGAGAAGGATGAAGGCTGTGAAGTGTTGAAGCTTGTTTCTTTTGACTTCTTTTTTTGATTGTAAACATTGAATTATGAATGGTGTACTAAGTAGTACATGGCTGTAGCTTTTTGGTAGCCGGTGTACCATGGGGTACACCTTTTTGGATATAGAAAGGATGGTGAATTGGTATAGATGAGTAGCAGGTTAGAACTCATTCTTTTGGCAAACTTAGAAATGATGTAATTGGAATATACTTTAGCACTCGGTAATCCATTGATGTAAGCATATGGTATTGGTATTCAGTAAGCAATGTTTTAGTAGCTCGGTATACTATGATCATCAGACCGTGACTGTAAGTAAGGTAAGCCTAGCTAGCTGTATGGGCGGTTAGCGGCGTTGTATCACCCGCCGTAGTAATAGTAGTATTTCCGCTGCGAACTGATAGGATTAACAGGACGATTAGACGGTAAGCATAGGATTAACGGTAGGGGTGTTACAAAAAGTGGTATCAGAGCGTAGTAACGCTCTGATGACCTTAGTTACCGAGCATAGGGGATTACCGAGTTAGGATTTCAACCGTCTTAAGACGGATACATTGAAACCTAACTAGGAACTACCGTTATTAATGACGGATACCCTTGACGTTCTTAGGAACGATACCTTATTTAAATTCAAGACTCATTGGTCACATGTACAAAGCCTAATGTGGATGTTAATTATTCAGATGTCAGGAAGAGGTCCAGGTCGCCCTAGAGGAGGGGCCAATGACGGACCCGGCGCGCAGACGATAGCAGAGATCGTCGCCGCCACGGTAGCGCAGATGCTACCACAAGTAATCAATGCAATGCAACAAAACCAACAAACCAACAGAACCAAGCGGGACCAATCCCTCCCCCTCCACCCAGAGAAGCTAACTGGGTAAAAGCTGTAGCGGAACTCCGCCCTCCTTGCTTTAGGGGCGAGAGTGATCCGGCTAAGCTAGAGGCATACATCTCGAGATGGAGACAACCTTTGAAACCCTCGAAGCTCCTGCTGGAGTTCGAGTTAGAGTAGCAGCCTACTACTTAAAAGATGCAGCCATGGATTGGTGGAAGCTAATCAAGCATGAGCATGTCAACGACCCCATATTCGATTGGGAGTCCTTTGCATCACTCCTCCGATCCAAGTAATACCGAAGCACGTGAAAACAAAGAAAAGGCTGGAGCTGGACGCCTTGAAGATGACATACAAGATGTCTGTGGATGAGTACTACCGAACCTTCACCTCCATCCTCCGTCTTCTACCCGACCTTGGGTACACCGGCCAGGTGTTGGTCGATCGCTTCTATGGCGGTCTGAGCCATCGCCTGCGCTACGGTATGGGCTACACTCGATTTACTCCCTTCAGGTAAAAATCGGTTAACCCTTAGTACCTGTTATACCCAAAATTTCAACCCCCCCGGAGTAGTCTCTAAGGCATACGTGTTACAAAGCGCAAAGTGGTCAAAATGCACCAATGCAGGATTTTCCAAGGACATTCTCGGGATTTTCTATTTTTTCATATGACTTGTTCATTATATCCAAACACTTCCAAATATCATGGTCATTATGAAAGGTATTTCATGATTCTCTGATAATATTTATTCTGGAAATTTAGCTTTTAATTCATATTATAAGCTAATTTCTTTAATAATCAACACATGAAATAGCCTCAAAATAGAAATTAAAAGGTTTCCAAAATTAAAATAAAATTGTCACATGGTTACCATGACTACATACAGTCATAAACCTGAAATTATTGGGAACCTTATCCCAAAATTTAAAAGAGAAATTCAATCATTTTTGCAATTTTCCCTCTCCTCTGGAAAATACCGAAATAAAAAACAAAATGTCACGCAATTTTAACACAAGATAGAGGATGATTTTTAGAGACTAATGCCGTTGGAATTTCGTTATTTCGACTTTCCAATAATTAGTTATGAATTATGGGAGATTCCATATTGTGCGATTTTTATCTAATAGGTTATTTATCGAAATAACCTGATTCCAACTCTCAAAATTCCTAAAATTCGTTCTTTTTCTTTGGTTAAAATTTCAGAATTTTTATCGTCCTGCAACATATTCTAAAAAATCAGATTCCCTTAGAGCACAAAATCAGCGTTTTAGATAAAGATCTTGCTCTATCAATTTGACCATGCTCTTTCTATAAAAGGACCTCCCAAAACGAATTAGGGCAGCAGAAGAGGACACCTCCAAAGTCAGAAAACACAGCCACAAACTTTCTCCCCACGTTTTAACACTTCCAAGCCTCAAATCAATACCGAAACACTGCAGAAATCACCCCGAAATCACCAAAAACTCATCCTTTCTTCTCCTATTGAAACTCCAAGCACCAAAAACACACGAAACCACCACAAAAAACAGAAGAGAAACGTCCTTAACAGCATAAAGAAGAAGGAGTCAGAAGCACAATTCGAAGTCAATCCAAAACCGGCATCAACGAAGCACCAAAAGATCCCCGTTGTGAAGAGTCTCATTAAATCCGAAGGTAAAACAGGTTGAAGTCTTGTTTTTCTGACTTTGTTCAACTTTAACTACTCTGTGTTAAGATTTGGAATCGAATTGACTTTTTATCGCTTCTGAATTAGCGTTTGTTTTCGCTTCTGCCCAATAACTTGTTTGCTAAGTTTCGTGCTTAATTCGAATTCAAATTGAAAACTTTCAATCACTAACGTCTTGTACATCTTTCAGGCTGCACACCCATAAAATTTGAGCCAAAAACACCTTCGGGAACAGCCTCAACGCCGCCGTCCGAGGGCTGTCCGCACCCACGGAAGTCATGTCCGGGGTCCCGGACTCCCAGTCCGTAAGCCCGGACGCCCACGGACGGCGGCAGGATCTTTAAATTTTAAAAATTTAGGTTTTCTAATAATGTCCGGGCCCACGGACAGCCTGTCCGTGGCCCCGGACTTTACAATTTTCTGTTTTCTGTTTAATTCGACTTTTATTTTTATATAAGTTAACTGGGGTCCGTGGTTTCGGACATTAAGTCCGTGGCTACGGACGGAAACAAAATTTGACCTAATTCTGCCTCCGAAACCCTAGTTTAGGTAACTTTCAATTTCACTTTAATTTCTGTCAAAAAACGTTAAAAAATAAAAAAAACAGAAGCGCGCACTAGGTTAAAAACAACTTGTAGAAAGCCGTAAACGAACCAAGTAGAGGAAAAACGACCTAGGAAGGGTAATGAAAGTAATTTGAACCCTAATTAAGTCGAATATCAAGCCCCCGAACCCGAACTCTCCTTTCCTAAATTGATCTAGGTTAAAATTAGGTGGCGACTCATAATAGGTTCCAGTGAGCTAGCTAGGTTTTAATAATTATTATTATATGACATAGTTATTAACCTTAGGTTATAAGTGGACCTAAAACCCGATTGGATCCTAATCAACTTTAATCAACATAGGATAGGGTTTAAAATCGAGGCTCACAGACTGGCGACTCTGCTGGGGACAACTTCTTAATTTTAACTTGTTTAATTTTAAGAAAGAGGGCTTAACTCGAAAATTGTTTATTTATGGCTTTAATACTTTGTTTATTTACTTCTATGCGCACTTTTAATTTCTGCACCTTGCATCATGTGAGAGCGAGGGTCCACACAAACCAGTTTCACCCCGGGACCCATCTAGGGTCCCCTGTCAGGGACTCACACCTTTTAGGTGATGTGAATAAGCGGGGGAAAAGAGGAGGATGTCGTCTAACCACATCCCCTTAATACTTTGGCTTTAGCCCCAAGCGTTTTTCTGGCAGTGTCCTTACCTAGCCTATTGTTTGGTCAGTCAAAGACCCGACCGTAGACGCACACCTTCAGGTGATGTGAAAAAGTGGGGAAGCCCAAAGAGAATAGCGTGCAAGCCCTATTCCTTTGTGGTGACCTGGGCCCAAGCCCCAAGCACCTCTCCGGATCGATCCATACCCAAATTGATTTAACCGTCAAGTGAGGACATGTTGAATTTGTGTGGGCCCTGTTTGCCTGTATGATCGGCCCACTACCCAGTCTAGAGATTGATAGGAACTTTTCCTACATCAACTCAGCCCAACCCGATATCGCGGCTTTATTGTTTGCGGCCCAAAGGCCCTGCTTGATTTGAATGTGTGAGTTATTTGTTCGGGCTTCGGCCCAAAGTTTAGATTTAGGTGATTTATCTTTCAGCCCAATTTTAATTATCAATTTAGTTCTAGGCCCATGAAAAGCAAATCCACCTAAAGCAGTTCATGAAGATCCATCAGGCCTTTCCATTTCAAGGTTCATTCTAGTCTAAGAAGACTTTTCACTTGGGCTTTGACCCAAGATCCTAGAAACAAGTATCATCTTTTAGGCCCAATCAGAATTACTTGGCCCAAATTCCAATTCACGTCAAGAACATGGTTTAGAAATCATTTTGACCCATGTGCTTTACCTCTAGCCCAAACACATTCTGGCCCAAGCGCCCATTTCTCAAAATATTCTGGCCCAAGAGCCACATTCTTCAAACATTTCTAGGCGCCTCCCTTCCAACTCATTTCGGGCCCATCAGTGCTTACCCACAATCTTCAAAACATTCCAGCTCATGTGCTTTTTCTTGCAGCCCAAACAAGTTTTAACCTACATCTTCTTCACGGTCCAGAATTTTAGCTCAATCCACTTCTGTTTCCAACAGATAAGCCCTAGTCCCAAGTATGGCAGAGGGAGGAAACCCAGTCAGCATGGAGGCCCAGTTTGTAGCCTTAGAGCAGAGGTACAGAGCCGCCTTTGATGCCATGGAGGCTAAGTATGTCACCATCATCGAAGAGCTGAAAAGCAAAATCAATTCCCTTGAGGTTGGTCATCAGGAAAACATTTCAGGAAAGATTGCTGACTCTGGGAACGAGCATGACCACATCGAAGTTAACTCTATTGGGGCCCACGGTGCGCAAGGATTCGTAGGGGAAGCCGCCCAGATCACCAGCTAACTGCAGAACTCAAGAAGGCTCTGAAAAGGATCGAGCGCATGGAAAGGCTAGCAAACCGGCTGGTTTTGATACTCCTCTATGGCATCGTACCCCGAGGTTGATCTCCCCTCAAAGTTGAAGTTGCCCACACTTGCTCTATACAAGGGTTCCTCAGACCGCAGGTCCATCTGGTGATGTTCGATAGGGAGATGTCCATCCTCAGGTTGAATGACATGCAAAAGGCCAAGGTCTTTGCCCGTTACCTCGATAAAACACCTCAACGTTGGTATTTGACTCAGAGGATGAACACTAAAACCTATGAGGAGGTTTGTGAGGCTTTCTTGCACCATTTCGAGTATGCTAAGAATCTCGAAGTCACCAGGTCCGACCTTGCCAGCACTCGGCAGAGAGACAGTGAATCAATGACTCTCATCAAACGGTGGAGGATGAAGGCCGCTGCTATGCCTACAAAAATGGATGAGCAAGAACAGATTCGAATGATTGTGGACAATATGCAGAGACAATACAACAACGAGATGAGTTGCACATACTTCCCTAATTTCGACATGCTGATGGGACAGGTAAGAATCATGGAAGAAAAGATTCACAAAGGCGAGTGAAGAGTGATGTGGAACAACCCAAAAGCCCAGGTGTGAGTATCGAGACCTTTAAGTCAGGACCGGCCAAAGCAGCTCAAGTTTCATACCAGTGAGCACCATACAAAAACCCAGTGCTGTAAAGCAGAACATCAAGGCCTCACCCCGATCCAAGAGGTTCTCTGCACCGAGACAGTTTACCGACATGGCCGGCCTCTCAGTCAAGCACTCGTGAAGCTACAAGAGCTAGACCTACTACAGCCTCTCACACCTAGCCCTGGGATCACCCAAGCCGGGGAACATCTCCATCAGTTCTGCCAGTTTCATCAACTACCAGGACACAGTACTGACGACTGCAGAGCATTGAAGCACAAGATTGAGGACCTTATCGAGCAAGGACTCCAGTTTGTCGAGTAGGCTAGTGTCTAGTTGCATTTTGCTTTCTTAATTTTTCTTTTCTATTTTGTAAGGGGTTTATGATATTTCCATTTTAATGAGGCTTAGATGTTCGAATTTCAGTCTCTTGTCTTTTCGATTTACAATCTCAAGAAAATGAAAAAAAATGTTTGTTCATTTTGCACCTTCAACCAAATCATCTTTCAAAACTAATGTTCATTTCTGGCAATTGAATAAAATGATTTGTCTTTTTGTTTCCAAAAGGATGAACATGTCCAACCAAATGCCACAGCTCACCCCTAAGCATCCAAACAAACCACATACAAATTGTTGTCATAAACCCTGGACTAATACTGGGGGCAATCTGAGTTTAAAGACCAACCACGATTATTTCTTTTGTTTAATTGTGTGAACAAGTCTCAGAGTGAGAATTCATGAGAGTGACTTGAGCGGAAAAACCATGAGTGAACGAGCGTGTCATTTTTACACGACTCCGGTGAGACCACATTCAAAGGTGAGGTAAACGGTATAACTCTGACCGAAGGAGATAATTTGTAAATTTACGTTTAGACCTGTGGAAAGTAATAAAGAACGGATATACAACTATCAGGAATGACGAAGCACCTAGGTACAGCACCACATAGCCAAAAGCTTGTAAACCCTGTCATTAAACCCTAGGCACCCCCGTTGAGCCTTTCATATATCCCTTTTCGATATTATGAACTCCACAAAATAACCCAGCCAATGATGAATGTCCGACCCGGTGACCAAAGGAGGCGAGGAGCCCGACTCTCAGATAACATTCTCATCAGTCCAAAGAAGCAATGCCGCTATCAGCATGACGAAGCGATCCGCAAATGGTCCCAGAGTGACACAGGATCAAAAGAGCTCACATCAAAACAGCTCTCGAAGCCCAAAACCGGGAAACACAAGAACCCCGAAGGCAAAGCCAAGAAAGGATAAAACAAAAGGCAAACCCGAAGTGCCTCGAAGAAATCCAAATGACGAAAAGAGAAATGGTGTAAAGGACAACTTCAAGAGTCCAGGTCCAGAAGCTCGAAAACAACGTCAACATGAAGCAGCCAGACGACTTCAAGACAAGGAAGATGAATCCGAGAGAAGACGCAAGTTGCAGCTTTGGTCACCCATTTAAGCTCCACATACCTCAAATATCCCTCCATGATCCCGTCGTCTTTCATCACACCCTATGGCCACGTTATAAGCCTCAAAGACTTCCGACTTGGTAGTTGTGTATCCAATCACGTGAAAGTAACAGATCGAATGCGTAAATTCATCAAATATCAAATTCAATGGTCTAGAAGTTGTGACCGTAAGTGAGAAACGAGTGTAAACACCAAACACGTCGAGTGTAGGTTAGGAAGCACCAAATCAGAACATAAGCCTTGACCCTGTGAGGACGAGACTCGTTCCCACGTTTGATCAAAGAAAATACTGGGGGCAATCGATCGGAATGATCGATTGCCATGAACTCTAGCTCAGATTGTCTTAAGGGAAAAATACTGGGGGCAATTGTTGGTTCCAACAATTGCTATGACAACACCAATTGGAACCCAAAGCTCAAACATCACCACCATCATCCCACCACAGGCACACATAAGCCCTTACCACCACATCAAGCACCTCAGGCCCACACAAGCCCTTACCTTCACTTCATACACCACACTGGCCCACATAAGCCCTTACCTCCACACCTCCACTACACAGGCCCGCACAAGCCCTTACCTGCACATCAAACACCACAGGCCCACATAAGCCCTTACCTTCACATCATACACCATACCCCACCGGCGGCATGTTCATCTCGTAGGAGATAAATTACAAGTCCGAAGTCTATAGTTAGGAAATGATAATTCACTTTCCTTTTCACTAAACAGAATCTTCTTCAAACACTGCCACGTTTGGCACCTCTTTCAACAATTTCTTGTCTTGAACAACTTTCCTCTAACCACTTCGGTTTCATAAACCTCATCATGGCCACATTTGGCACACTTTCTAGCAATATCTTGCTTTGGACAATTTTTGATCCTTAACATTGCGATGTTTGGCACATTTTCCAACGATTTCTTGTTTTGGACAAGTTTCCTACATACACTTTGATTGTATTTTGACATGCACATAATCTTTGCCACGTTTGGCACTTTCATAATCAACTTTCATCATGATCATTTGCATAAAGTTTACCTTGCATCCGTCCGTACGAAACTCCTCATCATAGACCAGAGATACAGATTCTCACCCCGAAGATACAGATTCTCGCCCCGAAGATACAGATTCTTCAGAGATACAGATTCTCGCCCCGAAGATACAGATTCTTCAGAGATACAGATTCTCAGCCGAAGATACAGATTCTTCAGAGATGCAGATTCTCCCGATCAGAGATACAGATTCTCGCCCCAAAGATACAGATTCTTCAGAGATATAGATTCTCACCCAAAGATACAGATTCTTCAGAGATACAGATTCTCAGCCGAAGATACAGATTCTTCAAAGATACAGATTCTCAGCCGAAGATACAGATTCTCAGAGATACAGATTCTTCAGAGATACAGATTCTCAGCCGAAGATACAGATTCTTCAAGATACAGATTCTTAGCCGAAGATACAGATTCTTCAGAGATACAGATTCTCACCATAGATGCAGATTCTTCAGAGATACAGATTCTCACCCGTAGATTCAGATACAGATTCTCACCACGAAGATTGCAGATTCTTTACAGATACAAATTCTCACCTGAGTAGAAGAACTCACCCTCAAGCTCGTCATAAGTCTTACCCACTTCCTTAGCACCTGCCACGTTTGGCACTCTCAGTCCTTAACCTTTTGCACACACTTCGGAATAGGTTCCGGTCCCTAGATGCACCTAGGTCATACAATTCATCATCACATTAAGCACATTTCACTCATTATAGGTAGTCAGCGCCTTAGAATAGCTTGACATCATTTTCATCGTTTAGGTAGTCAACGCCTTAGAATCGCTTGACATTACTTCATCTTATAGGTAGTCAACGCCTTAGAATCGCTTGACATCTTCTCATTCTCACTCATAGGTAGTCAGCGCCTTAGAATAGCTCGACACAATCTGCTTATAGGGCCTTGTTATACCCAAAATTTTGACCCCCTGGTTAAGGTCTACGAGGTTGTGAGAGTCATCTCCATCAAACAGTAAGAGACTCCGGCCCGATCGGCGTGTTCCAGGGCCTGAGGAGCAGTTTCGTCATTGTCAGGGGCGTTTTCGTAATTTTTAAGGCTTCTGAGTTCTCTTATAGGCTTTCTCTCTCCTCCAAAGGGTGCCCAAATCAGCTCGAAATGCTTTGATATTTTAACCCATGATAGAGGATGACATTTTAAGCATAATGGCGTTGGAATTTTGATTTTTTGAATTTCCAATAATTTTCTAGTAATTTCTGGCTGAATCTGACGAGAAATTCAATTTAAAAATGCTCCAGCATTTAAAAAATTCGTTTCCACCTCAGAAAATTCATAATATTATTCTTGACATGTGGTTAAAATTTCATAGCAAAATTCCTTTGGGAAGTTACTTAGTTAAAATATCGAAAAATCTTACTTTTACTAGATTCTCTTTATCTTTAAGAAAGTCTATATAAGGGGATAGGTTTTTGGATAAAATGAGAACCTCACATACTGAAGAACCCTAGAGAGTCAGAAAACACGGCCTCCTCTCTCTCTCTCACGTTTTCCAACACCCGGCCACCCAAATCATACGGAAAATCCCCGAAATCACCATCTAAACACGTTTTCCAATCCCCAAAGCACCAATAATCATCAAAACCTCACAAAAACACCTCTAAAACGTGAAGAACAGCAAGAACAACCAACAACCAGAAGCTTGGGTCGAAATCCTCTCGGGTCTGCCATCAACGGAGCACTCGACGAATCCCGGTGTGAAGAAACGTTGTGAATCCGAAGGTAAAACAGGTAGAAACTCCACTTCCCTGATTCACCACGGTATTATCTGTCTTGCCTCAAAATTTGGGCTCAAACTAACCTTCGTACGCTTCTGTATTGCTGTTTATTCAAGCTTCTGTCCAATAACTTGTTTACCAAGTTTCGTGCATAATTCGAATTCAAATTGAGAACTTTCGACCACTAACGTATTGTACATCTTTCAGGCTACGCACCCATAAAATTTGAGCCGAAAACACCTTCGGGAACAGCCTCAAAGCCGCCGTCCGAGGGCTGTCCGCACCCACGGACGTCGTGTCCGGGGTCCCGGACTCCCTGTCCGTAAGCTCGGACACCCACGGACGGCGGCGGGATTTTAAAAATTCAAAATTTAGGTTTTTCTAATAATGTCCGGGCCCACGGACATCCTGTCCGTGGCCCCGGACTTTGCAAATTTTTGTTTTCCATTAATTTCGACTTTTCTGTATGTTTAGGTTAACTGGGGTCCGTGGTCTCGGACGTTTGGTCCGTGGCTACGGACGTAAGCAAAATTTGACCTAATTCTGCCTCCGAAACCCTAGTGTAGGTAATTTTAATTTCCACTTTAATTTTCTGTCAAAAAATGCTAAAAAACACAAAAAAACAGAAGCTCGCGCACTTAGGTTAAAACGACTCGTAATAAGCCGTAATTAAACCAAGTAGAGGAAAAACGACCTAGGAAGGGTAATGAAAGTAATTGAACCCTAATTAAGTCGAATATCAAGCCCCCGAACCCGAACTCTCCTTTCCTAATTTGATCTAGGTTAAAATTAGGTGGCGACTCGTAATAGGTTCCAGTGAGCTAGCTTAGGTTTTAATAATTATTGTTATATGACATAGTTATTAATCTTAGGCTATAAGTGGACCTAAAACCCGTTTAGATCCCAATCAAGTTAATCCACATAGGATAGGGTTTAAAATCGAGGCTCACAGACTGGCGACTCTGCTGGGGATTTACTTCTTAATTTTAACTTGTTTAATTTTAAGAAAGAGGGCTTAACTTGAAAATGTTTATTTATGGCCTTTACTATGTTGCTTGTTTACTTCTGTGTGCACTTTAATTTTTGCACCCTTGCATCATATGAGAGCGAGGGTCCACACAAACCGGTTCTACCCCGGGACCCGTTTGAGGGTCCCCTGTCAGGGACTCACACCTTTTAGGTGATGTGAATAAGTGGGGGAAAAGAGGAGGGTGTCGTCTAACCACACCCCCTTAATACCTGGGCTTTAGCCCCAAGCATTTTCCTGGCAGTACCCTTACCAAGCCCATTGTTTGGTCAGTCAAAGACCCGACCGTAGACGCACACCTTCAGGTGATGTGAAAAAGTGGGGTGGCCCAAAGAGAATAGCGCGCAAGCCCTATTCCTTTGTGGTAACCTGGGCCCGCGCCCCAAGCACCTCTCCGGATCGATCTATACCTGTTGGACTGAGTCATCTTGTGAGGACATTTGCATTACCACCTTACGTAAGACTTCTGTGCATATGTTCTTTTTCTCCTGGGCTTCAGGCCCAATGTCTGCATCGATAAAATCAACCTCTTTTAGCCCAAATAAAACATTTAAAGGGATTTTCATGGTCCAAATACTTCGGTCACCCCAAAAACGGAAAAATCCTCTAAAGTTGATTCTTGCTACAAGCCTGACCCTTGCAAAGCCCACTCGTAGGACCAACGAATCTTGTAACCCAAAAGTGTGGTCCAGAGCGGACTCTCCCAAAATTTCGGAGTCCGGCATTCATTGCAGCGCACTAGCCTTCGGCCTGGGTTCCTAAGTTTAGTCCCGGTCTCACTCCCGCAATGCTGACTTATCTTTCTGCTTGAAACAGGCAGCACCCCTTACAGCTAGGATGTCGTCTGGAGTTAACGATCGAAGTGCCCTGCTCGCGGATTTGATAGGGAAACTAGCTGAGTTAGAATTTGTCCACAGAAGTGCTTTGGAGGAGCTAAGCTCAGGATTCGTGTCGGCTGCAAGGGAAGCGAGAGCCCTCATTCATGCTCTCGGGAAAATCATCCCATTAGATCTGGCCCCCAGTGAGGACGGGATCGAGCCACCGGAGAATCAGGGGCTGCAACAAGGGCAGGCCGCACAGATGCCCATTGTGGATCTACAGTAGCCACAGAGTCAGATTCTGAGAATACTTCTAGGACGGGGTTTAGTTCAACTTAGAGCCCCGCGGTTTCGTGGGCGGTGTCTGGGGGCATATCCTGAACGGTTCTGCCGTTTCCACCTACTCACAGGCCATTCCACTGATGATTGTCGTAGTCTGAGGTCAAAAATTTTGTTATTGGCCCAAGAAGGGAAAATCCAGACTGTAACCCCGGAACCGGAGCTTCCCCATAAAACTGAAAGGGAATTCACACCCATTGGTTGTCCCTTAAGCCAGGCCTTTGAGGAACTGCAGGATGAAGGGCTAATACAACCGCTCATTCCTCGCCATGGGGAGACGCGAAAGGGGAATAGGCTCAGTCAATTTTGCGGGTACCATCAGCTAGCAGGACATGATACCAATGATTGCAAAGCACTGAAACATCGGATCCAGGACCTCATCGATCAGGGGTATCAGCGTTTGGATGACCTCGAGACTCCGGAGTCCGAAGTTCAGTGCGCTGCTTTTACTGTCTTCTGGGATGACGAAAAGCCAGCACGAGGGGCAGGACGGAAGCCCACATCCACGGTCAGCTTTGTCCCAGCAAATGCCCACATTACTCGGTCAGGCAAGCATTACGGGTCACCTGAAAAGCCGTCAGAAGGGGAAGAGCGAATGTCGTCTTCCCCAGTGGCTGAAGAAATTCCAGGTGAACGAGAACTACTTCAGAAGCTGAAGGCAACAACTATCCCCATGGCCATCTGGTCTTTGCTTACGATCTCGCCAGAGCATCGACGGGCCGTTGCCAAACATTTGGGTGGGCCAGAGGAGAGTTTAGCCCCGGAAAGAATGGTCGCGGCACTTTGGCAGAAGCAGGAAGAGGAGATCAGTTTTCATGATAACGAGATCTCCGAGCACTCGGGAAAAGCATTGTATATTACTGTTTGGTGCGGGGCCTTCAAGGTGCCAAAGGTCCTCATTGACACAGGAGCAGACGTTAGCATCTGCCCTCTGAAAGTGGCAGAGGGTATGGGTTATGACAAATTTGAGTCTTGCCAAATAGTGTTACGAGGGTATGATGATAACCCAAGGCATGTATTCGGCCTATTGGATCTTCCACTCAAGTTTGGGACGGTTGTTCATCCAGTGAAGTTCTTGGTTCTGCAAATTCCCCATTCTTTCAACCTGATTCTGGGACGGGATTTCCTTCAAGATTTGAAGGCCGTCCTTTCTACGGTGCATCAATGTTTGAAGTTCAAAAGAGACGGAAAGGTTCATATCGTTAGGGGTGAACCACATCAGAAGGAGTTGCCCGTTTGCATGGTTGAAGAGGAAGGCTCGTCCCATCTGAGCAGGTTCAGTGTTGTTCCAGAGCAGTCCGACCCAACTTCTCTTCAGAAACTCAAGGTTGGGCCAGGGAAGGTTATCATGGAGAAGTATGGTTATCAAGAGGGTAAGGGCCTTGGCAAGGATCTCCAAGGAATCCCAGACGTTCTATCTCCAGCAGCGAATCCTGGTCGTCAAGGACTTGGTGCGTTAGTGGACCCATCTTTCATTTCAGCAATTGAACTATCATCTTTATTCATGTGCTCATGTTCCCCATGTTTACAGGGTACAGAAAAAGAAGCGGAGGAGAAAGCGATGCCCGATTGGATGTTCCTTGAAGAGTAGATCATGGTTTAGGGGTTGTTAGTTATCTACTTCCGCTTTGGGGTCATTAGGGGTTTTTTTATTATTTTCCTTTTGTTGTTTTGCGTAGCATTTGTTTAGCTGTTTCTCCCATTTAGTTGGTACTCAATGTCGTTGTTACTTCTTTTGATTATCAATAAAATCTCTTCTTTGATTCGTGTTCTAATGAGTATACTTTCGTTCATGTGAACGCAAAAAAAAAACGCAAAATATAAATCACTCAGCAATCACCCCATCACTACTCACCACCATCCCCACACGTGCAGTCACCCTCCACAAATAACTTGGGCATTCTAAGGTCTGTCAAGAAAAACCCCGCAACAATACTGGGGGCAATCTGAGTTAAGGAGCGATAATGTTTATTTCTTTTGTTTAAATGCGCAAACAAGCCTCTGAGTGAACGTTTCGCGAGAGTGCCTTGAGCGGTAAAACCAAGAGCGAAAGAGCGTGTCATTTTTACACGACTCCAGAGAGGTCGCATCCAAAGGTGAGGTGAACGGCATGACTCCGACCGAAGGAGATAATTTGTAAATTTACGCTTAAACCTGTGAAAAGTAACAAAGAAAGGATACACAACTATTAGGGATGACGAAGCACCTAGGAAACAGCACCACACAGCCAAAAGCTTGTGAACCCTGACATTAAACCCTAGGCACCCCCGCTGAGCTTTTCATATAGACCTCTTTTACAACACTATAGGCTCCACAAACAAGCCCGCCAATGATGAATAACCGACCCGGTGACCAAAGGAAGCAAGGAGCCCGACTTTTGAACAATAACTTCACAAGTTCAAAGAAGCAAAGCCGCTACCAGCGTGACGAGGCGATCCGCAAATGGTCCCAAAGTGACACAGGATCCAAAATGAGCTAACATCAAAAACAGCTCCCAAGGTTCAAAACCGGGAAACACAAGAACCCCGAGAGGAAAGAGATCCAAAGAAAGGCAAACCTGAAAAGCCTTGAAGAAACCCAAAATTGGAAGAAGGAGAAAGGATGCAAGGAACAATTCAAAAATCCAGAGTTCCAAGCGAAGTCATCACGAAGTAGCCAGAACGACTTCAGGACAAAGAAAGCAAGTCCGAGAGACGGCGCAAGTTGCAGCTTTGGTCACCCTTATAGCTCCACATATCCTAAACATTCCTCCATCGTCCCATTGTCTTTCATTACATCCTATAGCCATGTTATAAGCTCAAAAGACTTCCGACTTAGTAGTTGTGTATCCAATCACGTGAAAGTAACAGGTTGAACGCGTAAATCGAACAAATGTCAAATTCAATGGTTGAGATGTCTTGACCCAAAAGGAGAGTACGAGCGCAAGCATCAAATACTTTGAGTGTAGATAGAAAGCACCACATCAAGATAAACCCTGACCTTGTGAGAGTGAGACTTGTTTTGTGCAGTTAATCAAAGAAAATACTGGGGGCAATCGATCGTTCCGATCGAATGCCATAAAATCCTAAAAACTCGGATTGCCTTAAGGAAAAATACTGGGGGCAATTGTTGGTCCCAACAATTGCAACAAAGACACCGATTGAGTCCCAAAAATCCAAAACCCAAAGGGTCAAACCCTCTTCATATCACACAGGCCCGTCCTAAGCCCTACCTCCACACTCAAACATCCTCAGGCCCGTCCTAAGCCCTACCTCCACACTCAAACATCCACAGGCCCGTCCTAAGCCCTACCTTCACACTCAAACATCCGCAGGCCCGTCCTAAGCCCTACCTTCACACTCAAACATCCACAGGCCCGTCCTAAGCCCTACCTTCACACTCAAACATCCGCAGGCCCGTCCTAAGCCCTACCTTCACACTCAAACACCCGCAGGCCCGCCTTGAGCCTTACCTTCACACTCAGGCCCATCTTGAGCCCTACCTTCTCTAGGTTCGACATAAACCCTAATCCTTCTACATCCTTTTGGACCCACCATACACTCGGCTCACTTTCACTTAGATCCAACCTTTAGGCTCGTCATAAGACCTAGTTGCATTCCTTAGGCTCGTCATAAGACCTAGTTGCATTCTTAGGCTCGTCTTAACCTAGATCCCACCTTTAGGCTCGTCATAAGACCTAGTTGCATTCCTTAGGCTCGTCATAAGACCTAGTTGCATTCTTAGGCTCGTCTTAAGACCTAGATCCCACCTTTAGGCTCGTCATAAGACCTAGCATCCTTTAGGCTCGTCATAAGACCTAGTTGCATTCCCTTTAGGCTCGTCATAAGACCTAGAACCATCCTTTAGGCTCGTCATAAGACCTAGATCCAACCTTTAGGCTCGTCATAAGACCTAGAACCTCCCTTTAGGCTCGTCATAAGACCTAGTTGCATTCCCTTAGGCTCGTATAAGACCTAGCATTACCTTTTAGCTTACCCACTCTCATTAAACACATTGCATCATCTCATTCATATGGGCTCGTCATAAGACCTAGCTGCATTACCCAGGCGCGTCACAAGACCTGGCGACAGAAAGTTGGCGAGGTGATGGCAATAAATCCTCCTTTTGCGATGTCAACTTATTTTTTGGGATCAACGAATGGTGGGCAAAGGCAATAAGTCCCCAGGGTTTTTACCAGGAGTTATCCCTGCACACCGGCTTGGGGGGCGATGGCAATAAGTCCACATTGGGTCCAGCCAGGAGCATCGGCACGGGTTTCGGTCCCCTAGAAGCATCCGAGCATCATCAGCATCATCAGCATCATCAGCATCATCAACATCATCAACACCATCGGCATTATCACCAGCATCAGCATCATTTGCATCATTAGCATTTCAGCATTCTTGCATTTGCATCCAGTTTTCACATTCTAGGTAGTCAACGCCTTAGAATAGCTTGACATCATTTTCATCACTTTAGGTAGTCAGCGCCTTAGAATAGCTCGACAGCTATCATCATTTTAGGTAGTCAACGCCTTAGAATAGCTTGACATCGTATCATCCTTATAGGTAGTCGGCACCTTAGAATAGTCTGACATTACCTCATTATTACCTTTAGGTAGTCAGCGCCTTAGAAAGCTCGACAATGCTTTGTAGCTTAGGTAGTCAGCGCCTCCGAATTGCTGGGCATCGTTAACCCAGTTTCACACAACGTGGAGGATTCTGTGGAGTCCAAAATTTTGGGGCACCACTCAAGCATCAACCAGACTTTTCACATTCGTTACAAAGTCCAGTTGACGGGGGGCAATCTGTTATACCCAAAATTTTGACCCCCTGGTTAAGGTCTACGAGGGTTGTGAGAGCCATCTCCATCAAACAGTAAGAGACTCCGGCCCGATCGGCGGTTCCAGGGCCTGAGGAGCAGTTTCGTCATTGTCAGGGGCGTTTTCGTAATTTTTAAGGCTTCTGAGTTCTCTTATAGGCTTTCTCTCTCCTCCAAAGGGTGCCCAAATCAGCTCGAAATGCTTTGATATTTTAACCCATGATAGAGGATGACATTTTAAGCATAATGGCGTTGGAATTTTGATTTTTCGAATTTCCAATAATTTTCTAGTAATTTCTGACTGAATCTGACGAGAAATTCAATTTAAAAATGCTCCAGCATTTTAAAAATTCGTTTCCACCTCAGAAAATTCATAATATTCATTCTTGACATGTGGTTAAAATTTCATAGCAAAATTCCTTTGGGAAGTTACTTAGTTAAAATATCGAAAAATCTTACTTTTACTAGATTCTCTTTATCTTTAAGAAAGTCTATATAAGGGGATAGGTTTTTGGATAAAATGAGAACCTCACGTACTGAAGAACCCTAGAGAGTCAGAAAACACGGCCTCCTCTCTCTCTCTCACGTTTTCCAACACCCGGCCACCCAAATCATACGGAAAATCCCCCGAATCACCATCTAAACACGTTTTCCAATCCCCAAAGCACCAATAATCATCAAAACCTCACAAAAACACCTCTAAAACGTGAAGAACAGCAAGAACAACCAACAACCAGAAGCTTGGGTCGAAATCCTCTCGGGTCTGCCACAACGGAGCACTCGACGAATCCCGGTGTGAAGAAACGTTGTGAATCCGAAGGTAAAACAGGTAGAAACTCCACTTCCCTGATTCACCACGGTATTATCTGTCTTGCCTCAAAATTTGGGCTCAAACTAACCTTCGTACGCTTCTGTATTGCTGTTTATTCAAGCTTCTGTCCAATAACTTGTTTACCAAGTTTCGTGCATAATTCGAATTCAAATTGAGAACTTTCGACCACTAACATATTGTACATCTTTCAGGCTACGCACCCATAAAATTTGAGCCGAAAACACCTTCGGAACAGCCTCAAAGCCGCCGTCCGAGGGCTGTCCGCACCACGGACGTCGTGTCCGGGGTCCCGGACTCCCTGTCCGTAAGCTCGGACACCCACGGACCGGCGGCGGGATTTTAAAAATTCAAAATTTAGGTTTTTCTAAAATGTCCGGGCCCACGGACATCCTGTCCGTGGCCCCGGACTTTGCAAATTTTTGTTTTCCTTTAATTTCGACTTTTCTGTATGTTTAGGTTAACTGGGGTCCGTGGTCTCGGACGTTTGGTCCGTGGCTACGGACGTAAGCAAAATTTGACCTAATTCTGCCTCCGAAACCCTAGTTTAGGTAATTTTAATTTCCACTTTAATTTTCTGTCAAAAAATGCTAAAAAACACAAAAAAACAGAAGCTCGCGCACTTAGGTTAAAACGACTCGTAATAAGCCGTAATTAAACCAAGTAGAGGAAAAACGACCTAGGAAGGGTAATGAAAGTAATTGAACCCTAATTAAGTCGAATATCAAGCCCCCGAACCCGAACTCTCCTTTCCTAATTTGATCTAGGTTAAAATTAGGTGGCGACTCGTAATAGGTTCCAGTGAGCTAGCTTAGGTTTTAATAATTATTGTTATATGACATAGTTATTAATCTTAGGCTAAGTGGACCTAAAACCCGTTTAGATCCCAATCAAGTTAATCCACATAGGATAGGGTTTAAAATCGAGGCTCACAGGCCTTTTAAGATCCAAAATTTTGGGGTATCACTCAGGCATCAACTAGTCTTTTCATCTTCATTACAAAGCCTAGTTGACGGGGGGCAATCTGTTATACCCAAAATTTCAACCCCACCCGGAGGAGTAGTCTCTAAGGCATACGTGTTAAAAGGGCAAAGTGGTCAAATGCACCAATGCAGGATTTTCCAAGGACATTCTCGGGATTTTCTATTTTTCATATGACTTGTTCATTATCTCCAAACACTTCCAAATATCATGGTCATTATGAAAGGTATTTCATGATTCTCTGATGATATATTTATTCTGGAAATTTAGCTTTTAATTCATATTATAAGCTAATTCTTTAATAATCAACACATGAAATAGCCTCAAAATAGAAATTAAAAGGTTTCCAAAATTAAAATAAAATTGTCACATGGTTACCATGACTACATACAGTCATAAACCTGAAATTATTTTATTGGGAACCTTATCCCAAAATTTAAAAGAGAAATTCAATCATTTTTGCAATTTTCTCTCTCCTCTGGAAAACACAGAAATAAAAACAAAATATCACGAAATTTTAACACAAGATAGAGGATGATTTTTAGAGACTAATTCCGTTGGAATTTCGTTATTTCGACTTTCCAATAATTAGTTATGAATTATGGGAGATTCCATATTGTGCGATTTTTATCTAATAGGTTATTTATCGAAATAACCTGATTCTAACTCTCAAAATTCCTAAACTTCGTTCTTTATCTTTGGTTAAAATTTCAGAATTTTTATCGTCCTGCAACATATTCTAAAAAATCATATTCCTTTAGTGCACAAAATCAGCGTTTTAGATAAAGATCTTGCTCTATCAATTTGACCATGCTCTTTCTATAAAGGACCTCCCAAAAAACGAATTAGGGCAGAAGAGGAAACTTCCAAAGTCAGAAAACACAGCCACAAACTTTCTCCCCACGTTTAACACTTCCAAGCCTCAAATCAATACCGAAACACTGCAGAAATCACCTCGAAATCACCAAAAACTCATCCTTCTTCTCCTATTGAAACTCCAAGCACCAAAAACACACAAACCACCACAAAACAGAAGAGAAACGTCCTTAACAGCATAAAGAAGAAGGAGTCAGAAGCACAATTCGAAGTCAATCCAAAACTGGCATCAACGAAGCACCAAAAGATCCCCGTTGTGAAGAGTCTCATTAAATCCGAAGGTAAAACAGGTTGAAGTCTTGTTTTTCTGACTTTGTTCAACTTTAACTACTCTGTGTTAAAATTTGGAATCGAATTGACTTTTTATCGCTTCTGAATTAGCGTTTCTTTTCGCTTCTGCCCAATAACTTGTTTGCTAAGTTTCGTGCTTAATTCGAATTCAAATTGAAAACTTTCAATCACTAACGTCTTGTACATCTTTCAGGCTGCACACCCATAAAATTTGAGCCAAAAACACCTTCGGGAACAGCCTCAACGCCGCCGTCCGAGGGCTGTCCGCACCCACGACGTCATGTCCGGGGTCCCGGACTCCCGTCCGTAAGCCCGGATGCCCAGGACGGCGGCGGGATTTTAAATTTTAAAAATTTAGGTTTTCTAATAATGTCCGGGCCCACGGACAGCCTGTCCGTGGCCCCGGACTTTACAATTTTCTGTTTTCTGTTTAATTCGACTTTTATTTTTATATAGGTTAACTGGGGTCCGTGGTTTCGACATTAGGTCCGTGGTTTCGGACATTAGGTCCGTGGCTACGGACGGAAACAAAATTTGACCTAATTCTGCCTCCGAAACCCTAGTTTAGGAATCTTTAATTTTACTTTAATTTTCTGTCAAAAATGCTAAAAAACACAAAAAAAACAGAAGCTCGCGCACTTAGGTTAAAACAACTCGAATAGCCATAAAAAACCAAGTAGAGGAAAAACGACCTAGGAAGGGTAATGAAAGTAATTGAACCCTAAATAAGTCGAATATCAAGCCCCCGAACCCGAACTCTCCTTTCCTAATTTAATCTAGGTCAAAATTAGGTGGCGACTCATAATAGGTTCCAGTGAGCTAGCTTAGGTTTAATAATTATTGTTATATGACATAGTTATTAATCTTAGGTTATAAGTGGACCTAAAACCCGTTTAGATCCTAATCAACTTTAATCAACATAGGATAGGGTTTAAAATCGAGGCTCACAGGTTCCTTAATCGGTTAGTATACCGTTGGTGTATTATTTAACATTTGTAGTCCCGCAGACACTCGTCTCGGGTTTCTACTACTTCACTTCTCCACTGTTGCACAGTTAGTGCTTGCAAGCTGGTTGTCCTCGACTACTTCGCATGTCGACCCAGGGTGCTGGAAATTCCATTCTCTTATGCATATGATGCTTCACTCTTCGCTACCTCATGCGGCAGACACTGTTAAAATGGAGACCGTCTTCGGGATTCACACCTTTCGGGATCTACCGTGTGACAGGTTCTCCGTACTTATAAGGACACTTAATAGCAGCCGTATCGGGTATTTCCGAGTAAGAGAGGACTTCCATCTCTCTGACATTCTTTCCGAGTTATAAAATAGGGTTTGTGGAGGGTGGGATGGATATCGTAGGTATCCAGTACACACTGGCATTTCCTAACTAGCGTACTTCTCACGCTACCACTCATCCCTTAACCCAAAGTACTAAACTCTTAACTCGGTACTTCCTAAGCTCGGTAATTCAGTCATCAGAGCGATACTTCGCTCTGATACCACTTTTTGTAACACCCCAACTACAAATAACACACTTAACAACACTTGGCAGCGGAAATCACAACTCACCACATAACTCAACTCTTTGGTGTTACACGCCGTTAGCCACCCACGTGGCTAACAAGGCTAACATACGTACAGTGTACCGGTCTGATGGACTAAACTCCCGAGCAACTACACATAAATCCCGTTCCATGTCCAACAATCATTATGCACTTACATTACAACTGTACCGAGTATTAACAAGCTAATGCCGACAACAATTTCGGTCTTACTACTCCTACAATACATAAGCATTTAAATGAACTGCCCGTATACAACTAACAACCCCGTCCCACTCTCGAACGGTTGCCAGCTCCATAATACCTGAAAAGTATGGGGCCCCCCAAAGGGGGTCAGCACCTTTGCTGGTATGGTAATCCCGCAGCCCGCATGCTACCGGGCCACGCACAACTATTTGTCGTCTTAACATGCGGTTGGTTTTATTTCAAACATGCATAAACTCACACACGTGTCATGCTTATAAGCAAACATCCATCAATAGGACACAAATACAAGGTTAGCACACAACACAACAACACAACTCACTTATTAACATATACCAACTTATTTCCATTCTTCTTAGGGAACATAAACTTTACTTAGGGAGCGCCGGGGTGATATAAGCCCGAGCACAACATACATACATTTTCTTAACTTAGGTGCGGCGGCCTCATATAGGACCGATCACACCTTACACAATTTCCCCTAGCTCCAATAATGATGAGATAGGTAAGCCTTGGTTAAGCTTGTGGGTGGTTGTAATTCAAGGAGGAAAAACAACCGCAACATAATAAAGAGGGAGTCGAAGCGAACTTAGGCATCAACACCCTACCAACATTAAACATGATTTCCCCCTACCCGATTGGAAGTTGGGTAGGTAAGCTTTGGCTAAGCTAATGGGAGGTCGAAATCCAATGGAGGAAATCAACCCTTAACATAACAGGATGGGAGTTAATTCACATATATATATATTAACTCCCAAACAATACGCGCGACCGGAATGACCGGATTCCTCTCCATACATAACATATACTTATTAGTTAAGGGTTCCCTTATGGAACTTATCACATACATACATCACATAGTGTTACTAACTCGGTTAGACACATAAGGGAAATCATATCCCATTTCAAACAACACGGATAACAGTATCCAACAACGACAACATAGTAAAAAAGTCACATACATCACACTTTAATCACAACATACACTAACGCACGGATAGCCGTAGTTAGAACGTTCCCGTGGGTTGGGACGTTTATTCGGAATACCGATCACTTATGTGAACCTAAGGTCGGTTAACTATTATTTAACACATAATTAAGGTTAAGCGGTATCGGAATTGATTACGCCACAATAATGAATTACTATAAACTCATTTCATGCTTTATCTTGCAAGGTGGCAAACACACAGAAAAAAACATTGGCATACAAGCCGGTGTAATCCGATAGGACACAGGTTGCAAGAAAACCATACCTGTCACCGAAGGTGCACTCTAATGTGCCATCACATGTTCCTTGAAAATCTTTGAACAACTGGTAAAATTATAACTATCTCCATTAACATCGGGGTAACATAATTATTTAACGACTAATGCGCCCATGGTTAACCCCGTTACCCTGTTATACTTAATTTTACTCTTGTGATCTTAAGTTCACAACTCTCACATCAAACCTAACACTTGTTTACACATCTTAAGGCCTTTACATGTCACCAAAACAAGGCCTAACATCATCCAAAACCATTACCATCAAATCCCCCATCATTAGAAGGCTCAAGCACACTTATAGAGCAAAAAAAATGGAGTTCAAAAGATTATTGGTCATTTTAAAATAAAAATATACCTAAACATATGCCAAAAACATGTAAAAACAGATAGTACTAGAAAAGAGGAATCCAACGCCGCAAACGGCACTCAAAACGGAGTTCAAACGAAAAAGTTATGCAAAAATAAAGGTTGGTCCGAACATTCGTCCGACCTTGCATGTTCGGACATAAGTCGAGAGTTCTGAAAATTTTCCGTCGTATGATGTCCGAACTTCAATGTTCGGACACATGTTAGGACATACCGAAAACTGCAAAATCCATTACAGAAAACAACTAGAACCAAGCCACAAATCCCCCACAAAACATACATAACTTAGAGTAGCAAATAGCTCATCGAAAACCATTTCAACAGGGTTTTAACGCATCATACACACATTAAAATCAACCAAAAACATCACCAAATCAAAGAGTCAAAACACTCATTTTCTACCAAAATTTTGCCATAACCTCCCCATAAACCTTACATGTCCACATCCACCAATTTTCACATTTCACCATTTGAAATCCTAATTTAACCACACCCTTATAAGGGTCCTATCAGCACATAACAATTCCTCAAATTCCATCACAACAACAACATAATCACCATAACTCCATAACCACAATATCAATCACAACTCAAAACATTTGGCTCTAAAGGCCCTCAATTCAACCATTAATTCACAAACCTCTCTAAAATCAATTAAACACATTTCCAACACAGATTTTCAATCCACAATTTGGGTTCATTAATTTGCTTACCTATCCCAAACACTTAAACAATTATAAACAAGGTTTAAGGTGTATTCCTTACCTTAATTTCACAAGTCTCCTTAATTCTCCTCTTGCTCCTCATCTCCTCCAAAAATCGGTTAAGAGGGTATGGAGTTTCCAAACTCCATCCCAACATCCAAGAACACAAAACACACTCAATTAATTATCTAAACCCTTGGAATATCTCAATTCAATCAAAGGCTAGAACACAAGGTTAGGGTTTACCTTTTGAGGCTTTTAAGAGGGATTCTCACCCTTGAATCAAGAAGGAAATTACTCCACCATTGAAGGACCAATTTGGAGCTCAAGAACAAGGAGAAAAACAAGGTGTCAAAAATGGTGAAAAATTGATTACACTAAGAGATGAAGAGGAAATGACTTTTTCTTGGAAATTTTTACCTTAGAAGAAAGAGGAGACTCCAAGCTTCACATTGGTGCCATTTTCTCTTCAAATGGGGAAAACCCATGGAGGTCAACTTCATCCTTTTGGAATTTCAAAAAGAGAGGATGATAGAGGAAGATGAGAGGAAGAAGAATATGTGATTTATTTTTTATTTGGAGCTCAAATGGAGCTTGGGCTTGAGGTTGAACATGGAGTAGCCATGGGAGGCTTCAAAAACGTTCAACCAGCAGAGAGGGAGAAGGGAAACCGGTGGAGGAAGAAAGAGAGGAAAGAGAGGAAGAGAGAGAGAGAGAGGAAAAAGAAAATAAGGAAGGAGAGAGAGTGTGGGGGTATAAGTGGTGTTTCTAACTTTTGACTTTATTTATTAGTTAACTAGTCTTATGTGAGTGAGCTGTTTACATTAATAAAACCGGCCCACCACTGTAAACACGCTGGAGCGTTTTTCGTCCTTTAACAGAAAACGCTCGTTTATTTACCCGGTTTAGCACTATTCACTAATCGGGACCGTTTTCTGGAATTTTCTCATTCCTTTAATTTTAATGGTTATTAAACTCCCATTAATGTTTAATTATTGTTACATAATCAACTATTATTTTTACGGGGTCATTTAACTGTTTAAAGTCACGTTTTCGGGTTTTCTCGAAACAATGTGCTTTAAGACTCCGTTAGCGTTCTAACGCATTGTTTGTATCCGTTTTCTTCCGGAATTTTTCCCACACGTTCTTAGTGTGTAATTAAGGTATAAAAATATATTTATAACCCTAATGAAGGTTATGTACCTCCTAAAATAATTAAATACGTATTTTCTCGTTTTGTGACTTTTACGCATTTTCTTTTTCTCTTTGGTTTCTATTTCTTCACCAATGATCTTAAGGACTTAATTAGCCTTAGAAAATTATAATTATATATTTAATTAACACATTAAGGTTTGGGGTATTTCAGGTTAGGTCTGGAGTTGAGTACAATACTTTGTATTTGATAGATTGATCAGTCGGGGAGCGGTTGGGCAACCGTAGGTCGGCTGTCAGAAAAGGGTAGAGGACTTTAGGAAAAAATCCTAAACTGTCCCGGAGTCCGTGTGTGGGGCGAGGGAGATTGAGTGAATTTCTGTGTGTAAATTCCCAATCGAAATGACGTTTCGAGTTTAAGTTTTTCTCGTGCAATTCCTTAACTATCCATAGTTTACTTAAGACAACGATACGTCCACGATTGATCGGGGACGCGTCAGGCGCGCTAGCCTTAGTTTCAATTGGTATTAGAGTGGATCTCTTCTAGAAAGCTAACTGCTTTGAAAGGCGATCAAAATGTCTCATGCAAGCCTACTAGCGTCAGAAGAAGGTTCTGCACCAAATCGACCACCACTCTTTAATGAAGATAACTACACTCACTGGAAGAATAAAATGGAGTTTCACACCAAGTCTAATGATCCAAGGATGTGAAGAGTTATATCACACAGTAAATACAACTTTTGAGATGCTCAAGGACTAGGCATATCCATTGACAACATGACGGATGATCAAATCAAGAAGTTGATATTCAATGCTCGAGCCGTAAGGATTCTACACTGTGCACTACTACCTGAACAATACTCCAAATTAGCCTCAGCTAAAACAGCTCAAGAGATTTGGAAAACTCTTGAAGTCACGTATAAAGGGAATGCTGGGATCAAAAAGACTCGCATTGAGTTGCTACTCACTCATTGGGAGTTATTCAAGAAGGAAGAAAAGTAGAGCATTTCTAAAATGCATACAAGGTTCACCAAGCAGATCAACGAAATGCTGGTGCTAGGAATTACTCTTTCAAATGAGGATCAAATTAGGAAGTTCCTCAGATCTCTTCCTGCCTCCTTCGACAACAAAGTCAATGCCATGCAAGAAGTCCATGATCTATCTAAGATTTCTTTGACAGACATGTTAGGTTCCCTAATGGCGTTTGAGTTAAAACTACAACAACGAAACTAAGAAAATTCAACAAAAGAAAAGGGAAAAGGCATAACCCTTCAAGTAGCTGAAAATTCCGAGACAGGAGAAGATAATGATGAGATGGTCCTCTATGCTAAGAGGTACTTTCGAAAGTTCATAAGAAATAATATGAGGAAATGTAAAGAGCCCAAGGAGACTGACGGTCATCACAAGAAGAACAATGACAAGTGTTTTGGGTGCTTAAAGCATGGGTATCACATCAAAGACTGTCCTCAACAATCCCGAGAGGACAACGCCAAGTTCAGGAAACCTGTCTGAAGACCGTTCAACAAAGGGCAAAGGAAAGAAGTGTTTGTTGCTGCATGGGGAGACTCAGAGCTAAGCAACAACAATCAAACCTCTGATAGTGATCTCTCGTAGGATGAGAAGGCTCACCTATACCTTGAGGAAGGTTGCTTGATGGCGCAAGGCATGGATACAACAGAATCAGAGGAAGAAGAACAAAACAAGGTAAACTACTCTAAACTTTGAAAGAAAATTCTAAAGGTTGAACTTCTAGGACTTAGAAAGTTTTCTCTCATACTAGTTGATCAACTAGAGGCATTGGAAAATGAAAACAAGGAACTCTTGGAGGAAATGAAAAATTGGAAGAAAATTTGGGCAAAGATAAGGTAGAAAACCTTGTGAAAGCACTAAAGAAATTACAAACCGACTATAGTGAAATTCTTGCCGTTCGTGAAAAGATGAAGCTAGGAAAACAACCTGAAATCTATGAGTTGATTGCTGCTTTTAATGAAAAAGAACAAGCATTAATCAAAGGAAAACATGCAAAGCTAGAAGTTGTTTCTAGGACACCCATGTGAAGAAACAAATGACCGGTCGAGTATCAGTCAGGGATCAGTCGTAAAGATGTCTGCCATCTATGCAGACAACCTGATCATCATGAAGCCAAATGCTTTAGAACACGATTTATGAGGCATTGGCAACTCAATAAAAAGGCCTAAAATGGGTAGTAAAAGATGATCCGAGAACAATGATTGCTGGTGGAAATGGGTCCAATCCTTCTATGGACCCTAACCTCACACCACTAACTTGTTAAGTGTAGAATCGAGTGGGAATGGACCCCTGCTGGTACATTGGCAGTGGGTGCTCTAAACACCTGACAAGAGACAAAATGAAGTTCTTCTCACTCAAACCAAAAAGCCAAGGAACCATTTCCTTTGGCGATAACAAGAAAGGAAAAATCATCGGTGTTGGTAAGGTTCGTTTTACCTCAGTTTATGTCATTGATAATGTCAATTTGTTAATGGTTTAAAATTCAATTTACTCAGTGTATCTGATAAGTGCGAAATACATCTATTTTTAGGGCTTTAATTCTTCCTATTTTTATAACAATCATGTCATATTTCACACTTATCATATGTTTTCCCTTAGATTTATGTTTTGATGTGAACTAATACATTTTATGTGTCAAATGCAGGAAAAAGTCATGGAATTACATTCTTCATCTTAAAGGATTATCATAACAAACGTTATATATACACACACATGTGTTCACGACAATGGGCTGTGTATTAATATATTATGATTATCTTAATCATTTGGCTGCACAGAGAGAATTTACCAAGGGGGCTGCAACTTGACCACGATTTATTCTACACCATGCAAGATTATTAAAGGGGTAAATCACATCACATCACCACCAATCATTGATGGCTACGCCACTTTTCATTAACTATAATCATCAATACTGTATCATTGAGATTAAGGATTCAGGCTTTATTTCATTATAAAATACTCACGTTGTTAACAGCGGCTAAAGATAGAATATAAAAACAAAGATTTTTGGTGGGCTGTTATATAAAGAGGGATACTACGGTTCAATGGAGGCACGCTAATCACTCCCACGCTCTCTCGCACCCACACAAATTCACCATTGTTACAACCACACTTTTAGCAGATGATTAATGCAGAGATACGTGATGACGGAAGGTAGAGTAGAGTTCTTCTAATAGAGTTTCTTCTTCTATTTTCTCTGATTTGTACAATGTGTTTTTCCTTTGTTATTTTCGTTACTTTTATATTTATATTTGATTAGTTAGACTAGCTCCTCGGATTGGGGTAGCAAATCGGATCTTTATATTTATTTTGTAATCTTTTCACGAATACACTATTACAATAGTTTAATTTCAGTTCTTCATGTGCTTTATTTCTCTAGCTAATTATTAAATCAATATTTGTAGTTTTCTAATCAAAATGCAACGCTGAGATTAGTTAACAAGACATAGGAAGTTAAACCGGATTAACGACTAGAAGCATGGTTTGCCTATAGGTTAATCTGTCCCCAGGGGCGGCTCTCAGCAAGTCTAACAGGTGACTTGGAACAGGGCCCCCAATTTTAGGGGGCCCCAAATTTGTGGAGACCTACTTTTTTTTAAGTATGGTCAATTATCTTATAGTGAATATCTTATGTAATAGAACAAATAACTAATAGTTGATTGATTTAACAGTATTAAATATTTTAGAAGATAAATAAATGAATAAAATTGTTGGTGAAATTGTTTATATTCTAGTACAATTTATTTTAAAAAAAGAATACCGAAGTATAGATCTTTTTTCTTTTTCTATGTGGTCAGTGACAACCTCTTCACCTACTTTTCTTCTATTCTTTAAATCCTAACGTCTAGTTTTACTAAGATTTTGTTGTAAAGAATGCTAGAAAAATGGGTATTTTAAAATGATTATTCAATAATGAATAAACTTCTTCTATTTGTCTATATCGTAATATTTTGATATTTTATCTCATTACATAACTTAATACAAAATTATGTTGTGACACAAGTAATTAATATTTTTATATTTTATATTCAAGTTTAATTTGTATAGGGCCCCATAAAATATTCAGCACAGGGCCCCACAAATTACCGAGCCGCCCCTGTCTGTCCCCAATAGGAATTGGTAATAAAGCGATTGGTTAGAATTGACTTGGGCATGGTTTGCCGCTTGTTATTTCTGTCAGTTAGGATTCGTTGTACAGGGACTGGCAACGAATTAATTAAATGAAATACCCCTAAATTAATTTAAATTAATTTAGGGGATTTCTTTTATTAAAATTGTAAATAATACTATTAATTAATATATTATAGTATGGAATTATGAAAATTAAATCATGGGATTTCTTCCATTTAATCCTAAAGAATACTATTAAATATTGGATTACTATATATTATTATATAGTATTATGAATTTAATAATAAGATTTATAAGTCAATAAATCTTGGAAAAATTTCTAAACACGCCAAGTATATTATAAAGATTTTAGAAAGAGTTGGAACATTGGTTTGAAGCATAAAAGTCCATATAAAATCCTAGAAACCCTAAAGCTTCTCAAGCCTTGCTAGGGTTGACTTTTTAGGAATGGTCCAACCAGCCCATGAAACCTATACCAATAAATAGGTTATGGAAAACCATGAAGATCGATAAAAAGAACGTCAAAAACGGATCATCCTAGCCAAAGTTATGACAAAATGAAGTTTAGAGCCAAAATTTTGAAAAGTTGCTGATGTGGCAAGTCTGCTGACTCACCCGCGCGCCTCGGGATACGCGTCCAACACTTAGTCGATTTTATCTCCTTGTTTTTCGCCAACCGATTTCAGATTCTACCCTAACTTGTGACATCCATATCTCCCTCATCTTTTGGAATTTTTTAGGGTCGTCTTTTGCATTCTCTTCTCCCACGAATGCTCTTTACAACCATAGCTCATACACAAACCAATTCATTATACATCAGCTGGAAAATCGTTCCAAAGTAGCCTACCCGCAAAACCGTAACTAGTTTTCCAGAAAAACAGTTGAGCAGGTAAACTTCGTCTCGCCATAACTTCTTCGTTTCTCAGCCAAATTTTGTTTTCTTTAGCTTGTTTTGAAGATCTCTAATACCTCTACAACTTTCATGTTGATGACCAAAGCCAATTCCCAACCGTTTGTAAGAACGAAGTGCCTAAAGTTCGTGATCGGACATCACATAAAATCATAGGAAAGACGTAAGGTAAACTCGTAACTTTTGGGTCCGTTTTCTTTCTGTATAATGCAAATTAGAGTGAGTTCTTGCTATTTTTGTGTAGAGCTATGTTTCCTCTTTAAATTAAGCCCAAGAACAAAGCCTAACTCGATCTGTACCGAAACTTATAGTGTTGCAAAGTTGGCTACCCAATCAGCTCGTAAAGGTTGAGTTTTTCCAGAAACCGAAATCGAATTCCTTCGATTCGGGCAATTCCGGTGAGTTTTCCTTCAAATTCTTTCGATTTTGCTAATCGCAATTACATTATCAGTCAAACCCATGTTCC
The DNA here is from genome assembly GCA_023374045.1 of Limonium bicolor. Lineage (NCBI taxonomy): Eukaryota > Viridiplantae > Streptophyta > Magnoliopsida > Caryophyllales > Plumbaginaceae > Limonium > Limonium bicolor. Next base: position 90,880,130 of record CM041783.1, on the reverse strand, counting down.
AATTGCATCTATTAAGCGTTAGATTGAGAGAATTTGTGAGATTTGGAATCGGAAACCCAAAATAAACCCTAACCTCGAACCAGAATCGAAAAACACTGAATTCTGTATGTTAGCTAGCGAATTTGGTATCCTTAGAACCGGGATTGAATTTCGAAACCATAGAAACAAAAATCATCGAATTTGGTTCGGTAGATTTTGAGGAATTCACAATTTAGTACTCGGGTAATCGCTAGGGGATAGGCGATGAACTCGAGACTCAGTGGCCGTCCGATCGTAAGTTTTAGAAATGGACGGCCGAGATTAGATCTGGGGAGTTTAAGTTGGTTATGAGTTTTAATATTTCCAGAATTAAACCCTAACTTGTTGAGTTAATTTAAATACCTTCCCGAATGTATGTGACTTGAAATTTTAACCATAGATTCCTTATAAAATCTAGTTTATTTTGATGTAAATTAATATGGTTTTGGAGTTTTTAAACGTAAGTTATGATTTTTGCAAGTTACGGGTATTATGGAATTATTTGGTTAAATAAAAAAGATATTTTTATGAAATAAAAATTTTATAATATGTATAAAATGTTATAATTACTATATATTAAATTTGGGAATTTTTGGACATTGGTAAATGGGTTTAAAAATTGAGTTTATGAGTTTTTCATAAGAATAACTTATAATATATGGTTTTTAATGTAACAAAAATTAAAGTATGGTTTGTTAATAAACTTTTAAGCTGGGAAAAATAGGGAAAACTAAATTAACATTTTATAACAGTATGTTTATAAATGCTTTGGGTATTAGCTTTTAAGAGAAGTGAAATTATTTACATATATGTATATATACTTATATGGGAGAATTGAAATAGAAACTTATGTTAAATCAAGGGATTTAATTATTCTACATTTTATTTATTGTATTGTAAGGGAGTTAATATTCTTAATTAAAACTAAGGGAATATATATATATTTACACCTATATAAAAAGGGAATAAAATAGTAACTTAGGGTAAAACAGGGGGCTAAATAAAACAACACTTGTATTAACTTAATACTATAGAAGCTAATATCCTAAGGTGTAGTAAAAGAAATACCTTATAAAACATACATGGAATGCAGATAAATGTGGAAGTAATAAAGATAATTTAAATACAATAAGCTACATAGGGGATGTCTTAAATAAATTCTAATACAGGTACGTACGTACAAATATTAAATAAATAAGGGAAAATACTTTATTTAATAAACCATATATCAGTTGAGGGATATGCCTAGAAGTTATTAAACATAACTAAATACAATAAACTTTCTTAAAAATGTTATAGATAAATCTTAATACGTAAGTATATATATGTATGTAAATCCATTTAAATAGATGAAGGAAATAACATTCCTTGTGATAGATATAATAAAAAGAATATATATATATATATATATATATACAGGATCGGCGAAGATATTGAAGAGAATCGAAAATAACAAATATAAGAAACTAAAGAACAGAATAGAAGAACTGATATTGAAGAAAGTAAAGAGCGGAAGTTAAAGACTGATATTAATAAATAAATGACAGTATAATAACATAAACCATAAGATATTGAATATTGAAAACTCACTTAGGAGCTAATCTTGGATTGATATATTGATACAACTTAAACTTGAAATTTTGAGAGTAATGAGAGAGAGAGAGAGAGAGAGCAAGAGCGTTTTCACATTCGAAACTGCCTCTGCCCCTCAGTTCTATCCTGGGTCTCCTTTTATAGAGAAGGAGCCCTTTTGTTCGTACATGAAAGAGACTGGGAGCTACAGTCTAATCTGGAGTAACTGTGGCCGAAAGGGCCAATAGTAAATTTTTGTCGGCTACACGTGCCGAGTAATAAATTGCTACAGTAAAAAAAAGTCACTATTCACTATAGCTACAGTGCTATTTTTGAAGATATTTTGAATGTTCTTGAGTCTGCTTCATTCGTAGCTGTCGAAATCTACAAACCGATCTTGATTTTCTTCGATATGGAGTCCATAATGAATGTTGTAGATTAATTCTTGCACCCCTAGATCAACTTCAATTTTTCTTTGGTGCCATTCATAGTCTACTTGGCGGGGTGATTGTGTCTCTGGATCAATAATGGTTATGGGGTAAGATCGAGTACGAAACTCAACCATTTGTTGCATGATTTGTTCTCTAGTGTTGAATTCTGGTGGTTCCTTTCCGCCGGCGACGAGAAGGCTTTGTTGTAGGTGTTTCAAAGGACACCAAACATGTAACTTTTGATATATGGGGCGGTCGATTGAGTAGTATAAATGGTCATATGGTTGGACGCAGAGAAAGGTTTGATTTCTTCTGCCGTCATATGGCTCATAATGGATAGGTGATGGTTTTGATTTTTTTGTGGTGCGATCTCTGTAAACCCATTGAGGTCCTTGTTTGGGGGTCTTTGGAAGAAACTTGAACTCAGTTGGGATGTCTTGAGATGTTGCTTTGGACATATTGTGTTTGAGTATTTTGTGAAGTAAGGTGGTGTTTGGATTTTGTTTTTGGATTTTGGTCTTGAGTTTGGAAAATGCCTTTTGCCATTTTGGAAGTGGTTGTTGTTGAGTTGATGGAGCCATGGTTAGTACCTGCAAATAAAAAATTATTGATATTATTATTATTATTATTTTAAATATAATCCTCGTAAGGATCTTGAGCTAGAGGTCCTCCCATTGGATCATAGGAGGTGGATTCTTCTAATGATGGATCGTCATGGTCATCAGCCCATACTGGGACATTAGGCTGTTGGTTTATAATATATTGGGAATATTGTAGTTGTAATTCTGGATTTTAGGCTAGAAACTTTTGAAATAAAGGTGAATCGGGAGTTTGCACCTGCGGTGCTGGGCCTATGGTTAAAGGAGTTGGGCTTTGTTGTGTACTTGGGCCTGGTAGGGCTAATGGTTTTGATGGGCTCAGGAGAGCCTTTTTGGAGTTTTGTAAATCTTTGTAGGTTATTGTTTTTTGGCCTGTGGTGGTGTAGGCTTTGACATTTTCATAGGAGCAAAGTTTGCTCCAGTATTTAGGCCACCATTTAACCCGAAAATCTCGGACTAAACAGAGTGGATATGGATTTGGGAGATACTGCTGAATGGTATAGGTCCAGCAGAAAATCCAGGGGATACAGAATATTGCAAAGAATTGCAACTCTTTGATATATTGTTGCCCTGTTGAATGTTGGAGCCAGTAGGCATACGCTGGGTGGGCTTCTTTTGGTAGGATGTCTGAACATCCTCCAAAGTAACGCCACCAATGGTAGAACCATATGGGGAATTCTTTGTCACAATTTTCATGGAAATTGATAAACCATGAGTGTTGTCCTGGTCGTAAGAGTAGGAATCTGTACCAGGCATTTTGGTAGTCGGCATATGTGAAAGTTTGAGGAATGTGGGTTATGGTAAAAGAACGTGGTTGATGAATGAATCCCCATTCCTTTGGGGAGATGAACTTCTTGATGAAGCATTTTGAGTAGTCTGTCTGGGTGGAATTTGCGTTTGAATTGTGGGTAATTTCAATTGATTTTGTGTCTATGAGGACGAGCTCGTAGAATTTGAGAGTTTTCATTGTATTGTCTGTGTGCCAATGGATTCCTGGAGGGAAAATTCTCTTAGCGGTAGTGTCGGCTATTGCCTGTTCTGGTTTGTCAGTGTATCTGGTAAGGGTAATGTATTCTTGAAGGGGTTTTATATGGTAAGTACTGGCTGTTATTTGTTTTGAGGAGCTGGCTTTGGTTGGTGCTTTTACGGGGGTTTGAGCTGCTTGTAAGAAAGATACAGGTGGGAAATTTCGTGAAAGTGGTGTGTGAGGATTTGGTGAGGTGATATTTTGAGAATTAACTACTTAAATGTTTTTGTATGAAGGATGTGGCTGGGAAGCCATCTGATAATCTTGTGATGTCTGGGATTTCTCCCTTTTGACTTGTTTGCCTTTACTCTTGTCACTCATTTTCCTGGGAAGAAGAAATATCTTGATTAATTTTGATAATCTTGTTATTTCTTCCTTGCAAAAATTCGCGAGAAAGAAAATCTGGTAGGGAGTTATCTTCCCCTTTTATGAATTCGATTGTAAAATCGAAAACAGAGAGAATAGCTTGCCATCTGGCAAAAATTTGTTTTGAAACTAAATTTTTAACATCCTTTTGTAAAACATCTTTTGCGGATTTACAATTGATGCGGAGCAAAAAGGTCTTATTGTATAAATCATCTTGGAATTTTGAAATACAGAGGACGATGGAAAGAATTTCTTTTTTGATAGTAGAATAATTGATTTGTGGTCCGATCCATATACCGGAATGGAATCGGATTAACTGTTCTTTGGTCTGGCCTTGAGGTCTTTGTTTGAGAATCCCTCCATAGCCAATATTTGACGCATCAGTTTCGACAATCAGGAAGGCCTGGGGGTGCGGGATGGTAAGGCATGGTAATGAATAGGTATATTGCTTTAAGGATTGCACGACCTTGGTGTGGTCTGGAGTCTATGGGGAAGGATTCTTTTGTAATATGGAGTAAAGAAGCTTGCAATGTTGACGAAGCTTTGGAAAGAAATATGAAAGATAATTAAGACATCCTAAAAATCTTTGCAATTGATTCTTTTCTTTGATCTCGTCTGGGAATTTGGAGACAAATTCCAAGCTTCTTTGGATAGGAGCAATGGTGTTTTTATAGATGTTGTGTCCAAGGAAACGTATGTGAACCTGGAACAACTTCATTTTAGGTTTTGAAACAACTAGACCATTAGTCTTGATGACCGAATGAAATGTCTTGAGATGCTTGAAGTGTTGTTCAATGGAATCTGAAAAGACTAAGACATCATCGATATAAACAATGATGAAAGTTGATGGTGTGAGGATGTCGTTCATGACATTCTGGAATTCTGATGGAGCATTTTTAAGACCGAATGGCATTACGTTCCATTCGTAATGACCAAACGGGACCACAAATGCAGTCTTGTAACAATCTGATTCTGAAATCTGAATTTGCCAGAATCCAGACTTCATGTCGAATTTGGAGAAGATCTTGGCCTTGTAAAGGCGGCCTAGAAGATCTCTTTTGTTAGGGATTGGGTATCTAATCCATTGAAGCACCTTGTTTAATGGTTTGTAGTTGATGACGAGTCGTGGAACTCCACGCTCCTTCTCTGCAGCATTCATGACGTAGAATGCACTACAACTCCATGGTGATTTTGATGGTCGAATCAAACCTTTATCCAAAAGAGTTTGAATCTCTTTCTTGCAGATCTCTAGATGCTGCTATTCATTTGAATAGGTCGAGCCTTGGTTGAAATATTGCGTTCATCAAAATCCTTTTCATAAGGAAGATGAACAATATGACGCTTTCTACACCAAAATGCATTGGGTAGATCTGCGCAAACATCTTCAAAGGTTTTCTCCATTTGAGAAACATTCTTTTGAATTCTGTGATCTTGAAGTCGCTCAGCTGTCCGAATATGAGCGAGTTGGTTTTTAGAAAATTGAAGCTGGCTTTCTTTTCTGGTAATGGAATTGATCTGCTGGTAAAGAGTATTGGATTGAAGAACATTAAGTTCTTTTTGGATTATGGGCTCAGTAAAGAGAAAAGAATACTTTTCTCTATTGATCTTGACATGTAATCCCTTATGATCAACAAGAAGGGATACAACTGGATAATAAAAGGAGACCAAGGATAATGTCTTGGCTAATGTTCTTGATAACTACAAATTGTAATTTAACAAGGAGATTCTTGTTTTGGACAGAAAGTTTGGAGGTTTTGGCAATGATTTTGAGTGGATCGTTCCCTGCACCTACTAATCGTTCTCGAGTAGGAGAACAATATTGGTGAGGAACTAATCCTTCGGATACAGTTTCGGTCTGCTCCTGAATCAATAAGAGCAACCATTGTAATCCTGAAGTCGGTACCTTCAACTACTAGTGTGATGTTGGAATACCATTTTTGAAAGCGAAATCTTTCAATGATATTATGGTCTGGGTTTCTGGATGATGGACTTGGGATGGTAAGGAAATTACACCCAAGTTGGATGGCAATTCATGTTCTGAAGAAACATCTTCAGGGGTATCTTTCGAAGTAGAAGCTTTTGCTTCTAAGAGAGAAATTCGAGCTTGCACACCTAATCCATCGAATTTGATCTGATGGAGTTCGGCTTTAAGCGCTTGAATCTCTTGCTTGAGGATCTTAATATCCTTTTGCAATTCCTGAGTTGGAACCTTGCCAAACAGATTGCTGCTTGATGCTATTGGATATTTGTCAAGAGTTTTGGAGATACTAAATGGTTCAGGGAGAGCTTTCTTGGAATCTTGCAAAGCAAGCAATTTGGCTAATTGTTGTAGATATTGCCTTTTCTCATCTGGATTGGAAATCTTGTTTATGAGTTCATACAGAAGTTCTGCTGAATCTATGTCATTGGTTATGACATTAATAGATCCGGAAGAATCATCTGTAGATTCATAACTGGAACTTGAAGCATCTTGATCTATCTGGTGAATGTAATTCTCATCTTCTGGAGAACTAGGACTTTCTTGTAGCAGAAGCTTTGAGAGCTTTTCTTGTAGATCTTTGTCGTCTGCGAAGATTTCATTGATCTTCTGTTTAACACGGCATTGATCCACCTTGTGACCCTTGCGACCACATTTCCAACATGTGATCTGAGTCATATTCTTGGAGGCAAATCTTGTAGGTTTAGGATTTGTCCTATACTTTTGACGATAAGGTTTATAGGGCTTACGGTATTGTGGTTTGGATCGATAAGGTTGTTTGGATCTGGAGGAGAATCGTTTGTGGACTATTTATTTCTTGGATGGAGGAGTAATTTTCTTGATTAACCCATTTCTCTACGAGCTTGGGCCTTTTCATTGCCATATTTGGACTGGATTTTGAGATCCTGACATAAGTTCAGGGCCTCTTTTTTGACAAAGGCAAAAAGTTGACCATAGGCGATCTCTTCCCAAGGTATGGTCTCTTGACCAACTTCTTCTTGAAGTTTGGTGATAATCCGTTGTGCGAACAATGTAGGCAATCCTGAAACAAATCGTTCTTTCCAGAATTTAGCAATACAATCTTCACGTTGTAGGACTTGTGTAAGATACATGTCCTTGTACCATCTGTAATCAGATAATGTTGGACATCGAAGATTGGTGAGAAGAATCTTATTGGAATTCAATTCTTCTCTTGGATTTCCAACGAAGTGGAGACTTATTGTAATAATCAAGAAATCACATGCGTCATCTTGCATGGAAGATCTGTCTTCTCCATCATAGACTTCAACTTGATGGTTCAGGATTTCTTGTTTATTGTCAAGGGTAAGGGCATGATCCCACCATTGCCTTAATTGGCCCGTAAATCCTGAAACAATGGTAACGGCGGCATGTTTTTCTGATACTTTTCGCATCTTGTAAGCATTCTTTGCCATGCCTATCTCCTGTAGGGTGTTCAGAATTTCGTATTCTGATTTTCCATCTATGTTCCATTCATAGACAGAAGCACCGTCATATTGAGCTGAAGCAAATTTGGAGCGTTCTTCATATTGGATATTTGGAGGAGTAGGACGAGGATAATAATTTTTGGTGGTATGGAAATAAGAATCCGCGGGTTTTTTCGTTTGAAAGAACGTCTTGGGTTTCTTGTAGTGATTCTGGAGATTGTATTTGGTTCTGGATCAGTAAATTGATTTTCAATATGGGACAATTGTAAGGATGATGTGGAAGAATCATCATCACTTGATTGGCACTGACAGGTGTCAAGGGTATGGACACCGTTATTGTTGGTTAGAGGTTTATTATTGGCTGTGGAAGAAGAAGGTAATAATTGTAAGGTTTCTGATATGCGTGAAAGCAAATCAGTCTCTGGATGTACGAAATTGGTAATGGATGGTTGAAAATGAGGCCGAGAAATGTCAGAAGGAAATCTGACCTGTTTCTCCGTTGAGTGGAGGCTAATGGAGACGCGATCTAATTGAGAAGCTATTGTGGCTAAGGTTTGATTAGTCCAGTTTTGTTGCTGATGGACCTTTTGGAGATCACTAGCTACCACCGGAGTATTAGTGTTGCTTCCTTTCTTGAGAGGCGTAGCTATAACATCTCTGGCTAATTTGATGGTGTTGAAGGGAGGATGAATTGAGCTTATTGGCTCGTCGTTAGCTTCTAATGTCCACTTCTTGTATAGACTTGTTTGGACATTAATTGAAGGGATTTCAAAGGGATCTGGTTGAGAAAGTTGAACGGAAGTATATGAAGGCAACCAATCATAGATTGTCATGTTACAGCGTAACCTGTGACAATCTTTACGCCAATATTGCCTAAGATTTTGTCGACAGCCTGGAGATAGATCTGTGCACCATTTCCTTTGTGGTTCGTATTCTGGTTCTAATTCTCGTTCAAAGATATATTCTTCTCTGAGCTCAAAATCTGCGTTATGGATAACGTTAATATTACCCATAAGATCTTCGGTGTTAATCGATTCGTTGTCCTCAGGGACATATGTTGGTATGGGTGCTTGAAAACCCACTGTAATTTCTGGTTGTGATGGTGGTTGGCTTCTAGGTGTAGAAGGTACTCTGGAAAAGGAAGACCTTGCATCTATGAAGCTTCTGTTGGAAGAAGAACTTGGTCGTTCTCTAAAAGAACTGAAACGAAGGAGGATAGTTCCATCGTTTTGTTCGATTATATCATCTACCGTAGTACGGGAGATGTTTCTTGGAACTTGTGGAATGGCAATTTGAAAATGATCTGGTATGGTAATTTCATCCCATCGCAAACGTCGAGGGACAAAAACTGTTGGCCTTTCGGCATCGATTTGCAAAAGGAGGGTCTCATCCCGAAGAGGGATTAGAGACCTATTGAGTCTTGGATTTAATTGAGAAGACATAAGTCTGTAATAGACCCGAAAGATAATGGCAAAATTTTTTGAAAGTTCTTCAAATTCATCTCCTTGAAGATGAACATCAAGAACTAAGGAATCTTGAATCAGAGGATCTGAGAGATCTACTGAGAAATTGGGACAGCAATTGAAGAATATTGGGCCATTACAGACATTAGTCTGAATCATGGCTAAAAGAGAGGATTTGTAGCGTTTGAGACGTTTGTCTCTAAGCGCCATGAATATTGGAGCATCGATACCTTGTCTGAATAATGGTTTTACGGCTACCTGAATCATTCCATAATGGGCATATCTATACCCTTGCTGCAAATGTCGAAATATTGAAGATCCTGAAAGAAGAGGTATTGTCTGATATTGTTGTTGAATACTTAAAGTTTCCTCATGAGTCTTGACAGACATAGCTGTCTTGAAATCAAGAGGACCCATTTGATATATATGTTGAACATCTTGAGAAGGTATTGTCCAGTTGAATAATCAACTGGTTGAATACTTTCTTGTGATGTTACTATTGACTCTCTCCTAGATCTAGATCGATCTAGCCAACTTCGAAGTCTCGAAGCCATTATTGGTGCATAACAGGTTAGACTAGTAATCAAGGATAGATTAATTAAACGGGACCAACCCAAAACGGGACCACGGTCTTACGCTCTACCGCCGCTGACCAACATTCTCAGGGTCTGACCAACACTTAATTAATTTTCACCCTAATTTTGATAGTTTTCACCCGGTACGAACCGTATTTGGCTCTTATACCAGAAGGGGGCAGGGGCAGTTTCGAATGTGAAAACGCTCTTGCTCTCTCTCTCTCTCTCTCTCTCTCATTACTCTCAAAATTTCAAGTTTAAGTTGTATCAATATATCAATCCAGATTAGCTCCTAAGTGAGTTTTCAATATTCAATATCTTATGGTTTATGTTATTATACTGTCATTTATTTCTTAATATCAGTCTTTAACTTCCGCTCTTTACTTTCTTCAATATCAATTCTTCTATTCTGTTCTTTAGTTTTTTATATTTATTATTTTCGATTCTCTTCAATATCTTCGCCGATCCTGTTATCATACTGTTATCGGCCGCACATAATATATCGAAGTTTGCTGTACTTACCGATTTTGATAACTAAATCTTGTTCTTTTTTTTAAAAAAAAAGATAACTAAATCTTATATTATAATATAAGAAAAATAAAGATAGTGCTCTCCTCTCTTTTTATTGTTAAATTTTACCGTTTTATTAATTATAATATATTATACTTCTTTCTATTTTTTGATCTTTTTATTATTTATAAAATCTAAGATGTTCTAATTTTTTTATTATCTATTTTTTAATTCTATCTTTTATTTGTTATTTCACAATATTCGCAATAAAAAAAGAAAGTCAAAAACTTTTTCCTCCTGAAAATTGAGAACATCGATATAAATTGTATTACAAAATGTTAAGGTGATAGAAAATATCATATAAAAATTTAAATTCATAAAAATTAATTTTTAATGGCTGCACTTAGTATACCCTAAATAAAATGGACGTCGTGTCCCTTTTACGAATCATCAACTCGTTTAATAGGTTGATGTTGCGACAGTTGTAGTTTCTTTTATGATTGGTCTTGGGTCTAGTTTAGGAGACTGGATTGGCCCGGTAAAACTGGGCTTGAACGCCCTTGCTCTAGGACTTAATTTATATTCGAACCAATGCAAGTTTGTGACGTGTAAAAGGAAATAAAAACCACTTCATACATTACACCCATGTAACAATGTACAATAAAAATAGACTGAATGACATGAATGAATCATGACCCAAAATGATCTGACCTAAACCCACTCGTCGTCCGATAAGAAATGCCATATTGACTTAGAAAAGTTTGATTGGACCCAGTTTAAACTGACCTAGGTCATAATTATCTAATCGTACAAACGCTTCAACTCATCGTTTCAGTCAGCAAATTTATCTTGATGTTTCAAGTTTTGATTGTTTATTATCATAATTCTTCTTTGCTTAGTTTGACAGGCTTGCCCAAAGGGAGAGAGGGGAATTTGGCAATCACTCTAAAGTGGAATGAAGATATATACAAGTTTAGATGGGTCGGGGGAGAAGAGTCCAGTCCGTTGGTTTGTGAAATGATGATGCCACATTGGTTTAAGCCCATTAAGAGGAGGGATCCTGGATATGATGATCTCATGGCGTGGAAACTACCAAGCTTAGAGTACAGTTGAGGCAACGTTTAAATGACCTTCAAAAATAATAGGGTCGTCTTATTCAAATTTCAAACCCATATGTGGTGGATCTGAGGGGGGTTTGAATGTAGAGCTTGGTAAATGTAAGTAATCGTTTGTGAAATTCAAATGAAATACTGTCCTTTCTCTATAAAAACTAATTTACCAAATTAAGTTATAGTGAAAACTGATAAAGTGAAGAAGATGTCATTAATATTGGACTATGTTTTGCCGGAGTTGCACCAGATCACTACTCTGTTTACTTGATTAGGATTTCTAAGCAACTGATCAAGTGATGAGAGATAGAACCATTCATCTGGATCGGAACCGGAATCAGAATCCTGAACTTTATTTTTTTTGATGAACATTGTGACCATATATTATAACACCTAGCAAGCACAAGGGGGAAAACCCTCATGTCATGCTAGTTCCAAGTCTAGTTTACATGTCATACTGATGTTAGGGGAACCACACCCTATTACTCTCAAAAAGAGGATTCCCCAAATTACAGATAATCTTAGTTAGGTAATTGTCATACAAAAGAGTATCACTTCTAATAATACTAGCAAAATTAGAAAGTAATCCTCTCACCATTAAGATATCATCCCTACTGACATTGAGTCTTCTGATATCTCCCAAATTGAGGATGTCCTCGAAATATTTATCAACTGATTCAATGCAACAGGATTCTAAAGTTCAGTAGAATCCTGAAGTTTAGATTATGATAGTATGTATTAATTCTGCACGCTCTCTCTCTCGTTTAAAGGTTCCCTAGGCTTCTTTTTTTGGAAAAAGAGCTACCTATTAACTTTCCCAAAAGTTGATTTAAGATAGTAGTCGAACTTTTAAGAAAAGGCAACAAACATTACAAAAGACGAAGATAAGCTCTACATATTTAGCGAGCTATCTTTTCATTTGTTTTCTTTCAAACTTCCCCCTTTGCCTTTCGAGAAAAAGTATACAGCAGCTAGCGAAGTATCACTTTTTTGAGTAGTAGTTTAGTAAGGAATCAAATTAAATTCAACTCCGGTCTGTGTTGTGTTGTGTTCATCCAAATCCAATCTATTACTTCTTTGATTATGAATTCAATATCAGATTTCGCTATCTTAATTATGATCTTTTTTTTCTTCCATTGTCGCCTATATATATATAGTAGTAGTAGTAAAATCAGGTCGTCATGTAGCTATTTGTTACCTGAGAATGATTGATTGTGAGGAAAAAGAGAATAAAAGAAACAGAGGAATGTTGATTCATCTCTACAATTCAATTCTTGTATACAACTAACTATACAAGTGGATGAATTCACAGAAATCAAACAACAGATCATGATACTGATTAATTTATATATATAGTTTACAACAAATTACAACAACCAGAAGCTAAGAATTTCACTTACCTACTACTCACTTCACTATGATCGATCAAATCAACGAAAATTGGTAAAGCTGATCATGTCATGTCTCTCAATAAATTAAAAACAGAGCAAAGATAGTGAAAACAGAACCAACCACCGCGCGAAATCTCGTAATTCGACAACTCAAACCAGAAGATTGATCCTTATGAAGCCCGTTTTTATAATAGAATGGAAAGTAAGGTAAGACTGGGTCAGGCGGTGGTGGAGCAACACCGTAACCACCGCTGCCTCCACCGTAGGATGATGGTGGTGTGTAGTAGTATGGTGAATTACCTGACGGTGGTGGTTGATAGTAACCGGAAGAAGAGGGAGGTGGGTAGTTGTAGGAACCGGCGGATGGTGTGGGAGGTGATGGTGGTGTGGTGGTGGAACCGTCTCCGCCGCCGCCTGTTGGTGGTGGGTAGCATGGGTATGGACAAACGTTGTCGGCTAAGAGTAGAAGAGGTTGTGATAAGAGGAAGAAGAAGAGTAGGAATGAGAGTGTGGTGGGCATGATGGAGTGGGAGGGATACATTGAAAATGAATGAGTTGGAGTAGGAAGATGGGAAAGGGAAATGAAAAGAAAGAAGAAAGGGAGGAGAGTCACTAGTCAGTAGTGGTGTGTGTGTGTTATGTTTGTCTGAAGGTGGAAGGTAAACCGTAACTACATACAACAATAATAATAATGAGGAGGAGATGACGACGCAAACGAATAAGAAAAGGTCATTTTGCAACTAGCTAGCGGTGTTTGTTAGATGACAATGACGTATTTGAAAATTAAAATATACTACTACTATCAATCAAGCTGATAAATGAAAACTAGAATTTAAAAAAAAATGAAAAAGTAGGTTAAGAGAGGTAGGAAACAAAAGGAAGGATTTAATTTAATAAATCTATTTTGTTTTAATAAAAAAAGGAATATGAAAACCAAAATTCATAAATTTAAGGTATATATTTACATTTTTTTATTGGTTTGGCGTTAGGATAACTAACGAGTGGGAACTTGACGATATTCGTTCGTGGCTGAGGTTACATTATATGCATGCAATTAATATGAATATGAGTAGTCAAATTTAACGCAATTTTAATGGAAGACACTTCACTTGGGAGGAGGGAGCGTACCCACCTAACTGCGGGCCGGCCCTCCTTTCACATCTTTCGTATTCAAATTGTTATCTCAATCTACGTACCCAAAGAGAAACCATGTCAGCTTGATTTTTTTTGATAATAAGAAAAGCTTTACACTTTGAATTGTCATCAAAATGGTAGTATTTCTGTATACAACAGTGAGTGAAACAACAAATTCGTTGGAATTGGAAAAGTAAGCAAAAATGCATGCATTTAGTAGGTAGCACCATGTGCTTAGTAATGTTATATAAAGTCCTTATTAAGTAAGTTTTTTACTAGTAATTAGTTCGACCGAAGCTTCTTTTTTTATTTGTACATGTATCCAATTTATGATCATTGTTTCTCTCATCTCTTATATATATTCGGCATCTATTTGCATAAGACAAAGACGACAAGCTAGCAATTATGTTCTGATCCTATCAATCATTTTGGTGATTATATAGCTGTTTTCTTGGAAGTATTAATTAATTGTACATAAGTGTTTGTTCCAAAGTTAAATCTGTGATACAATAATAGTTGTGGTAATAACTTAATTATAAAACTCAATTTATCGCGTAAAGAACTGATTAGCCCCACCCCAAGAAATCGATAACTAGCTCGGAACCTGTAATTCCGGCCCGTCACGTACGTATATTGATTTATCACAATAGATGGGAGAAAAGTAGCTAAGTTTCCACCTTTAACAATAATCATCAAAACTTATTTCGGGGCGCCGTGCTCTGTGCTCTTTCCATCACTCTAGTCTACTTCTTCCAATGTTTCTCCTCTCTCTTGCTGTTAAATTGGGTGTGTGTGGAGTGCGCCGTAAGGTGGGGTGGGGTACAGAATACAGATCTATCCAAGGTTACTTTTTAGCTACTGGTGGGGGAGACAATTGGGTTGGGTAGTTATTGAGATCCTATAAATTTTGAATTCGGATAAAATTGTGGAGTTATTAATATAAATCAGGATTCACTTATTTCATTCTTGCAAGTAAATTAATGAACGCTACTTTTTCAAATAGATATGGTCCAGCAAACTAAGTTCACTTATTGCATTGAACTAGTTGAACCACTATATATAACTCTCTCCTTCTTCCTCTTCTTAATCGGTAAAAAACTTGTCTTTAACTAGGGTAAAAAAGCTACTAGTATAATCATACGGAGTGAAACCGGCTAACAACTCCTATAACGCATATTCTACACAGCAATTAAACTTATACACCGGTTGTTATCTAACTAAAAATTAATCCCCGCTCAAAATAAGAGTTAGATATATATAATATTATCTGTTGTCTTAACGCAGCCACAAATTAGATAGTCCTGCGAAGTATGCATGCATGGTTTTCACCCTGGAGCACAATTTCCTTGATTTTGTACTTCTCCCCCTTTGTTTAGAGCTTTAATTTGAGAGTAAGCAGCAAATGGTATGTATGTATGTATGTTTTTAATATGTACTGATTAGGTCTGTAATGAGCTACTAAAAGACAAAGCAAGTTGTTGAAATATTCTGCAGTGGGACCTCATGAAGCCTAACCATTACTTTAATATATATTGTTGTATATTTCAAGGAATAACATTAATGTTGAGTCAACGAAGACGCGCGGGGAACGGCCGATGACTTTCGATTCTACTATATAGTACAAAGTACCAACCTATATAACGAGCCGCCGAGGCGAGCTGCGCTTGCTGTACTAGCTGATTTGAAGGAAGCTTCTGGCGGCGACCGTATATACAAGAAGACTTCGGTCGCTGTTTGTTTACTGGTTTGTTACTGAAAGTTTCATTTCACATGGGTGGTCGGGTCATCGCCACCGGGAACGAAGAAAGCAATTAATCACCGCTTAATTAACAACAGTATACCATACGAAACAACATTGTATATATATTTCGTAAAGTTTTGTTTATTTTGGAAAACATGTTGCGTATACGTTGAAAGAAAAGAGAGAGCATTTCAATCAAAGGAATTATGATTATTACCCCTATACTGTTATTTTTTTTTTTGAAAACGAGCCCCTATACTATATTTAGCATCAATATTTAGGGGTTATTTGATCGAACTAGGAAATCACAAGTAGATTTTTGAACTCCTTCTTCATGTATTATATATGTGACCAATTTTTCTCCTAGCTAGAGCTTCAAGAAATAAAGTTTTTGTTTACACTGAAACTCTCCGTTCTTTGAAGGAATCCAAGTTATAGTTTCGTTCAAATCGCTTTGGTTGTAGCATATTCAACAACTTGAATTAAAAAATTCTTTAGCTAGATATTTATTTGCTATATATATATAGATCCATAATTAACTTGAATTACTTGATGTTGATTATATGTCATTTGTCAAGTCTATTTATACATTTTTTGTTGTTGTTGTGGAGACTAAGATTAACGTTTCTTATAAGGAGAAGAGCTAGAGCGAGAGAGGAAACAGAGGAATACAACACATAAATAATAACTGTCTTTTCTAAATATTAATTAGTCGTTAAATGAGATTTCAGATAGATATTTGTAGTGATTACATTTTATCATCAGCCTGTCACAAACTTCACTAACATACTTTTGTTAAAGCGCATTCAACAACCGGCCGAATCTTAACTTATTTAAATAGAAACTTGAGCTTCTCTCTATATTCAAGAATCAAATCATTATTTAGTTTACTTGGAAAATTGATGCTTTTAATCGACACACTACTACCATGCACTGAACTACCTATATGAGTATGTGATTGGCTTTTGCCAACTTTTTTTTTTTTTTTTTTTTAAGAAGAAGCAAACAAGGCAAGGAAGCTACCGATGGGCTTGCTGGCCTTTTGTGTTTGTTGTTCTTCCATATAAAATTAATTTAGTTCCGTTTCTTGTTAATACTACAGCTAGACCTTTTGTCACCATTCGATGAGTGGTACTAGAATTGAATTGACCCACTGCCTACTAGATCCAACGTAGGATGATGGTTAATCATCTTTCAACGGAACACGTAAACAGTTATATACGTATATATTAGTATTGGATTATATGGAATTGGCCACAGAAGTTAGGGCATCCCCATGAGGTGGTGGCCCGGGCCCACTGTGTGTGTACCGAATCGAGAAGATGATGGGTTTAATTTCATAACCGACATGGGTATATATAATATAGCTATCAAAATTTCATAATATTACGAAAAGTGTGAATTAATTATGTCCACCCAACTAGAAAACTATTGTTTATTATATTACCAAGATGTATCTTAACCGGGTTAATTAGGGGAAGTGATTGAGAATTATTTGCATGAAGTTCCCATGTTACCTGATCATGGAGAAACTTAATTTAAAACGGGGAATCATGCATGCATTATTGTAATTAAATCAATGAACTTGATTGCAATAAAAATAAATTATACTAAGAAAATGGATAGTAACTGAGAGAAATTATTTTTTCTTGTATCGTTATTACTATTACAATGGACAAAATGTAAACGTAACATATACGAAAGAAAGAGTTGCGTAAGATCGACAACAACAACTTAATTTGCCTGCCACCTGGCTAAGAATTTCATCTCTAGGGGGCAATTAAAATGGCCGTATCTCGATATATCGATCTAACCCGATCATATATATATAATCTCGATTCCTATAGCTTGATACAAAATTAATCCAAGCTCGAATCATCCATCACGATCAATTTAATTAATGTTTTTACCAGAACAAGATGAATAGACTAGAGATCACCATTAACGCGAAACCGAAATTGTTGGCGGTTGTTGATGATCCACTGTAGTTAGGGTCAACTGGGTACAAGTTACCGGGTGGGCCAGTGATGTAGATGTAAGTTGAAGGAGGTGGAGGGCAGTAGGCGGTTGTTGGGGTTGGGGGTGGATACTTCTTTTTGTAAGGAGGGGGTGGTGGTAGCGCTGGTGGTGGTGGTGGGTGATGGCGGTGGTGGTGGTGGGGATGGGACTACACATGGACTTGTACATGGACAGCCGCCACACTTGCTTTGGTCGAGTTCGGTTGAGGAAGTTTCGTCAAGGTTCCTGACGGTGGAGTGAGAGGCGGTGGCGGTGGTGAGGATGGTGAAGAGGATCATGAACCTGGAGAGTAGATTTGTGGTTGTCATGGCGATAGAGTGATTGAATTAATATTAACGATCGGATGTATGATGAAGAGAATTTTGTAAAAGGAGAAGTGGGTTCCGGTGAAATTTGTATGGTGGGTAAGGGAAGGAGTTGGGTATGGTGGTGGAGAAGTGAAAGGGAAGAATGAAAAGGGTAGTCCAGTCCTACTTAAGGTGATGGTGTGACTAATACGTTAGAAGTTAAAAGAGAGAAGGAAGAGGAAAGAAAAAAAGAAGAAAGGAAGGTTTTTGTTTTTATGTTTGAGAAATGAGTTGGGTGGTTTCACTAATTTAGGTTATGGTTCAATTAATTTATGTCTTGTTTCCGTCATTGCGGTGTAATTGCGATGGAAGATGCCAGAATATTAACGCAAACGTCCATCCATCCAAGTTAATAACATTAATTATAGAAGAAGTGTCTTTGTGTGTGCTTCGATGTGCAATGAATTTAATTGAGAAACAAGTCAACGAACGAATTAGTCATGTGTAATGACGGGCAAAGGCTATTATTGTTGCGCGGATGACTCGAAAAATGGCTGTGAACTGTCCGCTATAGCTTGATCATTGCATGTGGACAACTGGCTCTAATATTCATTCATTGATTGATATCTTCACCGAAATCATGTGCCATTTATTTCCGTCGTCTCAGAACATTACATGATGAGTTATCCACGCCTCCTTTCCAGAATCTACGTACTTATTCATCGGCTAATTTCTATTCTAACACATGTCCTCCATCTATGACTAATTGACTATGACTTATTAATGTCTAATTACCAGTCCCCGTCTATGACACGTGTCAAATTACGCCATCCACCCCCACCCTACCGCATGTTTGTCACTATTCGACATTAATTAATAATCTCTTTTACATTTTCCTATATTAGGTCAAAATATGTCGGTCTCTCTCGTTTTTCCTATAAAAATTAAACATGACATGTTTCAAAATTATAAGAATAATGAAACTTCGAACATTGCTGTCTCCTATGTTATTATTACATATATGATAAAAAAAAATTATAAAGAAAAGAAAACCAAGTTTGCTTTTTTCTTTTTTCTCAGTCACACAAACTATTTTGCTTCTTCTATTATCTACTACAAGTCACTTTACTTTTGTAGCCAATTTTTTTTTTTTAATTCAAGAATGCAAGAATTACGCTTTGGGTCGACAAGATGGGAAATAGAGCCTTCGTGAAATTGTGATCAAATTACACAAGTAAAAGCTTTACTTAAGAGCTCGCTGGAATATGAGATAAGAAGTGATATAACACAACGCCCTCGTTTTGCCTCAACCACACCTCCCTGATGAGAAGCGGATGCAAGGAGGTTGGGCTTTCTAAAACTTTTGAAAATTTATAAAAGTATTACAAATTTTTGAAAAGTTATAAATATATTATAAAAATTTATATAATTTTTTTAAAAAATATAAAATAACATGATATTTTAAAGGATATTAATATAAAAAAAAATTAGCCTTCTTAAAAAAATTTCAGGATCTGTTAGTACTCCATCCCTTCAAAACCTAGTACCAACCGCCCGATAAACAAAACAAGAACGATAATCACTTTTATTGGAAGTAAAACTCACTTGATTAGTTAGAAATGAAATGTCGAGTATCACTTAGCATGGTCTGTTGCAAATAGTGACGAGAAACCCCTGAGTTTGTTTCACTACTTGGACCTTATAAGTCCCTGAATGTTTACATTATTGATACTTTTATTCGTAAATATATATGGGGTTATTCGCTAAAGAAAGATTATTACTATCTGTTAAGTGTTTGGGTTCGTTTCAACATGTTATAGGTTGAAATGGTTGCGTGTTATCGTTATGATGTCACTTTCAATTGATGTAACCTTATTTAACATTTGATATGAGAATGTAGACCATGGAGCTTGCTCCATCTTGTAATATGGTTTCATGTCACATGTCAATGTATTATTGGCTCAATTGAAAGTAAGAGAAGAAAATAAGAAAAAATCAAAAAGAAAAAGAAACAACACGTACATAAGGAGGAGGGGAGAGAATGAGGAGAGAGAAAAAATAATTTTTTTTCAAAATGTTATAACTTACAAAATAAAAGTGCAAAATAAAAAAAATTATACCGTTGTTCATCATTTTTTGTGCTAAACAAGATGTATCATAGATATGTTTTGGTCAACTTAAAATTTTATGTTTTTAGAATGAGTATATATTACATATTTTTAAAGTGAATCTTACTCATTAGTAAAATGAATCTTCTTTAATAATAAAAGAACCATATTCATTAGCAAAATGAATCTTACCACAAACACCCTAAAAACCACCCTAGTATAGCTAAAAACGTCGAAGACATTTTTAGGGTTTGTAGTACAGGGTTTAGGACCATAAACCCTAAACCACAAACCCTAAAAAACTGTCAAGTCAGTGACGACAATATAAAGCGTAGAAATAATGCCAAAAAGATTACCGTACCGCCCAAACACCCAAAAACCACCCTAGGATAGCTAAAAGTCGAAGGCATTTTTAGGGTTTTAGTACAGGGTTTAGGGTCTAACGACCCTAAACCACAAACCCTAAAAAATTGTCGAGTCAGTGACGACAATATAAAGCGTAGAACTAATGCCAAAAAGATTAACGTACCGCCCAAACACCCAAAAACCACCCTAGGATAGCTAAAAGTCGAAGGCATTTTAGGGTTTGTAGTACAGGGTTTAGGGTCTAACACCCTAAACCCTAAACCACAAACCTAAAAAACTGTCGAGTCAGTGGACACAATATAAAGCGTAGAACTAATGCCAAAAAGATTACCCTACCCCCCAAACACCCAAAAAACCACCCTTGGATAGCTAAAAACATCGAAGGCATTTTTAGGGTTTGTAGTACAGGGTTTAGGGTCTAACGACCCTTAGACCCTAAACCACAAACCCTAAAAAACTGCCGAGTCAGTGACAACAATATAAAGCGTAGAACTAATTCCAAAAAGACTACCCTACCCCCTCCCCCCAAACACCCAAAATCCACCCTAGGATAGCTAAAAACGTCGAAGGCATTTTTAGGGTTTGTAGTACAGGGTTTAGGGTCTAATCCCTAAACCACAAACCCTAAAAAACTGTCGAGTCAGTGACGACATATAAAGCGTAGAACTAATGCAAAAAAGATTACCCTACCCCCAAACACCCTAAAAACCACCCTAGGAATGCTAAAAACATCGAAGACATTTTTATGGTTTGTAGTGCAGGGGTTAGACTTCTGATTCACTTTTTAACAATCTTTGATTCACTTTTCTTAAACTTAAGATTCACAATGAATAAATATAAAATTTTATATTTATCAAAACATGTTCATATAGGGTCTTACTTTGAAGAGTTCGAATTATGATGAATAATGATATAAAATTTATATTATTTTGACTTATAACTAATAAACTACAACATTTTAAAAATTATAAAAAGACAAAAGTAAAAAAGGGAAAAAATGGTGCCACTGGTGGCACCTTCGAATTCGCCTTTGATATGGAGACAAGAAGGAGGAAAGGGGGCCAGAGAGTGGAAGGTATATTCCACAAGTAACCAATCATTATATATGAATTACTTTTATTATAAGCTATAACCCACTCCCCCGCCCAACCCACGTCTTATGAATCAAAATGTACGTAATATTTTTGATGTTTTAAAAACACGAAATCAATTCCTATAATTATTGAGAATATCACTATGGCAATTTGGCTATGGAAATCAAAAACGAATTTGAATTAGTTTAATCGAATGAAGATCCCTATGAATTGAGGTAGCAGAAGTGAAACATTGGGGCGGTGGCTGTCACCGTAAGGAAAGTGAACTGCTGAAATAGAGAACATTTTTTTAAAAAAATATGTCCTTTTGAATAAACCATATATATTCCTCGGCTATGCTACCTACTAGAAGTTGTAAATTAGACTCCATTTAAGGTGAAAACTGCGATAACCAAATAAAAAAGGGGTGAGAATCGATAAACATTTTTGCTGGACAGTTAAGCTACCGGCCGGCCAAGCTTATCGGCATAACTGGAAAGCATGTTACGGCATGTGCACACATGTGTGTAATTTAAACATAGACGTGGTTTAACATCAATGAGGGGACAACAAGCAGTTGCATTCACCTTGATTGGAACCATAATTGGTTTACTTATGGACCTATGATTAACATGTTTTCTATTCATACCACCTCAGACCTGATCGGGCGCTGAAATATTCCCCCTTTGCTAATTGGAAAAGAAGCGAGACGACATACACGCAAAACGCGCTCTTAATACGAGAATAACTCGAGAATATGTCCTTCTATCAAGTAGTATGGGTGGATTGAAATTCTTGAATTAAGATTAAAACGGTTCGATGTCGATCCGGTGGTCTACTCCGGAAAAAGCTGAGTATGTCTCGTTTGAAACAATCTGGAGTGAAAAAGAAAGCTGAGCTATGCCCTGACAAAATTTTAATGTCACAGTAAAATCCAATCCGGCTTAAATTTAAGAAAAAATGTATTTTAAAAATTATAATATAATATAATATATATGTAATTGAAATTTATTTAAATTTTAAAAATTATAGTAAAAAATTAGGGAAAATTACATGACCCATTCCTGATGTCCGGTGAAATTATACTCTCCATCCATGAGGTTTCAAAAATTACTTTTCCCATTTATGTGGTTTCCTCTATTTTACATCCAACAACTTTTCTAATTTTTGTTCAATTTAAAAGATGTTTAAACATTGTCCGAAATTGACGAAACTTTACATGAATGATGCTAAAGTGTTATATTTTAATCTTATGTCAAATCTGAAGTTTTTAAACTCACATATGACTCACGGGACTCAATGAAACATGTGACATGTGAGCGCACTTTCATTGGATCCCACAAGTCATATTTGAGTTTAAATTCTTTAGATTTGTCACTGAACTAAAATATAACAATTTAGCATCGTTCATGTAAAATTTCATCAATTTCAGTGAACATTTAATCATCTTTTAAATTAAACAAAAATTAGAAAAGTTGTTGGATGTAAAATGAGGAAAACCATATAAGTGGAGAAATCAATTTTTAAAATCTCATGGGTAGAGTATGTAATTTCAAGTCACCAGCATTTAATTTTTCCACAAAATTAAAATCTAAACCATCTTGGAACTATATCTAGGCTTGATGGGCCTAATAATCGTCATCGCCGGAATCACGCCTCAACCTAGCGCGCCCGCCAAAATTAACAACTCCTTGAAAATTTTGTTGACTCTTCACCAAGGAATGGTTAGCTGAAATCTGTGGAAGTTATTTACAGCTGTTGACTCTTTCACCAAGGAATGGTTAGCTGAAAGTTATTTACGGGCGAGGATTACGTGACGGAGATCAAATTTTCGTGGGAGACGGAACTTTTTTTTTTCTTTAATATAGCGAGTAGATGCAACTCAACAGATTTAAGTGACATTATTATTTTTTAAATAGTGACCAACACCATCATCATTTTTACGACCTCCCTTCATGTATTGCTTACCTTTTTCACTTCAAGTAACGGTAAATTTGAATGAACATGTTTTTATTATAAATTTCTTGTCTTTTTATAGTGATTTGATACATGGAATTAGTTACCAACTATATAATTTATTTTAAATGACTTTATACTCATATTTAATAATATTTTATTTTCCTAATAGTATTTATTGTTTATGTATATATGTAAAAAAGGGAGTACATTCATTCAAATACTCAACTTCGATTAATATAAAAAAAAAACTAAGTTAGATATTTATATTTTTTCTAATTACAAAAATTTGCATAAGTTTTTTAAAAAGTTTATCAATTAGTCTATAGTTTCCAAACGTTTATAGACTTCACGTTTATCAAACAGTCAAATTTTATAAATTAGATGATAACAAAATATTCATATACACAATGATTTGATAATAATGGCCAAAGGAAAAAAATATATAACATTTAGTGGTATATTTTCTATTTTAGTGATGGAGACAATTATGGAAGAATATGTATATGTTTCTAATCATCGGTGGAAACATTTATAAATTATCATGGATATGTAAAAATCAAGGTTAACAAGTTACATACAATTGACTCCAACAACTCAGCTTATCGTTTCCAGATGTTTATAGCATTCACGTTCATTAATCAACCAAGCTCTGTAAAATGATAAATGGTAAGAAAACATTCTTATACACAATAGTTCGATAAGAACAACCAAAAGAAAAAATATATAATTCTGAGAAATGTTTAGAAACGATAAATTGAGTTGTTGGGTTCAATTTTGCATACTTTTTTACCTTGGTTTTTACGTATCCACAATAACTTATAAATATTTCCACTTATGATTAGAAACAAGTACACAACCTTCTATAATTGTTTCCATCACTATAATTGAAAAGATGATACGAACGTTTCCACTGATAATTAGAAACATGTACACAACCTTCTATAATCCTTTCCATCACTATAATTCCACTGATGATTAGAAACATACACAATCTTCTATAATCGTTTCCATCACTATAATTGAAAAAATGATACGAACGTTTCCACTGATGATTAGAAACATGTACACAATCTTCTATAATCGTTTCCATCACTATAATTGAAAAGATGATACAAACGTTTCCACTGATGATTAGAAACATGTACACAACCTTCTATAATCGTTGCCATCACTATAATTGAAAAGATGATACGAACATTTCCACTGATGATTAGAAACATGTACACAACCTTCTATAATCGTTTTCATCACTATAATTGAAAAGATGATACGAACGTTTCCACTCATGATTAGAAACATGTACACAACCTTCTATAATCGGTTTCATCACTATAATTGAAAAGATGATACGAACGTTTCCACTGATGATTAAAAACATGTACACAACCTTCTATAATCGTTTCCATCACTATAATTGAAAAGATGATACGAACGTTTCCACTGATGATTAGAAACATGTACACAACCTTCTATAATCATTTCCATCACTATAATTGAAAAGATGATACGAACGTTTCCACAACCTTCTATAATTGTTTCCATCACTATAATTGAAAAGATGATACGAACGTTTCCACTGATAATTAGAAACATGTACACAACCTTCTATAATCCTTTCCATCACTATAATTCCACTGATGATTAGAAACATGTACACAATCTTCTATAATCGTTTCCATCACTATAATTGAAAAGATGATACAAACGTTTCCACTGATGATTAGAAACATGTACACAACCTTCTATAATCGTTGCCATCACTATAATTGAAAAGATGATACGAACGTTTCCACTGATGATTAGAAACATGTACACAACCTTCTACAATCGTTTTCATCACTATAATTGAAAAGATGATACGAACGTTTCCACTCATGATTAGAAACATGTACACAACCTTCTATAATCGTTTTCATCACTATAATTGAAAAGATGATACGAACGTTTCCACTGATGATTAGAAACATGTACACAACCTTCTATAATCGTTTCCATCACTATAATTGAAAAGATGATACGAACGTTTCCACTGATGATTAGAAACATGTACACAACCTTCTATAATCGTTTCCATCACTATAATTGAAAAGATGATACGAACGTTTCCACTGATGATTAGAAACATGTACACAACCTTCTATAATCGTTTCCATCACTATAATTGAAAAGATGATACGAACGTTTTCACTGATGATTAGAAACATATACATAACTTTCTATAATCGTTTCCATCACTATAATTGAAAGATGATATGAACGTTTCTACTGATGATTAGAAACATGTACACAACCTTCTATAATCGTTTCCATCACTATAATTGAAAAGATGATACGAACGTTTCCACTGATGATTAAAACATGTACACAACCTTCTATAATCGTTTCCATCACTATAATTGAAAAGATGATATGAACGTTTCCACTGATGATTAGAAACATATACATAACCTTCTTTAATCGTTTTTATCACTATAATTGAAAAGATGATAGGGTGTTAGCTATTTCTTGTCATTTATAAAACAATTTAGAGTTTGACTCTATATCCTAAAAATGAATTGATTTAGTAATACAATGGTCATAGATAAAAAATACTTATTAAAAAAAGTAAAAAAATTCCTCACAGAAAATTAAGAATAAAATATATCATTACACTACACTGGAGCTTAAGTAGATAAAATAAATCTCATTTATTATTTACTTTTAAAAGAAAATAATAACATATCACTAATTTGAAACCATTCCAAGCAACGGAGCAAATCAGTAACTTAAATAAAAAACAAAAAACAATTAGTGGCTCAGTGCCAAAGACGGTTTCGCACATAAATGAAAAACAAAAAAGAGACCAATTTTGCTTAATTCAATTAGAAAAAATAGAAACCCACAGACATGTTTCACGCATATGAAGAATGGAAGAAAAAGTTGATGATATCATATGTTGATCCAACGGTTGACACATAATCCGTCACAGACGGAAAATAATTGTCCGTCACAATACTCCTGCCGGTTATTTACAGCCCGAATCACACATTTCCTTACTCTTTTATTTTGATCATGTTAGACACCTTTGCCTAAGACTTCCGTAACGTGCTACACTATCAATCATTATTTTAGGTTTGTACATAGTTCTACTTTCTTTTCAAATTATTTTTGTCAATCGTTTTTCTTTGATTGACAGGAGAGATGAAAACAATGGTAACCCATATTTACCTAAACAATCTGCTAGTCATTGGTTAGCCGCCCATTGATCAAACTTATATTGACTACCCCAGCCTACATATGAACTCCTAGTAAACAAATGGCGGCATATACAGTGAGAGCATATTGAATACCAGCGCCTGAGTATCCATTTACAAAATGACATTCTTGAATCCAAACGCGTAATAGAGAACGATGATATCTCATTAAATGCTCAGATTGACGGTGCTCTATTATTAAATAAATATACTTTTTTGTCATGAAGATCTAAAACCATCAACATCACATTCATACCTTCTTTTTTTGAAGGATAATCATCTTGTGCACATACATATTTTGATGTATCTCATGGTCAATAAAAGTATGAAACGTTTTTTATCCGCAAAAGCTACAGATGCTAATCAGTGTAACCCCTCTCAGATGTCAGATGTCTGCTTTCTGTTTTTGTTCAGTCATCCAAATGGTAAACCACATCAAAGTCCACAAGGTTGGATCATTATAATGTACTGCTTTCCAAATTTTAAGTCAATTAATGAACAAATATGATCATTCGTCAGACAGCTCGATTATACAGTTAGAAACCAAACAAGCAACAAAAGCGTAACAGAGGTGGCTTCATGTGACTAATCTAATAAGCATCAAAACATTGAACAGAAGACTTACATCAGTGATTTATAAAGACTTATCATTCCACAAGGGAAAGAAAAAAGCAGATTTTACAAACAACATGACAAGAGGTTAAAAATCCAAGGATTTTCCAACCTATTATGCTTCACTTCAGCATTCCTTCATTGGATTGCATCGTTGTCTCAACCAAAGGACCCTTACTCATGTCAGGGGGAGTGGGAAGAGGCAATGGAAGAGGCGGGACAAGGAGTTCAGTTTTAAAAGGTGGAACCGTCTCCTCTTCTTTTCTCTTTGGTCCCAACCCCGCCTTCTCTCTCAACATATCAAGTTTTTCTCTTATTTTTCTCCGGATTTCGGGTTTTATAACACGAGCTTCAGCTTCGTTTCTGGGACCAGCAATTAAAGATGCAGTGGTCAATGCTGTTAATATGATGTCTCTCCGAGCGATTTTGAGAGGAGCTGCTGTAACTTTAGATTTAGAAGCTCCTTGGCACTGAATGACCTGATAAACATAGATAGCAAAATTGAGAAAGTGATCAGTGCAGAAGGCACCATACCATTTCAATTTTCAAGTGTATTGTACTTGCCCTCTTTCCCCTCAAGCAAGCAAAAGTTTGCTCCTCAGCCTAAGAAAGCAAAAAATATTCGAGGGACAGGATATGCTTTGACCTTGAATCTGATGCAGGTGCGAGTTGAATGATGCTACGACCCATTATGTTCAGAAGAAGGAGTGGCTAAACCTTCCTGAACTGTCTAATTATGGAACTGAAGATCATAATGAAATAAAGACCAAATAATCACGAACTTATTCTTTTACTTTCATTGTTCACATCAACAAAAGCTTTTGACCAAACATCGCACTCCCAATGTGACACATGACATAAACGGGTACAAGCCAGGAAGTTAAGCTTATAGATTGTTCTCCTGTGATAATGTTATGTTAAAAAATTGAATGTTAAGAATCAAATTGAAACTTAACCGTCCTATTTGATAGGAGACCAGATTTAATTTAAGTGGTTAATTAAAAGGGTCATCTCCTACAGCAATTAAACCTTAACAGGGAAAATAAAAAACCATTGCAGTACCCTACCAATCACCCGAAAGATTCACAACCAACTCAAGAAGACAGCAATCAAACCAAGCGCACATTTTCATTGAAGTAAATCTAAGAGGACACAAGCTAAATGCCACGACAAAATTCATGTCTCCGAGTGAATACAGCTAAATGAAATTGTAAACGAGAAAGTAAACAGCAACATCAATAAACGCAAAACGAATCCACTTTGATCTATCTGCTTGCATAAATTCACTCTGGCGCAAAAAAAAATTCCAGAACCTGAACGTGAAATGGAGCCGTTCCATGATGAAGCAGATCCTTTCTACACACGGCCGGTGCAAGCGAAAGAGAAGCGCTGGTAGATTTTAAACCGGAGAAAGACATTGG